>OZ010673.1:10802116-11402116 GCA_963932185.1 Troglohyphantes excavatus | reverse complement strand
ATTTACTTCATTATCAAAAAGTAGTCAAATATTGACGGATTTAACATAAACCACATTTTTAGGCTATTTTTTACAGAAATTTTTTAGCCCATGTCTTCAATTTTCTTAATCTGAAATTTGGTGTATTAGGTAGGAGTTTTAGTTATAGAAGGATAACTTATTTTATAGACATCCTGTAGATCCTTGTAGCTCTCACTGGCCACCTATCACTCACTTTTAACCGACTTCAATGCGCCAACCAAAATCGCCAAACGCGCCAATTGTGGCAGAAATTTTACGCTGCGCAGTTGTGGCACCTACGTGTTCCACACGTAAGGTCCAGAAATGTCGCGAACAGACTCGGTCATCAGAGGGATGCCAATCCTCGCTCACTCCCTTTGATCACGGCGGCGGAGTTTGTAAGTTTCCAAAGAGGACCTCCACTAACTGTATCATAAGTTAAGCATGTAAGTTTTGTAACGCGCGAATCAATGTAAGTTTTGTATTTGGCTACGCCATTTCTGTACCCTGTTGTTCATACACTCTCTGTAGGGCAAAAGACGTACTAGATTTAGTATTGTACACGGCGTTCTTAGAGCTGTGCATCGGCAGTTCTGATACCGCCTAATTAGATTTTAAGATATAGCGCCTTTTTACACTCCTGACTATAGGTTTCTTATTTTGGCTAGATTCGCACTTGGCTGTTCTGGTTAGTACTGCTAAAGGCTCGTTCAAATGTGAGAAATTTTCATTCTCAGGCAGTTGTTGAAAGTTATTCTTTTCGTGGAAACTACTATCCAATTGATTTGAACTTGGAAGGGCGGAAGTCATATCATACTTTTCGATAACAAAATCGTCTCTGGTGAATATGTTCTGCGTATTTCTACGAATAATGTATCAGGTATCAGACAGCAAATAACTCTTACATCTAAACCGCGCTTAAAGTAACATTTCTAAATTAACGTTATAGCAACCCAAAGGAGAAATAGGTTAGCACATCGTGATAGGGCATTGAGCGTTTTAGCCCGCAAGAGAGGATACCAGATTTTATTTCAAACTAAAAGAATTTCTATTTAAATCCCTATGGAAACCTAATTTTTATTACAGCAGGTATCTTAATTTTTTTTAAGTAAAAAATAGTAGCAATGAAAATACCTTTTCTTAAAATGCTTTAAATTTAAATATAAATTAAATTATATGTAAATTTTGGTTTATACAACAACACAAATCTCCTAAAAAGTTTTCAAATGAAATATTTGTATTAGTATTAAATAGAAATTGCTTATTAAGGCGACTAAGTATTGTATTGTCATCGGGTTTACGTTGGTATTAAAAGTTAAAAATATCAGATGAACCCCGCTTCGTGTCATACGGTCCAATCATACCAATATTTATTATTGCATATGTCCCACCTAGTTATGACAAGCATAATTTTTTTTATCACAATGATTGTCATTGCGACATCAATCGTGGGAAGTGTTGCTAATTGACGTAATAATAGTAAACTTAATGAAACTGCTTTGTAAAGGGTTTTGTAGTCAAATCTCTATTTGAATAAGATTCCTTTCATATTTTGTAGCTGTATTCATTATTTGTGCTATGTTTTCGTTCCTTTTTGTTAAAGAAACTCTATTAGTTTTATTGTGAAATATCGAGGAAGAGTTTAGTTATACAAATAATACATAGGAATTGCACAGCAGATGTTAATAATTCAGTACTAATGTTGTATTCTAATAGCTTTTTGTTTTGATTTGTTTACTTTATTTTTAATGCATAAGCATATGATAAATAGCAATCTGCTGTTCTTGTTTTCCGAATATAAAACACAGAAAAAGTTTCGATTTCATTTACTTAACTTTAGAAATTAGAACCGTCACGGGAAAATTCTCGCCGATGTCAGAAGCATTCGGTCTTCAAGATAAATGTGTTGAGGCACGATCAGTCAAGTGCATATTTATTATGCATTTCCAAGAAAATCATCGTATTTAAGTTTAGTGTCTGTTGTGAAGTTTCATAAAATTAAAACTTGTCTCTTTGACTTAAAAAATCCCAAATTCGAATCGTTTAAATAAAATTCGAGTGTGAAAGTATATTAAATAATTTAAGATAGGAAAAGTAAAGAAAGTTGAATCGCCAAAGACGGACACATTTAGGCTCTCAGTAAAAATTAATTGAATTCTCTGTTGATTCATTTTCGAAACTTTGAACTTGTTTTGTCTTTATATAATTACTGGTATAGTAGAAGATTAAAGATTATTTATGGTTTCTGCTGTTTATTGAAGAAATTGAGTTGTTCTTCCAATGAATTTTAAATTCAGGGATTTTTGTTAGAAAACTTATATACTTTGCTTACCAAAACGATAACTAATCAATAAATCAGTAAATATTGTATTAATGGATTTCTACCTAGCAGGAATTATACGTCAACCTGTCTTATCTATTTCTGTACAAGAATAAGGAAAAAGTACATTTTAAGACAATAATTAAACAAATAAACTTAAATCTTCATAAAAACTTTCCTTTTTTAGGTAGCTTAAACATGTAATCTAAGCTTACATTACAATTTGAAGTAAATTAGAAATTTTGTCGTCCAGCTCAGTGAAGAAAAAAATACCGAATACTTCGTTTGTTATATTGACTCGAAATTTGAGCAATTTTAGGACCAACTGCTGAGCATAGTAATAAACTATATTTAGGTATTCTTACTCAGTTTTCGAACATGGACACTTGTTTAATCTTATCTGTTTTATGCCTACTCCAACTAATTCCATCTACCGTGAATTTCAAAGTAAACTCTTGGGGTAATATCTACGACGAAGATGATGACGCCATGACATGTCCTGAGATCCTCGAAGAGACGGATATGACAGCGCTGCAGAAGATACCGAGACCAATGAGGAAGTACCTGAATCTCAGCTCAGATCCTGAGGAACAGTCAACATCCCCTTCGAAGATGCACAATCGCGGTCGTGGTGCACTGAGGAGGACCCAGGGACACAGGACCCACCACCACGCCAGCAAGAGGCAGGAGGTACAGTGCGAGTACATGGTGGCTTGGATACGCACTTACTTTGAGAATCCGTGTCGATGTCCATCTGCCGAAGTCATCGCCGAAGACAGTCTTCCGTATTGGCTGAGGCCGTTCATAACTGCAGAAAGCGGTAGCTCTGGGGGTCTTGCCGGTGTAGATAAAATGTCCCCGTGTGATCTTCAACAGTGGATTATGGTATTTATCAAATCGAGACAGCAGGATTTCCATTTCAGGGACTTGGCTTTAAGTCTTTCTGGTTCTGGGGGATCTAGAAAAGTCATCCGTGGCTCGTACGATAGATCAGGAGGAGGAGGAGGAGGAGGAGGACTAGAAGCAAGAAGGGGTGTCGCATATGCTCATCAGCGGCCCCATTTCCACAGTGACAGAAGAATGGGTTCGTACACAAATCCCAAAAGTCGACATTCTTCTGGAGGAGGAATGAACCACAAAATTGAGAAGCGAATAGGTTCCCGTTACACACCTCCAACAGATTTTGTTGCCAGAAGTGCCAATAGAATCCAACAAGGGCCCTTAACACTACCGGTGAAGAAGACATTGCCAGGCATTTACACGCCTCCACGAAAAAAAATTCGTAAATTTTACATTTCAAATCCACCTCCTCCCATCAGAAAGACAGTCACTTACACCACTACAACCGAATATTTGACGCCTTCTGACTCTCCTAACGGCGAACCTGTCCGGAGATTTATCGAAGAAGAGCCAATTGTGGAAACTACAATAATCAATAGTAAGGTGAGTTTAGTTCTTCATGCTCTCGCTGTGTTAAAAATGCATTATCATTTTTGACGAAACTTTTGTTATTTATGACAGACGCTTGTTTAATACTTCGGTTAAATATTTTGTCAGAAAATTAATTTTGTCTTTTTTTTTTAAAGAAATTCATTTTGTCAAAAATGGGGTCGATTTCAAATAAAAATCAACGGCTCGACTGGATCTGGAGATATTTTGGTCCGAAATCACACGCGCTATCGACTGAGCCAGGAAAGTTCTTTTGAATTGTGGCAATCGACAGGGTGTTTAAAAATTATATTTATAACTTTGACACGAAATAAAACCTAAAAAAATAAGATAGCTAAGTTATGGTGTTTGTATCTGTAACAGAAACACATGAAGTTTTATTTGTGCGCAGTTACAAAAGAGAAAATATTTATAAATAAAGCTTTACGTATTCCTGTTACAGGTACAAGCACATAACTTACATATATTATTTCCTTTAGATTTTATTGAGTGTCAACGTTGTAAAGATATTTTGACCCATCCACAGAAGAAAGCTAAGTGCGTTGATGCTTTATTCTTGAGTTAATGGTTTCGAAATGGTGTGCTGAATGGTTCGTTAATAGTTTTGGGGAAAAAAACTTGTGCACAAATAAAATTTCATGTGTTTCTATTACTTGTACATGCAACAAAACTTAGATATCTTATTTCTTTTAGATTTTATTGCGTGCCAAAGTTATAAAAATAATTCTTGAACACCCGGTATTTTAGGGTGGGCCGTAAAAAAAATTGAGAAATCGCTAACACAAAAAGGTGCCATACCAGATTTTAAATAGTGTTTAAATTTTTTTACTGATATTTCTTTTTCTTCAGACCTCAACAAAGCCGTGTAAAATCGCAAATCTAGCTAAATATAATGTGTGTGGAACTTAAATCAAGTTAAAATAATTTTCAGTTCAAAATATAAACCTTTATATTTTATGTTGAGCATTTTCCAACACATGGATGGCCCTTATCCCCAGTTATATTTTTTAGAAAATTTACATTAAAAAGAAATTAGAAGTTTTCCTTTTGTAGTTCTTTGTGAACAAAGGCGCTTTTCTAACTAGCTCTTGCAATATTTCGTTAAATGTGTTAATTTTTAAAACTGTTTTGAGGTGTGTGAACTATGAGCTTGTAAAGACTAAAACTGGATCCTCATGCTCTATTTTCGATTCAACATCCGATATTTTTTTTTAGATTTAACGTGACTGCCTTTTCAATTGACATCATCCAGCCACGACCCGATGTTATGGGCTGGAGTCGAAGCTCGACATCATCTGCTGCCGTTAGACAGCATCTTCTGGCCACATAAAAATCCTTAAAACTCGTTTCATGAAATATTCGGCATTGAATGTTTAAGGGAACATGCCAGTTTTTATAAAGGTTTTATGCTGGCAAAATAAAAACTTAAAAAACATACAGGTTTTATAAAGGTATTTGGAACAACATGTAGATTTCATAAAAGTTTTATGCAGGCTTTGGATGAAGGTTTTATACTGATTTTGTTTAAGGGAGATTAAACATAAATGTATGTCAAAATACTTACCTGTCATTTATATTTGTAGGGGATTGAGCGAGAGGAAATCGATTGCGGAAACAAAAATAAGCGGAAGAGCACGGAAAATAATGAAGAGTCGAATTCTGAAGAGGAAGGTGTGAGTGGCTGCAAACAAATGAATTCAGAAATGGAGAATGTACTTGACAATGGAGGAAAATGGATTATTGAGGAAACTGTTATCAAAACACCAGATTCTGATGGTAACACTAACACAGGGAGGTGGATCGTAGAAGGCGAAACGACACCAGAACCCGTAGAGGAAATGGAGAATCGAAAAATATGGGTAATCGAAGAAGTCATTGAAGGAAGGCCGGATTCTGCAGAGGAGTATGCAATTGGTGATGGAGGAAAATTGGCAATTGAGGAAGGTGGTGAAGTGCCATTTCCGACTGAGAAACAGGTAAACGACGGTGGAAATGTACAGATCATGGAGGAAGTAAGTGAAAAATTGCCTGAAAATGTTGAGGAACATTTATCGGATGTCGTGAAAAAAATAATCATAATCGAAGAAATAATCGAAGAAATTCCAGTATCTTCAAAGGAATTTCTAGTTAAGGACGGAGGAAACATGATAAGGGAAGAAAAAGGTGAAGAATCATCGGCAGTTCCAATTGAAGAACAGATATACGATAGTAAAAATGTACAGATCGTGGAGGAAGTGAATGAAAGATTACCAGATAACATCGAGGAACGTTTACCTGACGGTGTGGAAAAAATAATCATTGAAATAATTGAAGAAATTCCAGAGGGTTATGTAAACGGCGATAGAGAAAGTTCGAATATCCAAGAAGAGGTTGAAAAAATGCCAGATTCTACAGAGAAACTTGTAGATGGCGACAGAGGCAGATGGATGTTCGAGGAAATTAGCGGTGAATTGCCAGAGCATGTAGAAAATCAAGATCACGGCAATGGAGAAAAGGTAAACATTGAGGAAATAGTAGAAAGCCTTCCGGAGAAACATCTAAACGGTGGAAGATGGATGGAAAAAGAAGAAGTTGATGAAAAAATGCCGAATGTCACAGAAGGACATGCAAATGATGATAGAGGAAAATGGATATACGAGGAAGATGGTGAAAAAATACCGAATATTGGAGTGAGCAATACCGAACACAGGCAGGGAAATGAAGGAAAATGGGTTTTTGAAGAAGATGGTGAAAGGAAACCAAAATCTAAATGGCGATACGTAGTTGAAAATGGCAGCAAGTGGATCGATGATGATAGTGGAAATATACCAGTTTCAGACAAGAGCGATACCGAACACAGGCAGGCAAATGAAGGAAAATGGGTTTTTGAAGAAGATGGTGAAAGGGAACCAAAATCTAAATGGCGATACGTAGTTGAAAATGGCAGCAAATGGATCGATGATGATAGTGGAAAGATACCAGTTTCAGACAACAGCGATACCGAACACAGGCAGGCAAATGAAGGAAAATGGGTTTTCGAAGAAGATAGTGAAAGGGAACCAAAATCTAAATGGCGATACGTAGTTGAAAATGGCAGCAAATGGATCGATGATGATAGTGGAAGGATACCAGTTTCAGACAAGGAAGGGGATAAACCAGGACAAAGTAACGGGGGCAAATGGTTCATGCATGGAGATGGTGGTACTGGGATTTCTAAAAAAGAAAATGTAGATGGTGATGCATACATATTGAACGGTAAAAAGCATACCTATGATATTGATGACGGACAAATAAGTACACTCACTTCTGTCGAAGTTATTCCAAGTTATAGCAATAACATAAAAAATAAAACACCAGATGAAGGCAATAAGAAGAAGGGAAGAAGAAGTAAATGGGTCTTTGTACCGAAGGAAGATGGCGCTTCAGACAACAAAAACCCCATTGAGAATCGAACCAGTCAAGATGTGTTGTCAACCGATGATGGTGTGAAGTCAACCATCATTGAAACTGGCGCAGGGATCACCAGAGAAGGAGGTAAATGGATTACTGATGAAAACAATGGAAGAATACTAAATTCTGGAGTAAGATACGTTATCGAAGATGGAAGAAAATGGATAATAGGTAAAGATGGTGAAAGAAAGCCAATTTCAGATGAGGAGTATGCCCATGGTACTGGAGGTAAATGGAATATTGTGGAAGATGGCGGAAGAATACCGAATTCTGGAGTAAGATACGTTATGGGAGAAGGAGGAAAATTGATAATAGATAACAATGGTGAAAGAAAACCAATTTTAGATGAAGAGTATACGCATGGTATTGGTAATTGGAAGTATTCAGATGGTGATGGAAGAAAGGAGAACTCTGTTTGGAAATATGTGAATGCAGATGGAAGTACTAGGAAGTCATTAGGCGATTTTGTAGGTATAAATGAAAGTACATTGAATTCAGGTATGGGAGAAGATAAAGGAGTCGTCTACAAACCTATTGAAGATGTATTAAGTTCTAGAATTTAAATGCTACATAGAGACTGGGTATAGGTGATAAATGTAAAGACAATGGAAATAAATTTTAGGTCAAAGAAAAGTACACGTCCATTAGCTGATTGAAGTAAACGTTTAATTGTGATAAATAGAAAAATGTACATATTTTTAAGTCAGCTTGTGTTTGTATGACTTATTGCGGTAGCGATGTAGCTAATACTACTATTATAGACTGGTGGTTCATAATGTAAAACATAGTGTCTACAAAAAGAGTTAAGAAATATCATGCAAAGATATAAAATTAAATCGTGGGCTACTGTATACAAATTAAAAGAATCCATTTAAACTTTAGTTTAGTAAATAGAACTGTACAATAAATAACCTATCAGTTGTTATAATGTTAGATCGTGAATGGAAGCGAGAATATCAATGCTTAAGATTTGAGACTGTAGATCGAACTGAACTAAATTGCGAAATAAAATGAGTTTGCTTTGAGTATAATCTGTGTATGTTTACATTCCTTTACCAACAATTAACAAATAAATATTTAATCTCGTTGAAAAAAGTATGGTAAAACAGCTTTTCATTTTAATGAGATTTACTTCCAAATATACAGGGTGGTCACAAATTGTTGGGTAATGGTCATTATTCGGCTGCTTGATTACACATAATAAAAACCATTGATTTTACTATACTTTAACTACCTTGTTTGTTGCTATTAAAGATAAGCAACTCATTTAAAATATAAACGAAGTAATTGGACAACAACAATGTTTTATTTTGTCAATAAAGTTAAATGTGATCATTGACCATCGCTCAAAAAATTTGTGACCACTCTGTAATGAATACACCATTTTTCAACTTGGTTCAATTATATTAACTGTTCACTTTCAATGATATGTCATTTTGTTTAAATTTTTGTGTGATTCGGATCCCCTTTTCTTATTCACGGAACGATACATACCAGTGGTATAAGTTCAAAACATAGTTTTGAGAAAGGAACGTTTAAAGTTTGAATTACTCCTTGGATTTAACTCATGTGTTGGATACAGGGTGTGCCACAAGTGCTTTCGCACAGAGGCCCGTTTTATGTGTGTCGTGTTGACAAGGAAACAATTTATTTAAAAAATATATAAAACCATTTTTAACCTGAAACGTTTATACTTCATACATGGGAAATCAGAAAAGAAACATTATGTTACGATTTTAGGGTGTCCATTCCGACACAGTATAGTGACGACTAGCCCGATTGACATAAATTTGGCTTCAATAGGAAATTAGGCGTCCATGCGTATAATTTGTGAGATTAAGAAAAACAAATATACTGGGCGTGGATGGGGGACCGTGGTTTAAGACGAAACAGCCTCTTTGCTATCCTTCTGTTGCATCAATCGTTATCGCTATAATCTGCTGAAATGGCATTTCAGGCAAAACCCTTCTAGCGCCTTGTTTCGACCCCTCTTCCTTCGATATTTTTTAATGTATAATTTAATTTTATTTAAATAAGGCTGCTTTGCAACAGTTTTTTAATCAGAAAAAATATTTTAAGCAATCATTAAAATATGAATTTAAAAGGAAAAAAATTCTTCCATTGCTGCAATTGATTTATAAAATGCGCTTTTTTCATCCATTGATAAAACGAATAGTGCAAAATTATTCGTGAATTAGTCTAACTTAAAAAACAAAAACATTTAAAATATTAAAGAGGCCCGAGGCTTCATTTGCACAGGGCCCCGCGGTTTAGAAGCGGCCCTAGTTGGATAACCTATTGAACTTGGAGACCACACCACTTGCACTTGGCCAAATGATTTAAATGGAAATGAAGTCATACTTGATAAGGAAGGCGAAATTATGAATGATGAAGATATGTTTGTATGTGGCTATTTAGTATGCAGGGTCGGTTCAAGGAATTTTTAAGACACAATCCAACATAATTTTGTCGCTCCAATTTGCCCAATTAATTTTTTAAATCAATTTTGCACAAATTAAGTTTTTTTATGTATTGGAATTTACTAACCTTGTTAACTGAATTTCTACAAAGAAATTAATGTTGACAACGTATTTTCAACTGATTTCATTAACGTTTTCCATTAAGTCGCCCCTGTTAGCATGGGAAAATCCATAGAAAGCTGTCTTGTCACGGGAAATGGTTTCGCAACTTATACCACTTGGCAGCAAAGCCACCCATATGACACGTAACCATGTTGATGAAATCTTGGCAGCAAAGCCACCCATATGACACGTAACCATGTTGATGAAACCTTGGCAGCAAAGCCACCCATATGACATGTAACCACGTTGATGAAACCTTGGCAGCAAAGCCACCCATATGACACGTAACCATGTTGATGAAACCAAGCTACTTCTATCCAATGCAAGGCTACTTTCTTAGAATTTTTCATAAAATAGCCACGAGTACCAGAAAAGCATAATTGCGGAGCAAAACATCCCAAACGTGGTCTGGCCAAAATTAAAAAAAACATTACATTAATACATCATTGAATTCCCCTCCGAATTTTTTATCGAACTAGTTCTTAGTGAAAAACACATTTTGTTCCGTTGAAATTGACTTTTGAAAATTAGATTCCATATACGAGTCAACACATTTAGAAAAGTAGTTTGCGTTTTTTCACGAATCCCTTCAATGTGACAAAACACATTTTGAATGTTTGCTCTTCAAATATTTCTTCGGAAACATTCCGGTTAGCACGTGTGTTTAGTGCGTATTTTTTGTATGCTATAATTTAACTTAAAATTTAACAACAACAAAATCAAAACTATATTAAATTGGGTAAGTTTATTTAATCATAAAACAAGCAATAACAGATCTAATACAAGTTTTAAATCAATGTTTTGAAAATCGCATAGTGGGTTTTACAAATATATAAGAATTCGTTTCGGATGGGTCTATAAGTAATAATGTTTCTTTAAAAGTTACGTAACGTATAATATTTTTGACACGTAAATAAGAACAAAAAAAGAAACATTCAACAATAATTATTCAAGTACGGTAATCCTTAATAAGTACGAATACTTCAGTGTATATTCGTGAAATCGATAATGTCAAATATTTTCTTTTACATTGATCTAAGCGAGTAACGATGATTAATTCTAATTAAAATTCATTCTAAGTGGAAACTATGACGCAACATCCGACACGTGGACCTGCATTTCCGGTTTTTAAGCTCTCGTCGTTGCCACCTCTTCCTAGATCGTCACGATTGGCATGGACCTGAAAAAAGAACAAAATTACAATACAAAAATTTACATTACATTTTTATTTAAAAACAAACGACATACATTTGATGAAAAATAAACTTTAAAAAAAAATGTCAATTTTAATTTCGAAAAGACGAACCCTTCTTCATCAAGGTAAGCCAGCGATGTGGTAGGAAGGACAAAGAAATGAAGATGAAATCAAAAGCAATAAAGATAATCAAAGCGGTTAACAAAGTTAGATTGGCATGAATCACTGAGCTAAAATAAGAACTGGAGCGATGATCCCAATGTACTTTGCGGGTGGATGAATACTTTACAGAAGACCTAAATAAAACATTCTACATTGGTTAGTTGCACTGTTAGTTGTGTTGCACCAGTCTTGAATATTTGATTGACCAATTAATATATTTTCCCTTCTTCTTCTTCTTGTAAGTAAGAAAGGAAGTATAAGAAGATATTAAATATGTAACATTTAAGGTCTTTTTGAAAGCCATAAATGGGGTTTTAAAACAAGGATATCTTGCACTTCATCTTTCGCCAAACACCATGCGAAAGAACATTTTTCTACATAAGGCTGTCAAGCGGTCGTGCGCGCTTCGTCTGAATACAGATTATTTTATCGGATGTTATTAACCCTTTGCACTCGTAAGGTACCTCTCAGACACCAACATAACGACCAGCTATTTTATTTTCTTGTTCTTTAAAATAAACAAGAACAGCAGAACAAGATATATATATATATAATTGAATAGTGAAACGATTGATGAAAGAGTAGTCTTGACGATCTCAGATTGCTGAGAGTGTTATTTCTGAGAATGAGTTGGTTGCCAATTTGGTAAACTAACCCTCAAGACTGATTGCCGGTTTTTCTAAAAATGTATACTATTTTAATGTCTATCATTAGTAACCCCAAGAATAAGAATTTAATCCTTTGAACTCGAGAAATGACTCTTCGTCAACAAAATAACGATCTGTTCTTTTATTCCCTGTTCTTTAAATTGAACGAGAACTGCGTGTTATTTAACATAAAAAAAATTTTTCTTTTGTTGGCTTGTTTATAACGCCATTTAAAGGTATGACATCACTTAGGTATCAACACATTTTACTAAACCTTTGCATTTGAATGTCGTATTTAAATCACAAAAATAACGACGTGTTTTTTTTAATTCAAAATGAAAGAGAACAAGAAGTTTCTTGAGTTTAGAAAATTATTCTCTCAGCACCAAGTCTGTTGGTGATTTAAAATTTTCTGAACATTGAAAATTCCGCACAACCCCTATTTAAAAAAAAAACATTTGCCAAAGGCTATAAACTACTAAATACATGTTTGGCATATTGAGATTAATACTGAGAGAGAGAGAGAGAGAGAGAGATCTTTTCTGCAACGGTCGTGTGGGCTCAAAATGAATTTCAACAGTTTGATTACCTATTTAATCGGAGCATTTTGCACGCATTTATTTCGTAAAAAAATAATGAAAGTTTCTTCAAAAATGAGTATGACTTTTTAACATCAAATTCGGAACCTATTGCTCCATAGCCTGACACTTTATTTCATGACAAAAAATGATTAAAAGACCACGTCAAAGAGGCGCCATTCGAATTTGATGTTACACTCCTAAAACCATGAGACCGTTTCGATAGACACGACCTATCTATATTTTTAACTTGAATATGTCTAGAAAATCGGTCCCGATACAGCGGTCATCGGTAGGAATTTGTCCGATAGCAAACATGTTGATATTTTAAATCCCCATAATTTCCGGTGGAATCATCCTATGCATATAAATTATCTACCATTGTGTAGAGAAAGATAGGTTGTGTCAAATGAGGTTGGTCAATAATCCAATCCCCACTCCGACTTATGTACCACGTGGGGGATGTGGAAAAACTATATATATTTCATACGCATTCAGTTTTTTTGCTGTAATTTCAGTTCTAATCAACAATACATGGCCAAGTGCATTATTACATTGAAAACATTGAGGAGTTTACAATTACGTTAGACTGTAGTTGACAGTTGAAACTATTTGTATGGAGTGAAAAGTGACGATTTGTAGAAGGTTACCCTGTGAAGCCAAAATATCACTCGAAAGTTCAATTGAGAGATATGAAACATAAACAGGCAGAAAGAACAGTTCAAAATGAACAAAATGATACCAAAAACTCTAAACTAGATTATAATAGAAGTCTAAACTAGATAGATTATAAAGTGAAGATAAATGGTAGTAAAAAGTAGAAGTTTTAAATAAATTTAAGAAACTTAAAAATTAGGACGCAAACAAAGAAAAGAATGGCTGAAAAAACATTGTTGTACTTAATATTTTATATTAATATATTGATTAAACAAAGAATACATTGCCATGAATCGCTTAAATAAAGCAAAATAAAAGCTTCTCGATCAAATTGAGCTTATTGTTGTAAGGTATTGTTTCTGTAAAACTTGTACTCATTATTCCATTGCATTGTTGCTGTTAAAATTAAAAACGCTTTGTCGAATTTGTCTTCGTCATTTAAGTTCTCTCTCTGCTTTAGTACTGTGAGATTGAACTGCGCTCTTAAAACTTTTCATTGATATTGAAACTGTTATTAGTCATGGATCGGATGTTCTATGCAACTTATCGGTGGTGCTACAAGCATTTGTAAATTTCCATATTTTTTCTAATTCATTTTAAATGAAATAGTTAAATTTTGTATTTGGTTTTGAATAGTTACTTGATTTGAAAATTTTGTGCTGTTCTTGGTCAATTACCAACATTTCTTTATAGTTTTGTAAAATTTGGTATGCATATTTTCAGAATTTTTAAATTTGCTATGGAAAATAAATTTACTATTGTGTTTAGTTTATAGAAACTTTTATTGGTGTTATAAGAATATTATTATATTATGCAAAAAGCGATGTATATTGACGATGTATGAATAATTTGAACGATTGCATGTATTTCAGAAACTTAAGAAATTTGAATGACATAATATTTTAGAATATATTTTATTATAACTTTTTTTAGAATAATCGAGTCTTTATATTCATTTCTGGAAAATATCTTTATATACTATTTCAAAAATAAATTATATGTTATGCTATGGAATTTCCATATGAATATTTTGAAGAGAATTTATAATATCACTGCAGTGGCGGCCCGTGGTCTAAAATGTTAGTGCAGCCGAAATCATGTGAATCCCCCCCCCCCCCCTATTTTCCAAAAACCTTACATGAACGGAAATTTTTTATTATTCACTACTCAAATCAAGTTTCCTTTCAATTTTTAAGAAATGATAACATGTGAAAAAAATAGAAAACACTTACTTATTTTTTGAAAATTAAAGCAATCCTGCTTTCTTTTAAACATGCGAATCGGTCAATTTTAATATTAACTTACATAACGAAACAACAGCAGGACCATGTCCTGAAACAACAGCACACAGTAAATGTATCACGAAAACCATTTCCGTTTGGATATAATCTCGTAAGTTCTCGTTTCACCCATTAGCCAATCAGCATATCGAACCTCAAGTGCAGCTAAAACAAGAAAACTCATTTCGGCTGTACCTTCTCACAAATGGCAGTGCATTAGCATGGGGGGAATCTCCATACTACGTAGCGGTTGCCATGGCAACGATGCAGCCGATTTCGAATTTCGCTTTTTGGCTGCAGTTGATTGAATGGAGTTTTTCCCCCTCCTGAATTGTGCATTACGGTAACATGCGTGCTATTTATCGGATATTTTGTTTACTACCGTAGAAATTTCATTTTCAATTCTAATCTTCATTTAAGAAAATTAGTAAAATATCTGATTTTAGTTTTAAAATACACTAATGAATTTAGGTACAGCCCGGCTGTACTTGCTGTAGTGGGCGAGCCGCCACTGTATCACTGTATTTTTCTGGATGTTTAGAAGTCTTGCATGTGGCTTAATTTTCTATATTTAACTACTATGTTTCAAAATTGACCATCTCATAATTATATATATATATATATATATATATATATATATATATATATATATATATATATATATATATATATATATATATATATATATATATATATATATATATATATATATATATATATATATATATATATATATATATATATATATATATATATATATATATATATATATATATATATATATATATTAATATTTTATTTAATACCTATATTTAAAAATTGACCATCTAACAATTTTATATTTCTTTTATTGAGATATCTCAGCCTAAAAGTGTAGTTTTAAAAATGAAATTTTATTTTGTTTATAGCTGCTATTCTTTCAAATGATAGTAAGTTTCCACTGATTACTTAGATTGTTGTAAAAATATAGCAAATGTTTGTGAAAACAATTTTCAAATTTGGACTTAAATTGTATCAAATGAAAAAGCATACAAAAAACAGCGAATGTGGTATTATACATCGTTTGAGAGAATAACAGTGCAAAGTTGATTTGGAGGATAAATAATTTGAAAATGTAGAACAAATCTTCTAGTTTCAACATAAATGAATAGTTTGTGAAATATTACAAATCAGTTGCTTTATCAAAATACCAAAAATACCAACAATTTCAGTGGCGGCTCGTGTTCGAAAATGGTAGTGCAGCCGAAATCATGTAACTAGCCCCCCCCCCCCCCTCCTGCCATTTTCCACAACCATACATGAACGGACATCCTTTAAAATTTATTACTTAAACTCAAGTTTCCTTTCAACTTTTATGAAAGATAACATGTGAAAAAAACAGAAACACTTTTTTTTTTTGAAAATTAAATATTAATTTAATTTTTAAAAAAAAAAGTGTTCCTCCTTTCAAACTTGCGAATCGGTCAATTTTAATATTAATTTAAGTAAAGAAAAAACAACACACGGGTAAACTTATCGAAAACTATTAACGTTTGGAGAGATACTTCGACATTCTCGTTTTCCTCCATCCCGCCTCGCCGGTTCAGCAACGAACCAATCGTGTAATCGAAATCCCTAGTACAGCAGATTTGAAAAAATCCTTTTGCGCTGCGTTTGTGTCGTCACATCCTCCATCTTAATGTGTTGGTGAAGTCATACTACGTAAGGTTGCCATGGCAACGATGCAGCCGATTTCGAACTTTCGCTTTTTGGCTGCAGTTTGATTGAATGAAGTTTTTTCATCTCCTGAATTTGTGCATTACGGAAACAGGTTTGCTATTTATCGGAGATTTTTTTTTACTTAGAGTTGAAATTTCATCTTCATTTTCAATTCGAATCTTCATTTAAGAAAATTAGTAAAATATCTGATTTTAGTTTTAAAATACGCTAATAAAATTAGGTGCAGTCCGGCTGTACTTGCTGTAGTGCAAGAGCCGCCACTGAACAATAATTTTTTTTCTTTCCAGGTGGCCTTCAAAGCGACGCGAGATTGTGCATTGCAGGAAGGTCTACAAGCACCTCCGCCCCTACGCCCGGACCTTCGAGGACTTCCTGAAGGACCAGGACGCGAGGATGTGGGTTGCGGACCGCTGGCAAGAAGACGCCATGAGGAACCCATTCTACCATCGCACGCCGTGGAAACACCACTGTGCGAAGACGATCCAAAGAAGAGATTGTGGTGGCTAACATCCACCCGACGGCTTTAACATCCAAGCCGCCAAAGGGGGGCGCAGATAGGCTGCCCTCCAAGTGGGTCCCCCGGGCAATGGTCCCCTATAGGGAGCCTGCAAACGAGGCCTATCGCTGTTGGATGGATCCTGACTAAAACCCAAAGTTGGTAAGTTGCTGTAAACTTAGCAAAATTACAAATCTAGTTGGCAAACTTGTGATATATTTGTGTTTTTTTAATTGAACTAAGGAGTTTCACTTTAAAAAAGAACCGAATGTTTCACAAGTCTGCCAACTGGGTTTGTGATTTTTCCAAGGTCTACTGAAATTTACCCAACATTTTTATGGCCTGCGTATGCATGACGAATCTTGATGAGTAAATTACCAAGAGCGTCACTATCTCTACTTTATGAAACTCATGGCCAAGTGTCTTGATTTATTGAATCTAATAGCATATATCAATGGATGATTAAATCATTCAGTGAACGTAGTTTTAATCATAGTACGTAAAACCGATGAGCTATTAATTATTAATAAAAAAAGTTGTTAATTTGAGACTCTAAAAAAGTTGGTAAAAAGCCACATTTCTACCCCCAAAAGCATATATTTATCCAAAAGGTAAGGTAAGGTAAGTAAAAGGTAATGTAAGGTAAGGTAAAAAGTAAGGTTAAGTAAAAAGGTAAGGAAAATAATAGGTAAAAGAAAAGGTAAGGAAAAGTAAGTTAAAAGGTTAAATAAGGTCAAAGATAAAGTAAAGTAAGGAAAACGATAAGGTGAGGTACGTAAAAGGACAGATAAGGTATGGTAAAAGGTAAAATAAGGTAAAAGAAAAGGTAAAGAAAAGTAAGTTAAAAGGTTAAATAAGGACAAAGATAAAGTAAAGTAAGGAAAAAGATAAGGTGAGGTAAGTAAAAGGACAGATAAGGTATGGTAAAAGGTAAAATAAGGTAAAAGAAAAGGTAAGGAAAAGTAAGTTAAAATGTTAAATAAGGTCAAACATAAGGAAAAGTAAGGAAAAAGAAAAGGTGAGGTAAGTAAAAGGGCATATAAGATATGGTAAAAGGTAAAATAAGGTAAGGAAAAGTAAGTTAAAAGGTTAAATAAGGTCAAAGATAAAGTAAAGTAAGGAAAAAGATAAAGTGAGGTAAGTAAAAGGACAGATAAGGTATGGAAGATTAGAATTGAAAATTAAATTTCTACGGTGAGTAAACACAATCTTCGATAAATATCAAGCCTGTTGCCGTAATGCACAATTCAGGAGGGGAAAAAACTCCATTCAATCAAAACTGCAGCCAAAAAGCGAAGTTCGAAATCGGCTTCATCGTTGCCAGGGCAACCTCTACGTAGTATGGAGACCCCTCCCCCCTGATAGTGTACTACATGCGTGACGAGGGTACAGCTCGAAATGAATTTTCTGATGTGGCCTGCATTTGGTATTCGATAAACTGATTGGCTCGTGCGTGAATCGCGGAGATGGGTGGTAGAACCGAGAATTTACGAGAATCTCTCCAAACGGAAATAGTTTTCGTGATAAATTTACTATACGCTGTTGTTTCGTTATTTAAGTAAATATTAAAATTGACCGATTCCCATGGTTAAAAGAAAGAAGGATTGCTTTAATGTTCATAAAATTAGTAAGTGTTTTCTATTTTTTTCGCATGCTATCATTTCGTAAAAATTTAAAGGAAACTTTGATTTGAGTAGTAAATAATAAAGAATTTCCGTTCATATATGGTTGTGGAGAATAAGGTGAGGGATTCACATGATTTCGGCTGTATTAACATTTTCGACCACGGGCCGCCACTGCAATGGATACAACTTAAAAGAAAGTTTATAAAAATATTGAATTCAATAAAAATATCAAAATCTTTTTTGTTGCGTAAACTATTTATGTGCGTTAACATTTTATAAAAGAAATGTATGGTTTGGTTTGGTTAATTAACGTCGTACTAAAGCTGAACAGTGAACTATTGGCGACGCGACGGTCGAAGGAAAGACGATGTCTCGTTTTTTGAACGACGGTCAGATGAAGAAGACAACACTTGAGCTAACAAATTTATGAAAGCACTAAAGTAAGAGTCGATATTTTTTCTGTTCTGCGCTTTCGGCTACTGCATTTTGTAAATCGCGCATTTGTATCGGAAACCAAATACTGGCAGCAATGTTTGCCGTGGAAATCGATAATTAAAAGGAAATTTTAAGGTAATTCGTAACACTTACCACTATTGCTCTTCCCACAATACTGTAGGGTCCACACAATCGCAGTTCAGAATCCTCTATGTCGATGTTAGCCACTCCATCCTCGGACTCGATGTTACCCAAGTCTCCCACGTGTCTGAAAAGATTTGGTTTGGTTAATTAACGTCGCACTAGAGCTAAATAGTGGGCTATTGGCGACCGTTTGGGGCCTATGTCGAAGGAAAGACCCGGGAACGATGCCTTGTAGTTTTGAACCATGGTCAGATGACGAGGACAACACCTGAGCTGGCACCCAACATCTTCAATAGACGTCGGGACTTTGGACCCCGATGAGATTTATCGTACACCAGTCCCGTATACACGCCGTTCATTTTTGTGGGTGTTCTGGACGACATTCTAGTATTTTGGTAGCGAAGTTGGCAACTCTTCGATCGCAATATCACTACTTTTTACTATTCTTTAGTGTAGTCCGCGAAAAAGTTCGAACCGGGGACCCTTTGGATTCCCAGCTGACGCCTTAATCCACTCGGCCACGGAGGCCTGTCTGAAAAGAAACGAGCCCTGTCACTGTTTTACTATCTGTTGATGCAACACGGGCGGGTTGACAGTTAAGTGATAAAAGTACAGAGTTTCAGGATAAGAGCTTTTAAAGTTTTCAACTCGTAATAGCTATAATAATAATAATAATAATGGGAATGTCAATCAACTCATTATTGGGCAACCTATTGTACTTGGAGTCACACCATCTATCCAAATGATAGATCTAACTGCCTAGTAATAAAAAAAAATGGTGATATTTTTTAACAAAGATTTTTGTGACTCATCCCACTTGGCAGCCAACTCAACAATTTATTAGAAATAGGTATTGTCATTTTTATCTATTTAACGAGGAAAGCAATGATTAGGAGTTTTTGATTGGTTGAAAAAGTATCGTCCCAGGGCTATACATTGGGCTATAAAAGCCTGTTCGGATTGGTTAGTTAAATTAACGTCGCAGTGGACTATTGGCAATATTTCGAGTTCTATGGAGATTTAAGACTCGAGAACACTGCTTCATAATTCGGAAGCATGGGATGATGACGAAAACAATACCTGATCTGGCATCCCACTCACTAAACGAGGCGTGAGGACTTTTAGACCACGATATGTCAACGAATGTTTTTTGTGGATGATGAGAAAAATAAAAATGGCGGCCCACGCATTGCGAGCTCGCTTCACTCTCAAAGTAGAGAACAGTCCTTTTCACACTCTCAAAGTAAACCACAAACCTCCAGCTATTTGAACCATGAGCGATTTTCACCGTACACATCTCTGGCACTTAGTATGAATAGAAAACATCCACACTCAAGATACATTAATTGAATAGTAAAATATCTACGCCGAATATACGAATTATTGAAATTCATTTAATGATTAAACATATCAAAGGGCCTCAAAATTTAAATTCTTAAAAATAGTACGAAATGTTTTCCTGACACTGTTGAAACATGAAATGTCTCTACTTTCGGGATTTCTAATTCTTGAAATAACTTCATTGACAATACGCGATGCCATCGAAACGATACAGAAACGAACAATACAAACGAAGACAATTTACCTGTTTATATCTTCAGGGGCACCGTGATCCTTTCCAAAAGGATTGTAGTGTGGTCCTGTACTCAGGCATCCTATAAGAAAAAAAAATGGATTTTATTTCCTTATTTCACAGAATAGTTGATCTCGTGGTACACCCTTCGGCTATGGTGTAAAGAGTTTAAAGAGTTTCACACCAAACAAGTGCACATTCGCTATAAACTGGTAACCCTGACGTGAATGCACGCAACCTGACTCGTGGCGCCATCTTCGTTCAATCAGCACAACTGCTCTACACACAATAAGCTTTAAAGGATTACTGCTTTTTACGTGATTGCATTTCCAGGGCTTCAATAATTCGTTCACTGAATATTCATTTTATAGCGACTGGGGTTCGGTTGAACTAGTTAATTTTTGCACCACAGCCGGTTATTATTATATTATTGCTCAGAGGACGACTTCAAAAAGGGTTGCTAGTACGGAACTTTCCAAATGGGGATTTAGCTTAATGCTGTCGGGAAGTTAAAAAAGCATCCAATGGTAACTCTTTTTTCTTTCCGATAAAGTCCCCTGTTTTTCTCCCCCCCTCGTATTGAAAGACATTGAAAGGAAAATGACCGCAAGGTGGAAATGCGGTCATTTTTGGACTCAATGAATTGATCTTTTAAATGTATTTCCTATGTTCACGAAGGGTATATAGAACAAAGCTTTTTACAAACATGTTTTTTTTTAAATTACTTTCAGAATTTAATCTGGATTTAAATTAATTTTAATTCCAGTGTAAAAAAATTATTATGTGGTGAGATATTTTTAAAATGACTGCTCGAAGGAGGTCTCAGCTGTTTTTGAAAATAAATGTGTCATTTACCGGTGCCAAAACCGACTGATGGGTAGGGTCGAGTAGCCCCAAACGACTGCTCGAAAGGCGTACCGGGTGTTTTTAAAGAGCGATATGTCATTGCCCGGGACTAAAAGGACTGCTAATCTAAAGGAGGCGAGAATCCTAAACGACTGCTCCAAGGGGGTAATAACTGTTATTGAACAGCAATGAACAGTATATTATTATTCTAAAAACCCTTACAGGAAGAACTTGCAAGCGTGACACTGAAAGAAAATCTAAAGGGATTGCATCTTTTACTGGCTACATTTAAGTTCGCCAAGCCTATAACATAACATATTTTTTACGGCGGAAGTTACATATACCGTTAATGGCTATCGGCGAAGTTTACATCTCAAAGACGGAATTTGTATATGCTCTTCGTAAAATTAGGAAATAGAACTAAAATATTACTATAATTGGGTTCAAAAATGGACGCCTTTTGACCTTGTGCTCAGTTTACTTTCTACATCGATCGTGTGTATGAGGGGGAGGGAAAATGGCCGATATTACTTTTCTCCTAAAATGTGGTATCCGGCTTAAACGTTACCCAGCTTACGTTTAATCGACTTACGGATAAACGTGCAACTATAATACGAGGGTGGGGTGTTCTTTTGTTTCATTTCTATTTCGAATGGAACCCACTTTTCAATTATTAGATTTTATGACTGAAAGTCCTTAAAAAATTCGAGTTACGTAATAAATTAGTTAAAAAAGATTTGCTTTTTTTTAAACAAAATTTCTCAAAAAAAATTATTGAATGCTTTGCAGATAAATTTTTTCCAGGCAAATTCAGATTTTTCCAGGCGCAATGCGGAATATTTAGGCTGACTCACCATTTGACAGATCTCCTTTCTCATGTACGTGGAAACCGTGCTCACCAGGTGACAGACCGCTAATGTCACCAGTCACCGCTACAGAATACGTTTCGGGACAATTCTGAAATGAAACGAGGAACATGTTACAAAGAAAATTCAAATGCCGAATGATATCTAAATATCCCAATTACGAGGGTGGGGTAAAAAGTTTCCGGCCTGATAAACAAATTAAAAAATATATTGGGTTGGAGGGAAAGTTCTGTCGTATTTTAAATAGGCAGGTGATTTTTCTTGTAAATAAAAAGACCATCTGGCTAGTGAGTCAATAGGATTTTTTGTTTGTTTTTTTAGCTGCTGTATAATATAAAAGGTGCCCTTTTTTACCGTTCATCATTTACTTGTGATATTTAAAGTGAAAAACATGTCAGTAGATAAAGTGCATTAACGACACTGCATTTTATATGAATTCCAAAAAGGAAGCAATGCATCGGTTGCATGTAAACATTTATGTGCGGTATTTGGAAAAGATATTGTAAATGTTTGTACTTGTCAAAGATGGTTTAACAAATTTCGTTCCGGAGATCTGAGCCTCAAAGAAAGTGATCGATCTGGACGACCATCCAAGATCGATAATGATGTTTTGCGATTCATGTTGGAAAATAATCCACATTTAACAAGTCGAGACATTGCATAAGAGTTTGACATTCATCATACAACTGTTTTAGATCACATTAAATCTGTTGGGTTTGTGTTAAAGCAAAGTGTTTGGGTTCCACATGAATTAACGGAAAAGAATTTGTCTGATCGTGTAAGAATGTGTTCATCACATCTGATTAGACACAATGTGGAGCCGTTTTTGGACAGGCTGGTTACTGCAGATGAAAAGTGGATTCTTTACGAGAATATTAAGAGAAAAAAATCTTACTGCAAAATTATCTAACGGGAAAAAAATTCACGTCTTTTGAAAGTGTTTCTAAGGCAGTTGCTGACTATTTTAACTCCAAGGATGAGAACTTCTACAAAACAGGAATTCACAGGTTACCTGAAAGATGGCAACAGGTTGTAACAAATAGCGGAGCATATATAATTGATTAATATTAAACACATATTTTTATAAATGAATTCAAATATTTTCTTTAAAATACGACAGAACTTTCCCTCCAACCCTATATATATATATATATATATATATATATATATATATATATATATATATATTATTTTTCAACATAATATCCATCAAGTAAAATACATTTTCCATAACGGTGCTTTAGTGCAGTGATACCATTTTTATAAAACGATTTGTCGAGTCCTTCAAAAATACACATTTACACCATTAATGACTACCTCGTTGCTTCCAAATCTTTTATCTCCGAGCCATGTTTTGAAGTAGGGAAACAGAGGATAGTCGCTGGGGCCTAAACCTGGTGAATACGCTGGATGGGTATAAATTCGCACTTCAATTCAATGATTTTAGTCATTACAATGACTGATGATGAAACAAGATCTTTTTCTTTGCCAAATGAGGTCGTTTTTCCTTCACTTCGTCATTCAAACAACTTAATGACTCTGCGTAGTATTCATCATTGATGGTTCTACTCTTCTCAAGGTAATCAATGAAGGTAATACCTTTTGAGTCCCAAAAAACAGTTGCCATAATCTTATTCGCTGATAAAACTGTTTTTGCATTCCTTGGGATTGGTTCAAATGCTCCAGTTCATTGTTTTGAATGTTGTTTACTCTCAGGAATGTAATGTAATCAAGTTTTATCAACAGTTATAAATCGTTGGAAAATTGGTTAGGATTTTGCTTGTATAGTGCCAAATTCTCGGTCGAAACAGTCTTCTAATGCAAATTTTGATCGATAGTTAACAAACGCGGCACCCACCTAGCACAGAGCTTCTCCATGCACAAATGTTGACGTAAAATATTACGTTCAAGTTCAGTTGACATCCTAGTAGTCTCAGCTGTCTCACTCACTTTCAATCTGCAGTCCTCTACTACCATTTTATAAACTTTCTCTATCATTTCGTCAGTTGTAACCTCAATGAGACGTCCTGAGAGTGGTTTATCATCAGTGTTCGTGCGACCTTTCTTAAATTCAGAAACCCACTGTTTGACGGTCGAATATGATGGAAAAGGGTCTTTCAGTGTTGAATCCATTTCTTTTTTGATTTGAAGTGGTGTTAATTCTTTTAAATAGAAGTATTTGATGACCACACGCTTCCTCAAATTTTCCATTTTCACGTAAGCAAGCGAGGCGCTTTTTTTCAATAGGCTACCAAACATATACTAACACAGCAATCGAACTGAAAGTTATTATATAAGCTAGTCAGGGATTGTACTGTACAATACGAGTCAAAAATGATACCTGCTGACGCCATCTCTGGGCCAGGCAGGAAACTTTTCACCCCACCCTCATATAACGCTAAAATTTATTTTAAACCAATAACAAGTAAAATACTAAATATTAAAGAAAATAATAAAACGGGATTTTATTGTATAACTTATACACTCACTGCCAAAAGTTAAGCACGCAGAGGAAAATGTTAATTTCTGGAAGTCAATCAGAATTGGAGGAGTTGCAATTCGCTACGGAGTTAGATGGAAGTATGCAAATATGTTATGAAACAGCCAATCACGGTTTAGTGTCGAGAAATGCAAAAAGAGATTTGCAAATATGCAAAAAGGCCGTCGTATAAGAAGCCAGCCTTGTGAAGGGTTACAGGAGTAGCATGTACGTACTGATAAAAAGTGTTTAGAACTTTCGTATGATTTGATTTCAAGATAGATGTGTCTTTATGGCTTCCAGAAGACGAATGACAGATTCTGAGCGCTGGCGTGCAGAAGGCGTATTGAAGCAGGACAGTCAATCACAGATGTTGCTTTTTTTTCGGTGTTCATTATTATGTTACTTCACAATTATGGAAACAATTCCTAACCAGACAAACAGTTGTCCGAAGACCTGTGGCCGGTCGTCCGAGGGTTACAAACCTCGCGGAAGATCGATATATTGTTGTTGTAGCCAAGTGAAATCGAAGAGCACCCTCCACACGTGTGGCATCTACGGTTGCAGCGTCCATTGGAACGATGATATCTGCCACTACCGTGCGCCGAAGGCTACACAAGAATATACTGTACACACAGGTACCCCGAGTTTGCGTTCCTCTATCCACCCATTCCAGAGGGACGTGACTAAAGTGGTGTCGGCAACATGCTAATTGGACTGTTTCTGATTGGGGCAAAGTTATATTCACGGATGAGTCGAGATTTGCCCAGATGACAAGCGTGTAAGGGTCTGGAGAGAACAAGGAACGCGTAATCGGCCCCAGAACGTCACCGAACATTACGCATTCCGAGGTGGAAGCATCATGGTGCGGGCAGGGATTTCGTTGGGATATCGCACCGACCTGCTAATTTTTAGACAGGGTTCTGTGACGGCTGTCCGGTATCGAGATAAAGTCATATACCCCATTGTGAGTTTTTACTCTGCATCAGTTGGTCCTACTTTTTCGTTTTAATGGATGATAATGCGCACCCCCATAGAGCTGTCCTCGGTAAAGACTACTTGGAAAGCAAGGGAATTGCGCGTATAGAGCGGCCGGCGTACTCGCCCGACCTGAATCTCATTGAAAGTCTTTGGGTTGCCCTCACGCGTTTACACGTTTTCCAAACCCAGCCACTCTCACAGAGTTGCAAACTGCTCTATAGGAAAAATGGTGATTATTCAACCGCACCTCATGGAAAGCATGGTCACGCGCTGTGAGCTTCGTATTCAGATGAGAGGTGCTCACATACCCTGATAATGTCGGTTTTGTTAGTGTTTTGGCTTTAAATATCATTTTGTCCGCTATGACGTCCTCTTATAACTTATGAAAATTCAATATTATTTTCATCCTTGTATGTAATTCTTTGTTGTGTTTCATGCATAAACATATTTGTGCTGCATTTCGTGTCAATCAAAGCAGTATTTGTCGATTTTTCCGCATTTTACCGCTGCGTGCTAAACTTTGCGTTTTAAATTAACTCAAAATAAAAGCGTGGTGCGCTCAACACTGTAGAATTTTAAAGCAGCCGTTTACTTAGAGAGCACCAATATTTTATTTTCAATCAATTTAGAACAATAGTTAACTTTTTAATTTTATTGTACAACTAATATCTGTACCGTTCGAATGTTACAACATTTTTTTAGTATATCGCTATGTTGTTGCATGAGGATGATAACATACATCAATTGAAATGAACAAAAAGGTAATATATAAAACTAGTGAGCTCCGACCTCTACTCGCTAACGCTCGTCAACCTCTTCTCCACGCCGCCAACGAAACTTCCAACAGATTGCGTTTGTTTACATTCGAGTGTTTTACACAAACCTTCTTTATTTATTAATAACAACGCATATAATCTTCTGAATTTAAAGTAACTTTCTGAAAGCTTGTAATTTTCCAACGGCTAGGACTAACGTGGCGAAGATTGCAGCTGCTTTTTGTGAGGCAACCAATTTGATCGGTGAAAGACAAAAAGAAAGCGCCAACAGTGCCATGTGTTTTGACGATTTTCAGAAATATCGCCAAGCTGGTCACGAACCGCAAATCTTTATATTCTCATACTTATCATCATCTTTATTACCAATATTTAACATATAAATCAATACATTCATTTAAATTAATTTATGTTAATCACTATCTTTATAGTCGATCTACTATACCTAAAAATTGATTTGCATTATTAGTTAAAACATGCAATTTAATTTAAAATTTATTTGATCGAACTTAGCCAATATAGTAAGGTAATAAATGAATATAGCGATATACAACTCTAAACGACAGTTCTCGTTAATTTTGATAAATGGAATTCAAAAGATTTCAAATTTAACGTCAAAGGCTATTGATCGCAAAATCCTCTTCAGCGTAATAGTGAGTACCAGCCATGAAGCTGACAGTGTTCTTGGTGCCTTCGGCTATGGCATGGTTAGCCATGTTGCGCGGTATGGAGGATCGCACCGCAGCGATTATCTCCTTCGCAGTCAGTTCACCTGTCTTCTCAGCCCAGGTCTGTGCCCTTTCAACAAGATCCTTGCTCATTTGGAACAAGAACTGGGCAATCGCCTCTTTGGCCTCCTTTTGGAACTTCACATTCGAACCAGCCATTTTGCACAGTGGTGCCACGGACTTTGCAAACTCATCTGGCATGTCTCCCTTTTTTTCCTTTTTGGCCTGTTTTATTGCTCTTGGCGTGTAAACCAGGAGGCCAGACGAATGGGATTGCAATGTCTTGCGGGCGTTGGCTATGGCCATATTCCTGAGCTGCCCTTCCATCAGTTTCTCGACGGCTTTCTGGGCTGATTCCTCTTGCATTACGCCTTTGCCTTTGCTCGATTTGAAGATGTTTTGGCATTCCTCGACCAAGACGTCGTTGAAGTTTGACAGGACTTGGCTCAGAAACTTGACTGATTCCGTGGACAGGGTTAGATTTGGGTGGACCGTCTCGGCCACTTTGCGTGACGCTTTCCGAATACCTTTCTCGAAATTATTCATTTCTTGATTGGAAGTGGGTAAGTCATGCCAATTTTAAGTGAAGAACTTTGTAATTTTGGAAACCATGTTTGTACTTGGAATGGAAAAGAAATTGCTTTGTATCTGCGCTTTAATATTTTAAAATCTCGAGGTATTGAAAATTTATGCGATGCAAATGCACGTGTGCTTGAATTAAAAAAAAAATTAATAACACAGTTTTCAAATGTAAGATTTGTATTTTGTTCCACTTTCATATATATATAAAAGGTTTTCCAAATAACAACATCTCTTTTTGATCAATAATCAATGAATTTTTTTTTTCGTGTTTTAAGCCTAAATATACTTATTTTTTAAAACACTACTCCTCCTTCAATTTATAATGTTAAAAAAAATTAATTGGTTAAATAATTTCCAAGCATACTACAGACTAAGAAATAGCTTTTTAAAAATTTGTGTTTTAGATGTTTTCAAAAAAAATATTTTATGTTCAAAACCTAACAAATATTCAGATTTTTATGTTCATTAATAATTTGTATAAAAATAATTTATAACTTAATTTAAAAAAGCTCACCCAACTTCCATAAAACAAATATTTAAAGTATCGAAAATTATTAACAGTTTTGTTTAAGTATATTTTTTACTAAGTCTTAGCATTTTAAAAATGGCCAAAATTCAAAATATTTGATTTTGAGTAAATGACAAATGTTGAAGAAGAAAAAGGAGGTAAGCAGGTAATAAATGGTATATAAACAGGCGAAATAACACGTTAGTTCTCTTTCTCTTCTACTACTTTATATTTTTATACACATCTTCTTAAATATGTGTGGCACCGTTGTATGCACAAACAACATCTAATTTTTGGAAATTTGTGTGTGTGGCTCGGTCTCACTTAAGAAACGTTTCATCTGGCATGTATCCCAATTTGTGGGTTAACTGATTGTTGCATAACACGTTATCGTAATTTCAATTAGCTACATACACAGAACGATTATTTTTGATTGTATTTTCAATAATCTATATATGTAAGAGTGTCTGTGGTTTTGCTTTTTTATGCAAATTTATAGTTTAATTCAGAATGAAATGTTTGCATACTTTACCTTAAAAACAAGAAGGAGGTCTCACTTGGGGTTTGAATTTGAAATAATAACATTACAGTTCAGTCAGATCATTAGGTCAGATATTAAAAGTACAAGCCATTTCATTGTTATTGCTTTTATTTTAAGTTAATGCATCACATTTTTATTTATAATTGCACCAAAATATAGACATAAATCCTCATAATTCCGAATTTCCAACTTTCGATCTTGTTTCGTAAAATGCAGGAAAGTTGGTAGGTCTGTAAAATACGAAACTAATTACTATTAATTTTTAATTGCTGGTTATTAGTACTAATTATTGTTTTGTCATCGTGGCTACCAAAGTATTCTAAATTTCAAATCGAAATGACACTTTAAAGATGATTAAAAAGATTCGAAGAAGATTTGATGACGCAACGATGACATAGTGAGTTAAATAAAAGCATGAAGCTCAAGATCAATAAAGTTGAGTTGCAAGATTTTATGATTTGTGATGATGACAAGCGCATTTGATCGGGAAGGCCGTCTAATCAGCCATCGATCAGGATAAATATTGCTCTTGGAAAAGCTTTTTCTGTGTACCAATTGACGATTCTGCTTTATTCTGAACTAAAGATTGATATAACTGCCAACTAAAAAAATTTAAACGCCGGAATTGTTTTCTTCAATTAACTTGTTATGTTTGATGAAATTCTATTTGAAGAAATCATGTAATGTTTAATAGCTAAAAAAAGCATTGAAATACATATTTTCTTTTCTCCACAAAATGAGAGATTAAATCTTTATATAGTATGTTTTATCTATATTTTTGGACATAAACCACACTTCTGGAGCGTTCTGTCGGGATAATACTTTCTCCCCAGTTTTGCTTTAAAGCAACAATGTATTAAAGCATCATATCTTCTTGAGAAAACTATTTTGAGTGTTTTCTTTACAATATGCAACACTGTTTCTTAGAAATTTGGCACGCTTTTAAGTTTGTTTTTACCTAAGAAAATTTTTACAACATATTTTTTATTGTACTCAAATCAAATAATTTGTAGTATGTGATAAATGTCTTTTAATTAAAAAAAATAATTATGATATCTTCTTTCCAGTTTATTCAACTAAAAACTTCAAAGAAATGAAGTTTTTTGTTCTATAATCTTTTACAAAACCTGCAAAAAAAAGGGAACAGATGTAGTATAGGACATTTGGCGCGTTTTTGTTTTTGAGGACGAAAAATTGCCGTTAAACAGAGCAATGACGTCATAGGGTTGCCAGATTGAAAGTCGCCACAAGTATTGGAACATACCAACAATGTCAGGTGGGGTTGTCATACTATAAATTTATCGCCCCTATAAAACACGCCAAAAAAAAAACTCGCGCGCCAAATGTCCTATACTACATCTGTACCAAAAAAAAGAAGAAAAAAAAAACTTAAATTTTACAATTTTGATAAAAAAATTTCGCTGACTCTTTTTGATGGGTACTAACATGACTTACCCCATCAGTTTTGAGGCGGATGACACCTTGCACCGTGCCATTGTCAATCTCGCATTTGTACTCCGAATCGCAGTCCGAGGTCTCTTCAGGCCACCACCACCAAAAACCACTGCTACCAGGGCAAAAAGTCGCCACCACAAACAGCAGCAACCATCCCAAACGCAAAGAGATTCTCATTTCCTCAGATGTATTTTCCAACCAAGCACTCTATTTGGTGTTCTTCACAACACCCAGTTTCGATATATAATATTTTGTTACAAAGTATATCAAAGTTCCTTAACTACTTAGCAAGACCTTTCCGTCAGTTTATATAACCCCAAGCACACGCAGCATAAAAGGATATCATCAAAAGGAATCTTCCTGTTGTATGCGAGACCCCAATTGCAGCTCGTTAAAATTAAATAATTTCCAAGTCACGTTTGATTTTCGAAGTAATGCGAAAAATTCCTTTTATATATGATGAACAGCATAAAAACTCGCTGATATTAGATAGTAATAATACTGGTGACGATATATATTTATCGGCCAAAACATATGAGAACTAATCTATTACATTAACAGAACGCTGTGTTGAAATTCTTGTATCAGATTGCATACGAAAATTTCACAATAACGCTGTTTCAGAGCAATGATACAATAATATACTAATAAACTAAAGTCGTTTGTCACCCCCTTAACTTTAAAACGTAAGCAGCTTAAGTCAATAAAGTAGTGTTTAGATATTGAAGTCTGCGACTACTGACTAGTAAAGTGACTAGGCGCTATTTCGCAAACATTACTATATTTCTTTTAAAGAAAAAAACATATTTTCTAAATTAGTTACAGCAGTTTCGATTTTTAACTTTTGAAAAATTATACCAAAATTGAGAATATTTGAAATATTTCGTCATTTAACAAAAATTAATAACTACAAAATTAAATCGTATTTTACAAAAACACTAATGATTATTTATAGACAATAATTTAAACCAGAACCTGTAAAACCAGAACCTGCGATAACAGTTATAGGAGGAGCATACGAAAATAAATAAACTGTTTTCGAAATATTGCAAAATTGTTTTCGAAATGTTACATTTCGAATACTTGTATATACATATATACATATATTTTTTTATGATATATCTATTTTATTGTATATGTAGTTTTTAAAATGTATGTACTTTATTGTATATGTAGTTTTTAAAATGTATGTACTTTATTGTATATGTAGTTTTTAAAATGTATGTACTTTATTGTATATGTAGTTTTATTGCGTTGTCTGGATGGCCTTTGGGGCTCCTTAACAACATTGTGTCTAATAAAAATAATAATAATAAATAAATTATGATTTTAATATTAAATGACGTCTAAGATACTGATCTGTTAGTAGTAAAACAAAAATATATTCACCTTATTCCTCGAACAATTCTTAACAAACTGACTTCCTTTCATAATTTTAGGTTATTTACTTTTTGAGATGCGAGAGGAATAATTAATAAACAATTTGCAAACTAAAATTTGGACCAAATATCCGAAGAAAAACCTTTCTTTTCTGTTTTTAATACGTAGATTAATTACCGATATATAATTTAATTGTAAAAATAGAAATAAAATGCTTATGGCATCGGAAAGAGGAAGTTTTGTGGAAGCATGAACTTTTTTTTAAATAAGAATATATATATATTTCAACTACTTGTAGCAGTTTAAAAATCACTTTGCAAAAATGAGTGTGAAAAAACTTCAGATGAAAAGGTTTAAAATATTTAAAAAAAATAAATTCAAAACTAATTCGAATTTTAAAAAATGCTTACTAGCTTTTTTTATTCAAACCTATTCCTATATACCGTACATATTTGGAGTTTTCCCTAAAAATTGTGGGAAATACTCCGCGGACAAAATCCCTCGTAAGCGAAGTTTTATGCAAAGACAACTTTAGTATTAAATAACTTTTAAACTAAGAATCGTATTGAAACAAAAATTTATACATTCGGCTTATTTCCCATACATTTCTTAACAAATATATATATATATAAAATATTTTAGAACGCTTCTCCCCACTTTAAAATTATACCATTACTTTAATTAACTTTCTTTAACTTTGGATATAGCCCCTTTTTCCCAGTACAAAAACATACCTCATGTGACTACTTTCCCTCCTACGCCACTTCAAAATCCCGAACCCAAACCGTGAAAATGCGAACTAAAACCGAGATGAACCAATGTCCACGGTGCATTCTCCTTATCAAAGTATTTCGTATTATCTACAGATTCACGATGTAACCTCGAAGCTAGGAGGTCTTGCTCTGAGAAGTCCTGATAAATAAATGTTTGAACTAATCATCGGCCCTCAGTTTTATTCCTGCATAATTGGACATATATCACAATCATAACTACTGCAACTATAAATAATAAACTTAAACTTTACACACATATATATATACTAGCTGAAATACCCGTCCTACGCACGGGAAGGAAATAAGTTACAAAATAGATACAAATACAATAATTATTAGCTAAATAAATAATATTCTTAATTTGTCCCATATCAGATGGAACCAAAGAATTAAAAGTTCCAATATGTAACGAAATTTTATTAGCAAGGTCCCGCAAGAACTTGAAAAATTGATAATATGGAGAAGTTGGCTGTAAAATACTGTGGATATACATACTGCACTCCAGTTGATTAACATCCATATTTTTACCTACAGTAACAGCTCAGAAGTTTAAAGATAAACAACTCTTGTAATTGATAATAATAACTATCTCCAAAAAAATTTATTAGACACCTACGTCAACATTTGTATTTTCGTTATTGAAATTGGCAGGAATATTAAGAAGAAAAAAACGAAAATGATTTTAAAAGGTTCCTTTACCAAAATCTAGATTTTCAGATTTTTTCCCTTGTTTTTATAGTAAACCATATCAGTACGCAAAATTTTAAGATTCTAAAGAATTTCGAAGTTTTAAAAACTAATGTTCCGTTAAAAACATTCTCAGCCAATTTGTAAAGATTCCACGTACTAAAATCTAGATTTTCATATTATTTCCTTTGTTGGTATGTAAACCCTACATGCATGCGAAATTTCACGATTCTACGACAGTCACAATTTTCCAAAAATATCGTTTCGTGAAAAAAAATTTCAACCGATTTCTAAATATTCCAATTGCACAAAATTATTGATTTAGACATTTCCCTTGTTGGTATGCTAATACGTATCAGAATGCAAAATTTCACAATTCTAAGAAAATCTGAAGTATACTAAACTAATGTAAAATAAAGGTTTTTCCGAAGAAAATGAAAAAATTCGAATAATATCACATGGATTATTTAGAAATTATTTAGAATTAACATGATATAAATAAATTCGTTTGTCAAGAAAGTAATTCATTGAGAAGTAATTCCCGCTTTTCCAACCAGGCCACGCACGAGGCCCGCCAGTAGATAGAAGAAGACGCTTACTCACTGGGAACGTGAACACTGGTTCAGTTTTGAATTTTAAGTTCTATGCACGGGAAGAAAATAACTCGCAAAAGAGGTACAAGTAAAACATATTTAAGCGGATGAAAAATAATCTTAATTCCTCACCCATCAGAAGATAAATAAAATAACGAACCCAAACAAATTAAATAAATTTTATTAGCAAGTTCTAGCTGGAACTGAAAACTTTATAACACGGAGAAGTTGGCGATAAAACAATGCTGACAAATAAATGATATTCCCGTTGATTAACATTCGAGAAGTTTTACTTTGTTCGGTAAACCCTATCAGTATGTGGAGTTTAACAATTCTAAAACTATCCAAATTGTCCAAAACTAACGGTCCGTACAAAAAATCCCACTGTCTCATTGAACACTCCCTTAAATACGTTAGATCAGTACAAAAATAGCTTACTTTTCCTATTTAAGGTATAAGTAACAAATTTGCCAAATTTCATCTTCATAGGTATACAGAAAGTAAAAGAAATAGTAATGAGTCAGTGGATAAGTGGCGAGGATTTTTACTTTTGGCATTTACAGTTCGAATTTTTGAAAATCATTTCTTAGTGAGCAATTTTGGCTTAAAGTGTACCTCCACGCCAAATTTAATTTTCATAGCTGATGTAGTACGGAATATCCTGTTACCCAATCATATTTTCACCATTTTGACATACATTTTATCATTTTTTGACACTAATTTCGCCATTTTTATGGTATTTTTACATATGTGTTCATATTTTAGTTCATTTGGCGATGTTTTATTAATTTGGCGAAATGTTTTATTCATTCGGTGAAATTTTAATTTATTTGGCGAAGTTTATTAATTTGGCGACAGTTTTTAGTTATTTGGCGACATTTTGGCGATATTTAGTCATCAGCCAATCAGAATGCTCCTCGTACGTTACATAATATTAAAAATTTCCATTGTTTAAATTTTATATTTTGCATTGTTACATGTTCTCCATGTTAATCCTATGGAGAAGTTTCGAAAAAGGGGTTTTACACCCCCTTAAATCCGTTCGATCGGAACAAAAATAGCTTACTTTTCCTATTTAAGGTATAAGGAAGAACTTTGCCAAATTTTTTCTCCATAGGTATACGGGAAGTTGGAGAATTAGTGATGAGTGATGAGTGGGGTTTTCGCATTTATATATATAGATAGGACCTACTTAAAAAAAATTCATTGTTGGGAAGGAATAGTTTAACTATAATATACTTTCGTTTACCCGGCATTTATTAAACCGGATAGCCTTAAAAGTATACTCTACGAGGCGTGGAAAAAACAATTTGAGTAACAATTTGAGTTTCCTATTGATTAAAAGGGCGTAGCCTCCTGCTAAATTAAAAACTAAAAATGGGAAATAAAAATAATCTTTTTTTAAAAAGAAAAAAAATTTAAGAAATAAAGCGCTAAAATTAAAAAACAGTTTTTAATTAAAGGAACAAATGGAAAAAAATTAAATATTTAATATTAATTTTATACTTGTTACAGCTCTTTGAAGTTGATGCCAATTTACAAAAACTATATCTAACTTTTTGCGACGTAATCTTCGTAATCTTTTGAAACCATGGTTAGATGACGATTATGTAGCTTTATAGCGACGTTAATCCATCCAAGTAATTTTAACCCAAAAATATATTCAACTACTAAGTCTAGCCGCGCACTAGCAGAAATTGCACTGCAATTGTTAATCAAATGAACAACTCAAAAATCCTATTGCCACAGTAAGCTATTAAATAATTATATCCAACTCAGGGCTGCGAGGTCTCAGATATCGAAATATTCAAAATAAAGGTGAAAACTCGCCAAACTCGATTTACCACAAAACATACAAAATCGCCAAATTATCGATTATTTACTAAAGCTGTTAGCGCGGTAGTGAGCGAATAGACAAGTTGCTCAGTGAGAGAATATAATTTTAGTATTCCAGTTGGATTCAACTAAATAGTTTAGTCGCATGCCAAACCGTTACGCTACTCATAATAAGAAAATCTTTATTAAAATATGAGTCATTAGTGATAGTTAATAATAATTTATTATTATATCTAAATATTATATTGTTATTGGGATTACGTAAGTATGTCAAGCTTTATTTGTTATGAAATAACATTAAAATTCAGTCTATTTTCTTCTTTGAATTATCTTCTTTTAAAGTGTTATGGTTTAAATGAATTGTAAAATTTCCTAAGGAATTTTTTGGATACAGTTGATTGTTATAAAACTATTTTTTCTATTAGCACAAAATGTATTGATATGACCTTTAGAATCACCTTCTGATTTCCTATTCCTGATCATTTTTGCCTTCCTCATGTACTTCCACCGTAAAGTAAAACTGTGACTGTCATTTTTTTTAAATACATCTTCTAATTTTAGATTTGTCATATGCCAAATTACTTTTCTAATTATTATCTGTGATTTTGCATCTTTGTATATTACCAAAAAAGGAATGAATTTCCGTAAGAAAGATCCTTGCAGATTTTTTTTTTATGTGAATACGTTTTTCCTTTTTGAACGGGTGTTCACGGAGTCATATAGTAAAAAACGGCAATGGTAAAATACTTATAACTCCACGTGGAATCAGCCTATTAGGATAAATGACATATCATCGTGAAGAGGAAGGTGATACTTTCCAACCAAGCAGAATATTAACCTATTCCGCCCTCTGACGCTCTTTGCACCAAGTATGTGTGGGTGAGGGGCGGGGGGGGGAGGGGGGATGTTTCCCTTGGCTTCAATATCGCTTTCGTCCACATAACTCCATATCCTATGGGGATAAATGGCATACCATCATGTAGAGGAAGGTAGGTCGCGTTTACAACCTATTAACCCATTTTGCCATCTGAAATTTGTACCACATGGTTTAGGAACGTTGCCTTTCGGTGTAGTGTCGCTTTCGTCCACATAATTCAACGTTGAATTAGTCTACGTGAATAACTGACCTACCATTGTGTAGAGGAAATTAAATGCATCGACAAGATATAACATTTTCCATTTTGTGACCTTAGTACTGCGTGGGGGAAATGTTGCGACCATTGAAACGCGTGGTGGCCTTGTATTCAGTATGGACTTCCGGCCACATAACTAATCGTGGAAATAGTCTATGGGAAAATGACATACCATCGAGTAGAGGAAATTTGGACAAGTCGGCCAAGTCATAGTTAGCCCATTACCCCATCTGATCTTTTGCACTGGGAGGAGGGGAGTGTCGTCATTGGTTACACACATCTGCCCTATAACTCCATGGGGAATCAGCCTTTGGGCATAAATTACCTGCCATCCTGTAGAATAAGGTGGGCCGCGTTAACTAGGTTGGCCACTTATCCTTTCCTCCCCTTTGACCTTTGTACCGCATGATGCCCAAAAGTATAGTCACGATTCAAAATTTGTGGTGCAGTGCGGCTTGTACGTACCTGCATTTTTTCCCCCTCATAATTTTGATATGTTACACAAACGCTATGTATCCCACCCTCGATCTCATGCCATACTCAAGCAAGATAAATCCCTCCTCCACCACAGATGCATGACGTAATAAATCAATGTAAAGTAAGAACGAATATGACTCTTTGGTCCTCCTTGTTCGAATCATAGGATTTTTTTTTTATAATTTTAAATTTAACATGTCTATTAATGCATTGATGAGCAGGATATAATACACATGCTCAGTTCCAGCAACCTGAATTGAGTAAAATGCATACTTAAAAATACCTACGTTATAATTTCAATACAATTTTTTATAGTACGTTTGAGAACGTCTAACTTTTATCATTTGTATGCTTAGGATTATCAGAAACTACACTCGTGTCGAAAAGTTAATTAACTCACCTGTAATGAAAGCAAACTGAAAGATTCAATATTTTTTTTATCCCTTAGACCGGGATCCAACTTAGCGGTCGTTAGTCCTATTTTGCACCTAAACATTTCAGGTTGATTATCGTAATTTTACTCCCAGTCGTCATTTTTCACGCCTACCTTTTTGTAAACATTTCAGTTTGAACGAGCATTCTTAACGTCTAGCGTTCAGAGCCTGATTTAGAATTAGGGGGCCTCTGGGCTGAATATGTGGTGCGGGCCCTTCCAACTCCAAGATGTGGGGTATGGAATATCCCTGGTAAAACAACAGGCGGATGGGGAAAGGCATTTTTTTGTTAAATATATATTTCAGAACTGCAAATTAAATCATTTTTAAGTGTACAAATGAAATTAGGAAAGACTGTTTTTTGTAAATTTACAATATTATGTTACAGAATTTCAACGGTTTCAATTCATCTCAAAGTACAATCGCATTCTGGAATCTATTAAAATGACAATAAAGAATTACAGTCGTCTTTGTATTACTCTCAAAATGGCTCTGAGGAAAATAAAAATGTTAAAAAAAAATTAAATAACTGATTAAAAAAAAAGTTAAACAGCACTATTATAATTATCACAAATTAAACATGTTTTTTTAAGAACATAAATTAGGTAGTATTAGGTAGTATTTACATTGTACAAATCTGTTTACATTGTAAAAAAAATTTCCCATCATAAAAAGGCCGTAATACTTTTTTTCAATAGGATTCGGATTATCATCCTTCCAAATTATTTTTTTCACAAGTTGGTCGTTTTTTTCCTGGGTTTGTGGTTGAGGCTACAGCCTATGCCTAAATCCGGCCCTGCTGACTTTAATTTGGTACAGATGTAGTATAGGACATTTGTCGCGCAAGTTTTTTTTTGGCGTGTTTTATAGGGGCGATACATTTATAGTATGGCAACCCCACCTGTCATTGTTGGTATTTTCCTATTCTTGTGGCGACTTTCAATCTGGCAACCCTATGCTATGTTTAACGGCAATTTTTCGTCGCCCCCCCAAAAAAACCGCGCCAAATGTCCTATACTACATCTGTTCCTTTAATTTTCCGTAATTGCTCTCATACTTTACAGTAATTTTGTCAGTAAGATGAGGATATTTTTACAGAACAAATGGGAACATGCTTCTAAATTTATTCAATAGAAGCTTTAAAGATCGCAAAAATATCGCAATAGTTGCCAGCTCTGCTTAGCAATTCGAATTATTTTAAAATAACGCCTAAGTAGAACGGTTTGGCAACTAAAAAATTGCTTGGTGATAATAATGGTTTAAATTTTTGAAAAAGCAGATTGGTGTTGTCCGGAGATAAAATTTTAGAGCCAATAATCTTGCATATAGATAAGTTGTCTTTATCGAGTATTTGCATTAAACGCAGATACAACGTTTGAAATGTTTTTTATGTTAACATGTAATTATTAAGATTTAAGATTTAGTGAATTTTTTTAAACATAAATATAAACATTAATTTTTTTTAATAAGATCTATAAATCAATGCATTAAAAAAACAATCTATTGAAGCTTACAAATATGTAAGAATTCGTTTCAGAAGTATTTTTTTCTATTTAAAACTAAAAGCATAATTAGGTGAATAAGAGATTCTTGTCGCTATTGTGGAATAACAGAATGATCACACAAAATTTAAATAAAAAAAAAGACAAAATAAATGTTAACACCATTTATAAAAACTGTCATTTCAAATTATCTCGGACACTTCAGTGTTTATAAGTGATATCAACAAACGTCAATATGGTTGTTTACATTGAAATCCCTTCAGTTCATTCTAAGCTGAAATAGGGGCGGGTACTATGACGCAACATCCGAGACGTGGCCCGGCATTTCCGGTCTTTAAGCTCTCCGCGTTGCCACCCTTTCCCAGATCATCCACTCCTTCATGGACCTATAAACAAACAAACAAATAATTATAATATCGAAAGAAGATTGTAATATCGAAAGAAAGCGACTCTCTTTAGCTAAGACAATCAGCAATACACCATTTAGGTCATACGATATTAAAGGAATGACTTTAGTTATGGGCGGAAAGGTCTTTAATTTACATGGAAAATTATAATTTTTTTGTTTAAATGTTTCGTATTATAAACGAAATTAATAAAACGAGGCAAACTGCTGTTAGCGAATACTTTTAGAATTAAATTTCCCCCACACACTAATCGTATGGTAACGCTAAGGTATCGAAGATGTAAGCGATATTAGTGTTAGCCGGATGCGATTTTGAGAACAAGGGAAATATTTTTTTTTTACAAAGTTCACTTTAATTATAATGTAAAACCGATTTTTGCTAAAATCTGCAATCTGGGTGTCAAAATTATGGATTTTTTTTTTGCCAAAACTGTGTGGTTTTTATGCAGTCAAATAATAACAGAACTAATTAGAGCTAAAAAAAATTCACAACGATAAAAATCTTTTTAAATATTCGAAAAATATTAAATGTTTCACTTTTAAAATCGGAAAAAAACTTCTGCTGAAATACGGATTTTCTTTAAAATCGGCCACTCTTGTTAGCTGATGGCAATCAAGTAATCACGCAATCAAAACTGCAAAAAGCACGTAACGATACTAAAACGCAATAAATCTGCAAAACATTATTTTCTGCAATTAAAATCGGAGCAACCGCGGCTTCAAATTGCCGATTTTTCAAAACTTTAACGAAAACTTAGGTGCACTGCAAAAAACTTAGGTGCACTGCGCACCTGCTAGATTCGAACCATGTTCTAAACAATGCCAAAGCGTGAGCGGACATTTGGAGACTTCAGTAGTTAATTACTCCAAAGTGTGCGCCATGCGGAAGGAAGCTGTAGCCCCGAAGTAGAAAGTAGACATTTAACATATTAAACCATTTCGTTATAGTTAGGTTCAGAAGAAATCTTATTCGTGATTTTCATTTTGACCAGGACAAGTATCGCTCAAGACGTGCAACTCTATAACTTCAGGAGAAATATGTCTAGAAATAGAGTGACTCAGAATTGAGCGAACTTCATCAGGGCCTTTTTCTGCGACTCCTTCTTTTCATTCTGCCTTTTTTCTCCGACTGTGTAGAACATGCTGTTTGATTACCCCGGATATGCAGAAAAAAAGTTCAGTTTTCTCAACTGAAACAGTTTGTTGAAAGCACAAAATTCCACCGCAGATCTTCAATATCGACACGGCTATCTTCGTAGCTGAGAAGAAGCTTTTAAAACTCACTAAACTCACTTGAAACTTCACCGTCAAACATTGCATAAACAACTAATGAAACTCTTTTGTTTACGTCATTCGATGCAGCTAATTAAGGGATACAAATATACTATTTCAGTTAATTTTGATCAAAAAGTGGAATCTTTTCCTTCTTAATCTCACCCATTCAATTATAAATCTTTGTCCCTACCAGCAAAAAAAGTCAGCATGAAACCTTCATCAAAATTGTCAAATTAAAGGTTTTATAAAGGATATTGAAAGAAAAAACTGCAGTTTTTTTTAAGTTTTTAATTTTCTTAAACCTTTCTTCTAATAAAACCTTTAAAATATCTACATTTTCAAATCATGATTTAAAATTGAAGGTTTTTTTTGCAGGTTTTTATGAAGGTGTTTTACAGTTTTTATGAAGGATATTGAAACAAAAACCTTTAATTTTATAGATCTTCAAAAAAAAAAAACTGCATTTTTCTTGCATAAAACCTTCAATTTCATCATTTTGATAAAGGTTTTATGCTGACTTTTTTTGCTGGGCAACTTAACTGTTCTCTATCGACAGACATTCATTAGACTTTTCGTAAAAATACCGTTCTCTGCGATATACATAAACTCACCACTATTGCTCTTCCCACAATGCTGTAGGGTCCACACAGTCGCAGTTGAGAATCCTTTATGTTGATGTTAGCCACTCCGTCATCACCGGCCGCGACGTTGCCCAAGTCTCCCTCTTGCCTTAAAAGAAACAAAGCAATGAGATTTTCTGCATTGGAAAAATATTTAAAAAACAATAATTGAGAATCTGTGAAAGTGCGCTGCCGGGAACGTTTTACGTTAAACGTCACTTCAAAAAATTGTTGAAATATGGATTGCTCTTCAACGAAAAACCTTAGCAACTGAAGGACAGTGCACAAGCTGTTTTTCTGACTTAACAGACCCCTACCCAACTCCGTACGTGTTTTTCTTTATTTTTATATTTTATACGCATCGTCGAACATTTTCCTATAGAAAAGCACCATTATATATATGTTTGTCACAATAACCGAGAACGTTCATTGAGCGAAGAAATCGACCATAGTGTGTTGTTGCTAACTTAAAAGGGCTACAACGCAAAATTCATGCCGTGGCACTTACAAAAACGCACACAGCCCGTTGTGGCAAACATAAAATAGCCACAGCGCGAAATTCGCGTCGTGCCACTTGTAAAATCGTCCACATATGCCACATTGATCTGGAACATTAAAAAAAGCCACAACGCCTTCTGGACAATAATTGATGCAGTCCATGATGCAATATTACAAAAACAAGCCACCCTTGCATATATATATATATATATGCAAAGATTGGAATCCGTCTATTTGTCCAATGGAATTTATTAAAATTGTTTAAGTTTTCCCACGAATCACACAAATGTGACTAAATACGCTTTGAATGTTTGCCCCTTAAATTGTGATGCGAAAGGAGCTGTTTACCTGTTTATATCTGTAGGGGCACCGTGCTCTTTGTTAAAAGGATTGTAGTGTCCACCCGCAGCTAGACATCCTAAATAATATAAGAAATAAAATTTTCAGACACCTTATATAATAGATATATGATACACACATACACACACGCACACACACATGATAATGGATTGTCTGTCTATAGATTCGATCAAAATCACTCATTTTGAGTGTTTTTGCCTGAGTTGGAGTACATTGCAAGCATGTACTGTGCATAAGTTATTGATTTGCCATGTGCTTCACTCACGTTGTAATATAAATGACTGCAATATGTTAAAATTACTTGTAAAAATTAAATTTTCTTACAAAGGAAATATATTAACAGACGTGAATTAAAAAAAAAAGCCCTCTTGATGCAGAAATTTTTTTCACACTGAATGTAACTCTAACTCAATGTGAATGAATTTTCATAATTATAGGATTTATATAAGCTGTCTGATTTCAAAGCTTCTCTTATCCACTTTGTAAAACTTGCGGTAAATCATTTTTTTTCCATGTTGCAGAATTTTAGTTCTTCACCTAGAATTAAGGGAAGTACTTTGTTTTACGCTTTAAACAACATTCTTTGCTTAATTCCAGATGTAGAAATAAAATATAATACAAAAAAAGTGTTTTACGAAGTGGACAAGAGACGTTTTGGAAATGGGCGACTCCTATTATTTTCTATAGACCTTATGCACGATCTGGTGTTTAGATTATAGTAACTTTTGTTAAATACAAACTGATTGGTGAATAGCTCAAATCACGTGGTCTTCACCAACCAATAAAACCTGTGCGTGACGTCAATTATATAATCTAAAAATGACGCAATGTGTAATCTGGATATCAAGTCGTGCAAAACAATATTATAAAAGTTGCCGAATCGTTGCATAGAAAAGTGACGGATGCCAGCGGCGAATTTGCAACAACCCATCGTCCACAACTGGATTAGTACAAATTTGCTGCTGGCATACGGTAGTATCTGCTGGGAAACATGCCGGTTTACAGCCGGGAGAAAAACGACTGACGGAACGAAAGTGATGGATGGCTGCGCTGGCGATTCATTAGAGATCGGCGAGAACACTTTCTGGTCTTTTTAGGTCACTTCTGCCGTTAGCTGCTCAGCAGTTCCTTCTTCGGAAAATCCAACAGTTTCTTGCTATTGACACAGCGGATTTCTCTTTATTGGGTGCTCTTTGTGTTACGTCAGTAATTTTAATCGGTTTGTTTAAACATTTAGATTTGTATTAAAATTACTATATAGATACTTTATTGAATTACTTTTTAAGAACTCCAATATTATATAGCAAATAAAATTTAATAAATTTGTAGGTCATGTAAATATGTTCATCTTTGAGATTGAGAAAAGTAAAGACTTTTTTTTTTCTTCTAAAATCAGAATTAATTTTTTGTTATTTTAAGAGGGTGGAACATTTATATTTCCATAGCGCAGAGTCATGTCCGAAGGCACCTGTCACACATTCCTAAGAGTGGCCCTGACCATGAGATCATGAAGTTAAAGACAATACTTTTATCGCCCTTCATGAAACGATAGTTTAGTATTGTTTGTAACAATAGGTAATTATTTTGTTTGAGACAAAATGTAAGTCGTTTCTTTACCATTTTTACACTTCATGATGTATCTTGTCTATTGAGGTAACAACAAAAATCTACTCAAAAATTAATTTGTTTATAATTTATGAAACTAAAAAAGCCCAAAAGGATGCAATGTTTCTATAAACATTTACTATGGGACGAGACAGAAAGGTTAACATTAAATTCTAAGGGCAAACTTTATTGTTCAACTTATTATTATTATTTGGGAATGCTCAGAAACGAAACTAAAAAACTAAGAAACTAAAACTACTGGTTTTTTTGACAATTTTTTTTATAGTTATTAAGATTGATTGGTTTTGTTTCTTAAATATTGTCAGAGTTCAATGTTTTAAATACATAATCCCCCCCTCAGAAAATTCTCAATAATTACAAACACAGCATCAGCGAAACCTTCAAAGAGCTGAGTTCGAGTAAAGGTTTCTGTTTGAGAAATGTAATTTGATAGAGAAGAGTTTGCCAGAAGGTTTAATTTAATGAGAGAAATACAAGAATATCTGATGCTGCATTCCATATTTTCTGTTTACCTTATTTGTGTATAGATAATTCAATTTTGGTTTTTGAGATAAATTTGGTAGCACAATGCCTTTTTCACGTAACTCACCGTTCGAAAGATCTCCGGTCTCGTGGACGTGGAAACCATGAAGTCCAGACGACAGATCATTGATGTAACCAGTCACAATCACACAAGACGTCGTATCCTGGAATGGAACAAGCGACATGTTACATAAGAAATGAGACTTAACATTGGACGCGTAAAACTTTATAACTTTTTTATTTTATCGTTTCGAAATATTTTTGTTGCTTTAACGGCCATGTGTTATCATGTCTTACAGTTTTATCGGCAATTCACCCAATTTCAAGATTCATAAAAATACTTCATCTCACAATATTTTTCCTCTCCTGTTCAATTTCAAATATAATTTAAAAACTGTCTCTGAAAAACATCTTTGGTTTAAATATACGTGATTTTACTTCTAAGCCGACGATAATATAAATGAAAAGCCTCCATTCAGTGAAAACAACTCATCAAAGGATTTACTTCTAAATGTGGAATTCCTACTAAATTCTCTTTTCAAATATAATTCCAAGGTATTATTTGGTGAATTCGGAGACTAATGTCCTGGCGGGAAACCAGCCTATTTTACGGAATCTTGATAGAAGGTAAATAATGTTTACTATCCACTGAGCTAAATAATAACTGGAGTGTAGATTCCTATTGGAGGAACCTGGACTTTACATGGCGGACGGATAAATACTGTTTCGAGGGCAATTGCATTACACGGCTTCCACCGTCATAGGGTCGTGTTGTGCTAGTCTCTTGAATATTTGATTAATTAATGAATATTTAATTTTTTTTTCCTGTCAGTAAGAACTAAAATATGGTAAAGTCTTGTGTCGCATTTGGAAGTAAAAATAGCTGCGGAAAATTAGACGAAAATAAAAAAAAAATCAATTTCAGCAGAAAGTATTGTCTTCAATGCTTGTATGTTATATATTGAACTATTTCTTGTGTCATTATTTATGATTGTTGGTATTGTTATATTTAAAGGTGTATTAAAAGATAGACATTGCTTATGTGAATAATAACTATTTATTATTAGAGCAGCCGTATTGTTTTTGATTTCAGTTGCCAGATTGCTAGCATGAATATCTAGTTACAGTTACAGTTATTCAATATATCACAATACTCCCTTTATAAAAAAGATAAAAGGTATAAAAAGTTGCTGGCACAGTCCTAAAGATTTAGTCTATTGGGTTGTCTTCTGTTTCGAGGTGGGTTGCGTCGAATTGGAGTGAGACAGACAGGTTCAGCAGCTGAAGGGATTTGGGCATCAGCAGAGTCTGGCAAAGGAGTTGAAACCTCTGGCAAGATTTCTATCCCCTTGGGTGTTGTGGACGGTGGAGGAAACATGGTTCCTGTATCCTGGGTATGTATTGGGATACTCGCAAGTGGTGAGGGACTAGCCTCAAAAGTAGGATAGGAAACATCTTCAACATCTGTGAACTCGGGTTTGGGAAAGTCCACTTCAGAAGCTGGACGTAGCTGATCTAAATGGGCAGAGAACTTGCTTCCATCTATCTCAACGATCCAGGTTTTGGTACCACGGGGTTCTATTAAAACACCACGAACCCATTTGTTACGGGAACCTCTATAGGAACGTACCCACACATTCTGACCAGAGAGTAGACTCTTTTTCGAAGTATGTGATCTATCAAAGAGCTGCTTCTGAATGTTCTGTTTCTTCTGTACATGGTGTGTTGTACAGGGATGAATCAAGTTCAGGAGAGTCCTGATGGGACGTCCAAGGAACAGTTCAGCAGGAGACAGTCCAGTTGTAGAATGTGGAGCCGAACGGTATGCAAGCAGAAACCTTTTAACTTTATTTACAACAGAGTCACAGTCCTTGCCATCTTGAAGCATTTTCTCCAGAGCATGTTTGAAAGTTTGTACCGATCGCTCAGCTAATCCATTTGATTGCGGATGATAAGTTGGCACAAGTGTATGCATAATTCCTAAAGACTTTAGGAGATCTTTAAACTCGTCGGAGATAAATTGTGGTCCATTGTCGGATACCAACTCCAAAGGCAGTCCATACCGTGAAAACAGTTCCTGTAATGCATTGATGGTGTGTGTCGAAGTTGTCGAGGACATCTGCAGTACCTCCAACCATTTTGAATGACTGTCCACTACTATCAAGTAGTTGGTTTGATTCTTCTGACCATAATCAATGTGTATGCGATCCCAGGGTGCCTTCGGCCAAATCCAGGATTGCAGAGGTGTAGTAGGTGGGTTATTGGCTGTTACCTGACATGCTTCACATTTAGCTGAGATACTCTCAATGTCTTGATCCAATCCAGGCCACCATATATGACTTCTAGCTACTGCCTTCATCTTGGTTATTCCTAGATGTGTGTCATGAAGCAAGTCCAGCATGCGATTCCTATGTACTGAAGGTATAACAACCCTCATTCCCCAAAGGAGACAATTTCCATCTACGGATAATTCATCCTTTCTGCTGAAATATGGCTTCAAGTCGGGGTCTTGATTACAGATAGGGAAACCGTACTGTACATACTTGAGCACAACTCCAAGAACCTTGTCTGTACGAGTTGCCTGGACAATGTCATCAGAGGTAATCGGCATGTCTTCCACGTAGGAAACTTTGAAGATATCAGACGGATACAAGTCCTTGTTTAGGTCTTCAATTGGCAAGCGTGAAAGCGCATCTGCATTCTGATGTAATTCCCCTTTTTTGTATTTAATTGTGTAATTAAATGAAGATAGTAGTAGGGCCCACCTTTGCAAGCGTGCAGCAGCCATAGTTGGAATAGCTTTATCTGGTGCAAAAATTGTCACTAGGGGTTGGTGATCTGTATACAACAGAAACTCACGACCATATAAGTACTGGTGAAACTTTTTACATCCAAAAATAATCGAAAGAGCTTCTTTCTCAGTTTGAGAGTAATTGGCTTCAGCTTTTGTTAGAGTTCTCGATGCATATGCAACAGGTCGTTCAACACCATCGACAATGTGTGACAGGACTGCTCCTAAACCAACAGGGGAAGCATCACATGATAACTGTAAGGGCAGTCTTTCGTCATAATGGGCTAACACACTATCTGACATCAATAAAGATTTGCACTTTTGAAAAACTTTGTCACATTCTGCAGACCAATGCCATGGAAAATCTTTGTTCAACAAATTGTGAAAGGGTGATAACAAAGTAGATGCATTTTTTATAAATTTGGAATAATAGTTAAGAATTCCTAAAAAGGATTTTAGCTCGGTAACATTTACTGGTACCTTGATTTCCTTAATAGCATTGATTTTTTCTTGTGTTGGGTGAATGCCATCTTTATCAATAATATGACCTAAGAACTCCACACTGGTTTCTAGATATTGACACTTTTCTGCATTTAGATGGACATTATATTTACGAAAGCGTTCCAACACTTTCTCAAGTGTACTGAAATGTTCATCCACTGTTACCGATGAGATGAGAATGTCATCTTGAAAGCATATTACATGAGGTATGCCTTGCAACATCTGCTCCATTGTTGACTGAAATATGGCAGCAGCAGAACTTATACCGTACAACAGCCTGTTTGGGCGTACTAAACCCATTGGTGTGTTTAGTGTAAGCAGTTCTTGGGATGCAGAATCCAACTCAATTTGTTGGTATGCATGTGACAAATCCAATTTTGTGAAATATTTTCCACCACGAAGAGTAGCAAACAGATCTTGTTGAGTAGGTAGAGGATACTGGTTTACGTCTAAGTACTTGTTGACAGTCACTTTGAAATCGCCACAGATCCTAACAGAATTGTTCTTCTTAGGAACAACTACAATTGGCGTAGCCCACTTGGAATGCTCAACAAAGTTCCAAACTCCCCTCCTCTCCGTTTGTTTGACTTCTTCACATACTGCGGTTTTCAGGGAATATGGCACAGGCCTCGGTTTGCAGAAAACTGGTAATGCATCGTTACGCAATCTGAGAGATGCTTTAAAATGCTTGATAGGTGAGGTGTTTGCTTGGAATAGATCTGTGTATTTTTTCTTTAAAGAATCAACAGTCTTGACATTGCCAAGGGCAGCATCAACAGCGAAAATTTCATTCCAATTCAGCTTGAATTTTGATAACCAGTTCTTTCCAAACAAAGATGGTCTATTTCCTTTCACTATCACTAAAGGTAATTTGTAGCTTTGAGAATTGCACAAAACTTGAACTTGCGCTTCTCCTAATACCTTTATTGCACATTGATTATAGTCTCTCAGAACTATTGATGTTGGCTGTATATTCACATTTGGTAGATTTTGAGTAATCCAGTGCTCTGATGTAATGGATACATCCGCAGCGGTATCAAGTTCCATTTCTGTGGCTTTATTGTTGATAACTACTGGTACTGTATACTTTGATACTTGCTTGATTGATTGCACTGTGAATAGACGATACTCCTCTGATTCATTGATTACTTCAATCTTTTTTGCAGATTTGTTTTTCTTTGACATGCAGGCAGGAGAAATGTGTCCAACCTTTGAACAAAAGTGGCAAGTTGCATTTTTGTATTTGCACTTGTTTGGATCATGAGAAGAGCCACAGCGAAAACACTTTCCAGATTTATTCGGCTTTGTAAAACCTTTTGCTGCAGGAGCTTTGTTGTGTTGTACCTTGTTTACAACAGGGTAGGCAACTTTCATATTGCTGGCATCGCTGTCTGCAATTTCCATAGCCAGCGCTATTTCTGTAGCAGTTGAGAGCTGCAGGTCTTTTTTGGCTAGCAATCTCCGCTGGATCGTTTCCGAAGACAGTCCACATACGAAGCGATCTCTTATTGCCTCCTCCAAAAATGCGCCAAAGCTGCACGTAGATGCTAGCATTCGGAGCTCAACTAAATACGTTGAAATATTTTCTCCAGCTTTTTGATTTCTTCTGTGGAATCGAAATCTTTCAGCAATGACAATAGGTGCAGGCTTGAAATGCTGTTTTAGTGCTTGGGTGAGTTCTGTGTACGTGCATTCGGTAGGTAATTTCGGTACCAGAAGATTTCGTAACAGTTTATATGTACTATTTCCGATGACGGAAATCAAAACTGCTTTCTTTTTTTCATCTATAACGTCGTTAGCAACAAAATATTGCTCTAACTGCTCGATATATAGATTGAAATCCTCTTTCTCGGAATCAAAATTCGCCAAACTGCCGATTAGGCCTAACTTACTCATAGTGAAAAGTCTAAAACTGTTACACAATTTTTAAAAAAAATGCACTTACGATAATCCTCGTCGCCATTGTTATATTTAAAGGTGTATTAAAAGATAGACATTGCTTATGTGAATAATAACTATTTATTATTAGAGCAGCCGTATTGTTTTTGATTTCAGTTGCCAGATTGCTAGCATGAATATCTAGTTACAGTTACAGTTATTCAATATATCACAGTATAATTCTTTATTTAACTTTTTTTTCCATAATTTGCTAAGTGCGAAAAATAGGTAATCGAATGATTAAACACTAGTATGTCTGCATTTCGTCCTATGCCTATATCAGTGATGCCAAGTGAAATGACTATCTTTTGCCAGCTTGTATCAAATGCCGTCGCACACGCTTATTCTCTACTCAAGTTATTATTTAGCTCAGTAGCCTTACATGAGTTGAGCAGAGTAAAAATGTGATTTCCAGATTACACTTTCTCTTGTTTAAACCCTGTTAGGAGTGGTAAATTTGATCGTTTGTACAAGGGTGTGTGTAAAGATTTCTGACGTCATTAAATTCGGTAGGGCATGAAAATAAATGTGAATTTTGTGAGATCAATAGCGTAGCAATTAAAAAAATATGGAGAATGGATGATCACCTCGTTCCAATCCCAAAATATTTTCATATATAAAACATGAACGATAATTAATAGTTGTGCTAATTAGTAATTCATAATTATAAATAATGTGTCACTTAGTTATTTGGACAACGTTAAATTATAATTTTTTTAACAATTAAAAATTTTAATATTATCTAAAATTATAATGCAAATTTGTAATATATTTATCTTCAAATATGACAAAATATTTTGTTTGTTTTTCCCGAACGACGAAATATTTGTTATTTTTGACGAATATACTTCTCATTTTTGACAAAAAAATTTAATCGGATAATTTAGCAGGCCCCGGTTTCACCAAAAATGACTCTAAAGTTTTTTTAAAAAAATGAGCATACTTTATTTTAACATTGATGCTAAAACCAACTGCTGGGAGTGAATGAACAAGCCCCAAATGACAGATGTACCAGATGTTTATTTAACAGTTATTATATTGATCCAATTGTTTACTTGTTACCAGCTGTTTATTGCGGAAACTGACTTAAATATACTAAAATAATACTAGAAACTAATTAAACCACTGTTACTACACAGTTGCCACAGTTTCAAAGTACTTTTTTTTGTATATACATCATTATATTACACTCTGGGAACACATCACTTTTACCATACACCATTTGGCGATATTACACTCTGGGAACACATCACTTTTGCCATACACCATTTGGCGGAGTTTCGCTTTTTGTGATATTCATTTCTTCTTACTACAATAAAATATAAATATTCACTAAAAGTTTGGTTACAAGTTTACAATTGGCTCATTTCACTTCTAAGTACGAACTATATTGATAAAGAGAAAGTTGCCAAAAATTAAATGTCCCATATTAGTGTAGACTTCGGTCATTAACAGATATCCTCTCAGAACAAACCAACACCTCCCATAAATGATAGCCAAAACGGCGATACATTGTATGGGACCATGCAAAAAACCAATCCAGAAATATGGGCGAGTTATGTGTCGACCACGGATTTGGTAAACAGATCAAAGATAAATAAAGAGTCAACAGCCACAATAATCAGAGAAGTTATTGCAACTCCTTACGTGGTGACTGCATAAAATGGAACTCTACGTGAAGAAAATGCTGCATTCAGATCGAGAATACAGCCAACCGACAATGTTTTGAATACGACAGTTACGGCCAATACTACATATGATGAGATTTTGGCGACAGGAAATTAAATCAGCGGCCAACATGCGGACACCATTTTTGCACGGATGAATTGACTGGCTTCCTTAAAGATTATTTAAAAATTTATTTTTCCCAGTAGGTGTATTAGTGCATAAAGATTTTGATATTTTGAAACTTCCCACCTCCAGAGATTTAGTAGCCGCAGCGATTTCGACAAAATTTGGAGACTTCAAATACTGCTCGCCCAGCGAAGATTTAAAACATAATATTGATGAATTAAATAAATTACTGGATAAACTTGGGATAAATGAAACAATAGTTAGCATGGGTGATTTCAATGCAAAATCAACAGTTTGGGGGAGATAACATACCAGACCAATCACCAGTTTCCCCACCAATACAAAACGTTTTTAAATTCATATAAATACATTATTTTTCAATATTTTTCAAATCTGTTTGATTTAGGTGTAAATTATAAGCCATCTCCTTAAGAATAAAAATAATTAGTTTCTTAAAAAAAATTAATAAATTTTCTAAAAATTTAACGTCAACTCTCCTACATAAAAACCATATGGATTTACTGTACGGTCACCCTTGGCGCGATTTTTTCCACATTTGGCGATATTTTTTTAAAATGGCAATCGCCCTCCGACCTGACAACCCTATTGGACAAAAGTTGCCAAAATGGCGACTTTTGGTAAGATTTTGAAAAAGTCGCCAAGGGTGACCGTACAGTAAATTTTTACCAAACATATAACGATTTCGCTGGGAGAGTTTTACTAATCTGTACAAACAAGCCTTACCTGATCATTTCGGAGATGGATAACACCTGTCACAGTGTCATTCTTAATATCGCATATGTACTCGGAATTGCAGTCCGACGTCTGTTCGTCCCCCCAACCACTGTCAGGGCAGGAAAACAACATCACACAAACCAGAAACCATCTCAAATGCAACGACATACTCATTTCCGACAGATGTTTCTTCTAACAAAGTACTCTATTTGGCTTTTCGACAAATACACTTTTTTACCAAACGCCTTGTTTTAAGAAGCAATTTGTTGGTAACAAGTATAGAAGTTCCTCTTCTTTCTCCCTTTAAGTTCTTAGTGAGACTGTATTTGCAACGGAATCCTTTTTATCGGTTTATATATAATATCCAGCGCAAATATCTGTGTTATTAAACGGATTGTTTCACTTTCGTAACTGCGTTGTTTGATTAGCTGAACTTGTAGCTTGAAATAAAAATAAATATTTTTCAAGTCACACACGTGAAGGTCCATTTGACATGTACGCGGTAAAAGCACGCAATCTTTTGCAGCTGGCTATGCAATTGGTGGATACAAACCACGTGGTTTGTTTTCTGTAATCACATAGCCATATTCAAAAGCTCGCGCGCGTTTAACTCGTCCGTTTATAATGGGACTAAAGCTCGGAATTTTTTTTAATTTTACATAGGATGAGCAGTATAAAAATATACTGGTATTAGAAAGTTATCATATATTGATGAAGAAATCTATTTATAGCACAAAATATCTATTAGATTACAATGTTTTAGATAGCTCATGAAAATATTACAATAGTGCTATTTCACACTAATCATGCAATAATGATACTATCTCACTCTCTTAATTTTTAATCGTCGACAGTTTAAGTCATAAATATGAATACATAAAAAAATATTTAAAATAAATATTTCAGTGTTTTTGACTTTACCAAGGCACAGGGAGGCAGAAACAGGATTTTTAAAATTTTATGTTTCGTTATTTCTCACTAAAATTTCTCTAAGTACAAATATTACAAAAAATTACCAAGTCCTATAGAAAGATTATTTTTTATGTTAAGTTTTATGTTTCGAAGTCGTGACATTGTTCTAAGTACTACAGTTAAAAAATTAAGTTATTTAAAAGTCCTTTTTTTATTTAAATTAAGATTGTTTTTGAAGATAACGGATGTTTGTTGTAAGTCAATGAGGGACAGAACTGTCGCTCTCGAAGTTGATATTCAAACCCACAACTCTCCGATTATGAGCTCGTTATTGTAACCGCCCGGCCAGAGTACCGTGGGCCTCTATTGAACAAAAGACTTTACGAAATATCAGAATTTTTTTTAACAAATCAGATCAATCGGTGCTTTTGGATTGTTTAGCCGGATAACTGAAAAGTTACATATTACTTCGATTTCCCGGGTCTTTCGCACTCCGAAGGACCGATACTCAAGGTAAATTTTTCACTTAAGCAAAAATTATTTTAGTGCCCCCCTCCCTATTACCCACTCACCCAAAACCATTAATAGCAGTATTTTTTTGCAAATTTAAAAGACCTGAAAATGGGGAAAAGACCGGTCTGATGAATTTACAGTCATAAAGACCACAGGAGCATACGTAGAACTACGTCAGAATGACGCAATGATCTAAAATTCAAAATTTCTTTTATATCCTTATGTATGCGATATTGGAAGAACGAAAGTCATATAATACTGAAATCACCTTTAGGTGTGCACACGTTCGTCGTGTTTTATCAAATAATTTCATATTTCGGATAGCAATTCTCTTCTCTCCCATGCGTAACGAAATTTTAACAAAAATATTTTTTTTTATAATTATATAAATTTTGAATTTAAATATTATAAAATTTGAATCAACATTTAACAAAAAAAATTCTTATTATCATCGCACAATCCTATGAAGCCAAATTGCGAATTATTTCATATTAAAAAATATAAGAAATACATTTAAATGATTTGTAACTACTCAATATATTACAGTATTTTAAAGTACCAACACAGTAACTGAATGTAGCTTAAGTAATTATCCCAACGTCATTTTGACATTTCAACATTATTTATGGACGACCCCTGATAAAATAAGATGCATTTAAAATTTGGTAAATTTTATTTAACCATACAGATATTATTTTTTTTTAAACAAGCTCTATAAATCGATGGTTTGAAAAACAACATAAAGACTTTAACAATTACATAAAAAATCGTTTCAAAAGGATATGTTTTTGCTAACTCTTTAAAATTAATAACATAAATTTAAAGAGTAAGAAATTTAAGAGTAAATACTTTTTAAGAGAACAAGAAACTGTTCTGGCTATTGTCAAATAACATAATGTACTTACAATTCATTAACTTTAAAAACTTGTCATTTTATGTAGAATATATAACACAATAAAATTGTATAATTAAATATAAAACACTGTAAAACCATTTTTAAAAATCTTCATTCCACATAATTTCGTATATTTCAGTGTTTATAAGTGATATTGACATACGTCAATAGTTTTGTTCGTATCGAAATCCTTTCAGTTCATTCTAAGTTGAAATGGGGGCGGATCCTATGACGCAACATCCGACACGTGCTCCGGCATTTCCGGTCTTTTTGCTCTCCTCGTCTCCTCCTCTTCCCAGATCGTCAGGATTGGCATGGACCTGTAAAAAAGAAGAATAAAACATAAATACACTGTAAAAAAAATTGTACTTAAAAATGAGTAAATGAAACTATTTATCTTTTTTTGAGCACAATTGCATCGTAAACTCAACGATGCCGCACTCAAATTTAAGTAACCGTACTTTCTCATAAATGAGCAGAGTAATTTAATATTGCTAATATCAGCTACTGTTCAAGATATATTAACAAAGCAACCTGATAAATTTAAAATAGGTGTTCAGATAATGGTTTTCCACATTATTTGATGTCGATTGTTTAAATGGAAGCTCAGTTATTACAACTAAATTGTTTTACTTTCCATTCTTTTGGCACACCTTTTTAACATTTCTTCTGTTTATAACTTCTCCACGACGCCATGGAAATACAACGGATAAGGCATTGACCTGCTATCCCTGAGGACCTGGGTTCGATTCCCGGTAAGTCTTGGTTGTAATTGTCAATATTAATTGAAAATGATTTATGAAGCAGTCTATGTAGCATCTGCTCTTTTTATTCCTTTTTACCCATTGTACTTATTTTTGAGTACATGTATTTTTCAAAATTGAAACTATCACTTCATATACCCGATCTCCCACATGTGCTCGAGTGATCACTTTAGCCTGACTAGTAGAGTAATTCCGAGTAACAACCAAAAAGTTCATAGCGCTACATTAGAATATATGTACTCGGACTGTATATGTCCTTTTAATAGTATAACGTTCACCAAGTACATGTTTTACATAAAACTTTTTTTTTAACATTTATAACATGAAAATGGACTGACTCTCTTTTCACAAAATACCTATTCGTTCGATAAATAGCATATTTTTAAACACAAAACCATCATTCTTTTGAAAATAATGCAGAAAAATATGTAAGTTTTTAAAGTATATAATTAGCATTTGGTACATAATTTCTGCCAGACAATAATATTGAACCGAGTCTATTGTTCGAGTATAAACCAATAGATGGTTATATTTCCTTTCTTTGTTAATTCAGTAGAGTTATTCAAATTTGAGAACCTTTTTTCGAAATCGACTTCATAGACCCATTGGTCTACGTGTAATGTCGCGTCGTCAAAAACATTCATATCTTTTAGTTCTCTGAATTGTATCTAGATGGCGTAACGAACTGGTTTCAACCATCGAAGTGAGAAGTACAATGTTCGTAAAATTAATTACAGTTTACTTCACTTTTAAACTTTAATAACAAAAATGTGCTAGTATTTTTCTCCAAAAAGTGTAAGCTAATATGGAGGTACCCGTACTAAGTATCTAGAACTGTATATATTTATATGTATGTTCGAGTGACTTCTGAATAAAAAAGAAATCTTTTTCTACAGGATTTGATTGGAGTCATTACACACTTTAACTATGAACCTTTCACATTGCACAATTATAAATCTGATTCATATTGTTTAGTCCCAACCCCCAACTTGTCTTTATCGAAAAACACTTGTGGTGATCACTTAATATATCCGATATTTCCTCACGGGCTCGATTAATTACTTTAGCTCGATGGCCAAAGTATCGGCGTAGCATGCGCATGGTCCCGGTTTCGATTCCGGTTGACTGCACACCGCTATGCATTCATTATAATGATCGTAACAACATCGTTCTCTGCGATATACGAACTCACCACTATTGCTCTTCCCATAATGCTGAGGGGTCCACACAGTCGCAGTTGCGGGTCCACTATGTCGATGTGAGCTACTCCGTCACTCCCGGCCCGTATGTTGCCCAGGTCCCCTACGTGTCTGAAAGAAACAATGAATGTTAATAAAATAAAATCATGTGTTGCTGTGTCGAAACACGGCACGAACAGTTTTATAACTAACGTCGTTTTAGACGATGGTTTTCAATGGTCCACAAAACATTAAAATCAGTCAAACACATGCTAAAATGAACTTGATTTTTTTTTACTTTTACGGCAATGGAAAAAATACACAGGATAAACATAGAGAATCATGAAATATATTACCGTAAATATATTATTTTACATACTAGGGTGTTCACAAATTGTTGGGTGATGGTCTTTCTTTGCCTGTATCACATTTAACTGTATTGGATTAAATCTTTATTTTTGCCCAACTACTTCGTTTTTATTTTAAAGCTTTAGTAGAAACAGACAAAATAATTAAAGCATAGTAAAGGAATGGTATATTATGTGTAATTAAACAACAAAACAGTGATCGTCGTCTGATAATTTGTGACATCTATGTATATTATGAATCATAAGCATCTACATCCAAGATGCATGGACCGAATTTTAAAATGTCCGTGTTTAAGATACGTTACAGAAATTTAGTTAAAAAGGATACTTAACAATGACAAGAAATTTTGTATCTCTGGAATTATCTCAAAGGATTACTTCTGGAAATATTGAGTGGATTTAAATAACTTTGACATTTGAAATATGAAATGTTTGATTAGAGATATGCAAAACAATCCAGACGATAAGTGAGGAGCAAACATTTAAAACACATTTTGTCTGACATTTCCGAAAATTTGACTATTACATTGCTGAAATTTCCTTCGAATTTTCCATAGAATTAACCTATCTTATTTGTCTGAAACTAATTTTGAATTTATATTAATAAAAATAGAATTTTTGTGTATAGGCCAATAGATTTTGTGAATGTTAGTTGCGTTTTGCCAAGAATCACTCTAATATGACTTAACTCGTTTTGAATGTTTGCACTTTAAATAGTGATGCGAGTGCTCCTTACCTGTTCTCATCGGTGGGGGCGCCGTGTTGCTTTCCATAGGGATTGTAGTGACCACCTGCGCTCGTGCATCCTACAGAGGACAAGAAATATCAAATTTAGTTCTTTATTTTCCAGGACGATGCTTCAATTGCGGTAAAGAATGAAAATTTTAATAAGAGTTTTTGTAATTTATTAGATTAGATTACGCATGCTGTTTTCATAGAATGCAGATTATTTTTGTAAGGCAGGAAAACCGTTTTGGTTTAAATTAAAAATTATTCCGTATTTGATGATACATTTATTTGCTTCTTGAGGGGGACTGAAAGAATTTTTTTGTATTTATTAAAATTCAAAGAATCATATCTTTAAAATTGTATTTCTTACCACTAGCTAATATTCGGAAATTAGGCAATGTTGAGTTTACCAAATAAATCTCATTATTGCCTAATTTCCGAACTTTAGTGGTAAGATTAATTTTGTAATCTCAACTTTAACGAGGCCAATCCGTTAAAGTTAGTATATGTGTTTCATTTCTTACATTACTTAGTTAATATTGAGATTACCTAGATAATTTCAACATTAACTACTAGGCTCTAGTTAAGATGAAAAGAAGATCTTTGATAAAAAAACGACTATCGTAAAAATTTATTAAATTTTTTTTAAGGAAATCATTCGTGTCGTGACCATTCATTTGACTCCTAGATCAATAATATATATTTTTAAATTTAATTAAAAAAAACTGTATGTGGTGAGAAACAAACTTGTGCACTTTAACGATTCGGTATACGTTATTTTTACATTACTTAGTTAATGTGCGTATAAATATTATTTTGTAGAGGATTTTTTAATTGAACAAATCAGGTACTGTTGAGATTAACTAGAACTAGGTAATGTGTTTATTAACGGATTTCGAACTTTAAAATTAACATAAATACACTACAAGGTAATTCGAATATGAAAAATAAATTTTATATTTATTGAAAATTTGTATTAGTAAAGGAATTAACATGCTACTCAAATTATTGTGCTAGTTAAATTAAAGTATTTTTAACTTTTCACACTAGCCTTTGAGTATTTTACATTGAAATAGTATTTTACAGAAATAGACATATTGTATTTAAGTTATTTAATTAGAAAAAATGTTAAAAATATTTAAACATAAAAAGTTTCGTGATTTTTAAGGAAAAAAAAATCAAAACCTAAATTCTTTTTAAAAAAATCATATTGTCCACTAGTGATACAACATATAAGTAACAACAATAAGTAATACAATTACTATAAGTAATACAACATATAAGTAATACAACATATAAGTAATACAATTACATATAAGTAACCTAGCTGCAATACTCACTCCGCGATAAGTCGAAATACGTAAAAATATTAGGAGAAGTATAAAGAGAAAAATGCTCATAATAATGTAACTTTTTAAATAGCCTTAAATTGAGCTGTAAATCAGGAAACGAACTCTGTCGAAATTGGCGATTTCATTAATTGTAGGAAATTACGAAACCAAAAAAAACGTTTTATTTCCATTAGGCAAAAGTTATTTTATGCAAAACAATAATTAAACAAGAGTTAAAAGAAGTTAATGTGTTTAAAAAATATTTACAACTTTTCGCATCTGGTTTTAATGATTTGAAGACAAGTAACCTTCGGAACAAAAGAGTGATTTAACTTCGGCTTGTCCTCTAAAAGTATGCAGTGTATTTTTGAGAAAATAAAACAGATGACGTAAACGGAAAATTTCCAATATGAAACAGAATGTAGAAAAACAAAAGGTTCCTAGAAAGGCTGACTGTGTGTTTTGTACTAGTATTTGTATAAGCAGTAAGTACTAATTCATCTTTTGAATGCAGCAGGTACAGTTCTGGTCACCATATCTTAAAATAGAGATTGAATTGTTAGAGAAAATTCAGCACAGGGCTACTAAAATGGTTCAAGGGTTTTCAGACAGGAATTATGAAGATAGATTAAGAAATTTGAATTTGTATACTCTGGAAGAGAGAAGGGTTAGGGGAGATTTGATTCAACTATTCAAATTTATCAAACAAGGAGATGTGGAGGTTTTAGATTTTAATATGAGTGATAGAACGAGAGGTCATGGGTTTAAATTAAACAAATCCCATTTTAATCGGGATGGGAGAAAACACTATTTCTATAATAGGGTAATGGACAAATGGAACAACTTGCCAGTGAATATTATTAATTGTAAAGGAGTAACGGATTTTAAGAAGAAGTTAGATATGCATTGAGGGATAGTTAAGAGGTACTAGATGGACCAACCTTGTTGGGCCTTGAGCCTGTTGTGGGTCGTCAATACTTGTATTTGTATATAAATATGAATTTCTTGCTAACAAGAATCTCGCCAACAGAAGGAAGATAAACACGACGTTCCATCTGACGCTTCGGGCTTCCGTCCACATCCTTTTACGTGCTTTGCTTTATTAAAATATTTTACTTGCCCTAATTTTCTCTCGAAAGAGGAAATATCCGTACGCCAAAAATATATTTAGTGGAAAATGCCATTTGTCAAGTGTTTAATGAAACAGGGGTTGAGGAGGAAGGAATTTCAATATGAAGAAAGTATTAGATCGTCAAACATTACTCGGTGCTTCTCGATGGCAACAATAATTTCTATTAAAGTTTGTGAGAGAGAATTTTTTAAAATCAAGAATAGGTTATTCTCTTTCATTTTAAAGAACAGAGAAAAAATAACACGTCGTTATTTTGGTGAGTTAAAGGTGACTCTCGAGTGTAAAGGGTTAATAAAATATGTCGATACTCAAAGGATGTCATAATTTTAAATGGAGTTAGATAAATAACGAGATAACAAAATTAATAGCTTTTTATATGTTCAAAAACATGAAGTTGTTGAATTTGAAGAACAGGGATGAAAGAACAGGTCGTTATTTTTTGTAACTTAGAGTCGCCACTCCAGTCCAAAGTATATCCTTTAGATTAAAACCCTTTGAGGGGAAAGCTAAATATCAAAGTTTAAAATTTGTTTTCCCTGAAAGATATTTGAGTTTATATTTCCAATACATTCCTTTTTTAAATATTTATTTTAACCCTTTGCACTCCAAGAACTCTTTGCGTTTTCCGCATCTTTCTACGGAACAGTTATTCATCCTTATGTTCTTTTCCCTAGAATTTGTTATGCTTATAGAAAAAAGAAACCTAATCTGTTTTGGATCTGCAAAAGAAAGAGTTGAAAACAAATATCGATGTTTTTTTAAACACAAAATCATGCTGTTCTCGTTTATTTTAAAGAACAGGGAATCAAAAGAACGAGTCGTTATGTTGTCGCCTGAGCGGCGCCAACGAAGTGCAAAGGGTTTAAACTACTATTTCAGTTAAGATGATTTTTAAAATTTGGTTCCATGCTTTAAGTTTTAGAATTGCTACATCATAGAGTAAAAAAATATGTGTATTTTTGAAAAAAAACTGTGGACATTCCACCGTATTTATCCGTGATCTGTCCCCTCCGCAACTTCTTGTTATTAATTTATATGTTAATTAAATATATTAAAATAAAACAAATTTTTTACTGGGTTCAGTTAATTTTCAGGTTAGTTTTTTAAAAAATAGGTATATTTTATGTTAATTAACATATAATAGCAAAAAGTTGCAGAGGTGACACGTCACGGACAAATACAGTGGAATGTCCCCTGCAGAGATACAAATTGAAGTGCTATCAATTAGAAGATTAAAAAAAATTTCACTGAAGGTATTGTTTTTCATTTAATAATTCTCCATTTTCCACTCTCTATGGCGACATCCCAAGGAGTGATGACCTACTGGCACAGGACCTCCATAAGTAGTCGCGGGGCTCAATGCAAAACTAGCTGAGTGGATATCTTAATTGACTTTTTCCTAGATAAATTCGGAAGTCATATTAACACAGTTTTTTTCCTTCCTAGAACTCACCGTTCGAAAGATCTCCGTACTGGTGGACGTGGAAACCGTGAAGTCCATTTGACAGTCCCCTGATGTCACCAGTCACTTTCACAGGAGAAGTCACACGCTGGAATGGAAACAGCGAATTGTTACTTAAGAAATGTGACACACATAAAACACGAAAAACTCTGCGATTTTTTATCGTATTTTTTTTTGTCCAATAATACATTTGTCAAACACAAACAGTTGATTTGAATACAAGAAACTGTTTTTTTTAATTGATTATGATGTAGGGCTGTGTAAATTGTTAAAGACTTTAAAATATTTTGACGGCTCCGAGGTGTACGAGATGTATCCCCCCCACCCCCCACACACAAATTCACAATCCTTTAATTTTCAGGGTCCACTGTTGTTCTTCAAAGGGCCAATCGTGAACACGACTTCGCTCGATTCTTTTCCAAGTGCACATATTTATTAAAGTACAAATGTGGATTAAAATATTTTAAAATACAAATACATGTTACCAGGGTTAAACGTTGTCCTCTGGTATAAACTCCACATGTAGTCTATAGTTAGCCCCAGTAAAAATAAAGTCGGCATAAACAATTCATATAAGTTGTGAAAATGATATTTTTAAGGTTTTCTAAAAGAACTTGCAACAACAACCTGCGTATATATATATATATATATATATATATATATATATATATATATATATATATATATATATATATATATATATATATATATATATATATATATATATATATATATATATATATATATATATATATATATATATATATATATATTAACGTTTTTTATTCAGTAATTTCAAAGTTTGTTTTTGGCATAGCTTTTAAAGGTTTTCGCAGGTTTTATAAAGAAATTTGGAAGACAAACATTCATTGCCTGCAGTGTTTATGATCTGCAGTCTGCTGTTTTTCTTCATAAAACTTCCATTCCACAACTTTTGCGAAGTTTTATGCTGACTTTTTTTGCTAGCTTTCAGGCAGTCAATGATACTCGTGCGTGTATTCCCTTAAAAAAAAAACTGTGGTAAAAGTCAAACAACCAGACAAACAACCTTGTAGGTATATTTTTACCTCCCACAGGTCAAGATCAAGAGAACTGCTGAAGCGATGAGCAGGAACCAGTTGTCTTTGGAAACACACAAAAACTATGTCAGTGGTCACACGAGCATGGACATGGTAAACGAACTGAACCCGTCACGGGATTTTATTAAAAGTTTTTATGCAATGCAATATTGAAATCTCCCAAATGAATCAGTTTGGATGCAAATGAAGCGTAGATGATAAGCTCACACAAATCAATTTGAATTTTTTCTTAGATTTAGTAGCAACAAACAAAGTATTAATTACTTTGCTTGTTGTTAATGTACAGAAAAAAAAGAGTGGTTTATTATGCGTAGTTAAAAAACCAAACAATGACCATCACCCAAAAATTTATAACCATCCTGTGATTTACTATAGGTATATTAAAAAAAATTTCACGAAGACTTTTAAAGCCAGAACTGTTAAGTTAATTCGGAATATTTCAACAGTAAACATTTAAAACGCGTTTTGTCGAAAATGTTTTAAAATTGGAATATTACATCGGTGATATCGTCTACAGATCAACTTAATTCTAGATTCAGACAACTAAATTCTTAAAACCGCAAGAACTCTTTATATTTATTCCCGGGATACTATAAAATTCTAAGTAGGGCGAATGTACCAATTTCGAACTAATTATGACTACTTTCTGACCAGTGCCAAACATAAAATCCATTTGACTACTGACCTCACATTAGACTGTGAAATAGAATTTCTCAAATTGAGTTACTGATTGAAGGGTGCTCCTACTTTGAAATATTTTTACCGAATGGTTGGTAACTCTTACGTAATCGGTAACTGATGCCATTCATCATAGCCAAATTTTGAAGACAAAAATCATGAAACGAGAAGAAGAGTTTTCCTGCTGCAGTTTTATTCAGCTGTCGATTTTAGACGAATATCTAAAATGAGTATTGTTCTAATATATAAATGATGAAAATTGTGGAGACTAAAAAAGTTAGGGGGACAACCCTCCCCACTTTGCAACGGCCGCAACTGCTACCGATTTTAACCGATTTTATCGAAGAAAGAAAATACATTTTTGGAAATCTATGATATTGACAAATGATTTTTAATGTCAATTGGCGACATAAGCAATCCTTTGCGACCCAAGCAGCAAATTTGTCAACTTAGAAACAACTTTCTTCATTATTTTTTTCTCTTCAGTCTACTAACGATCCGACAAAAATACCGTGCACAGTGTAAGTCAAATGGATCAAACACACCACTTTTAAAAAAATTTATGTACTTTTTTTTTTGGATGAGATTCTTCAGAAATGGCATATTTCTCACTAAAGGGATTTACTGGTTAATTTGGAATTCATGCTATTACTCTGTGCAACTACGGTATTTCAGAATTTTATTTGACGAATTTGGTGAGACTAATATCCCTACGAGAAGCCATATTTTACAGAATCTTGATCAGGTATACTTTCATCAGCATTGGGATACACAAAATTAACCATTGGCCTTACCTGAGCAGTCCTGAAACGGATGACACCTTTCACAGTGCCATTATGAATTTTGCATATGGCGCCCTCACTTTCGCAGTTGGGTGTTCGTCGGTCCGGGCTCGAATCTCTTCGGCTCTCTGTCGTACTGGACTGACCATCCTCAATGGGCCTTGCACCCCAACTACTGTCCGGATAGGAGAACAGCAACAACAGCAGCCATCTCAAATGCAACGGCATTATATTTTACTAATGTCGCGTCGAACTAAGCAAACACTATGCTCTAACAAAAAATCTAGTTTCACACGGTACAAGAACTATCAAGAATAGAAGTATCTTTTTATCAAAAGTATTTCTCTATTAAAGCACTCAGTTTGCAAATGAATCCTTCAAAAATAACTATCAAGTATAAAAGTTTTTCATGAAATGTATTAATCCGTTCCAGTAAGTTTGCAAATTAATCCTCTCTATTAGTTCATATAATTCCAAGTACACAGCAAAGATGGATGTTATCCAAACGCAATCTACCTCTATTTCGTATGTGCGATCAATTGAGCATTGCAGCGCGTTATAAGTAAATAATTTTCAAGTCAAGGCTGGTTCCACGAAGTAAAGTTCGATAAATAATCCTTTTAAGTATAAAATTACACGGGTATAAATAAATAATTATACAGGTGTATAAATCCTTTTTTCCAATCTTTTATCCGCAAACGTTACAACAACGACATTTCACACCATCCAATCGCAGAGCAGTAAATAGTCCTTACTCATTAAACATCTTGCACCACCAAGGAATTCTCGCTGGGGAATCTTTTATACAAGACGGCTTCGTCCCACTGCGCAGTTGATGAAGTTACCATACAGAACTGGTAAGAATAAAAACGTGACTTTCAGATTACACTTTCTCTTTTTTGATATCCCTGTCACGTGGGGACAATCGGATCGTTTGTTCAGGTGTGTAAATTTTCCGATTGAAAGCGCCCCAGGCCCCATTTTCTGTCGTTTTGTTTTTATTGGTGTCCTTTTTTTTTACGGCGACATTCATTGCAAACTGGTTTCTGTCTAAATGTCGGGTGTTGTTGCCGCCGTCTGCCTTGTCGTAGTGGCCATGAAGAGTGGCGCTTGTTTTTAAAGGTCGAGAGTGAAAGGCCGAAGTCGAGATGGGAAAGTCAGGTGGGGAGGATACCTGTTTCGAGGAAGATGAAAGTATTCGTCGCGGAAATAATGTGTAGGTCATTACTTTTGGCATGGAATTCAAATCCTGTAGTGTGCACCAGTGGCGGTTCTCGCTATAGGGCAATGGGTCCCTTCGAGAATTTCTAACTTGCACCTCCTAAATTAGACATTATTTAAGGGAAGAAATGATTTAAAAAAATCTGATAATTTAATACATCATTACAACGAAATCGCATTCAACCACTGGAACTTACAAATCCTATTAATTGAGATCCACTTAGAGTCGATATGGACTCTACTAAATCTATCCCATTATATAAACTTCCACGACAGAACTAATGTGAGGACAGACAAACAAACACAAATAATTAAACGTTGGTTGAGCCAACCCTCTCTCTCAGAATTATACCTCATCAGTAACAAAAAAAAAATCTATTATTTCATCCTCAATTTTTTGTTCTATTGATTAGCTGGCTTCTGTGTAAATATTTTCGGAAAAAAAACAGAAAAAATATTGACATAGAGTTATATACAATCATTCTTTTTGTACTATTTGCATTATAATTATATGAATTACGTAATAGGTCTATCTTAATTAAAGATGAGTATTCATTCCTCATAAAATCTAATTTCTGGTTTTATTAATGAAAAAGATACATAAGGATAAGAAAGAAAATCAAACCTTCCAATATTAGCAAAATATTTATCAATGCTTGCCTCTCCCGAAATGCAAACCGTATTTAGAGGTTTTAAAAAGTTTTTCTCAGTTTTTGATTAATTTTTAAATATATATTAAGTTTATCGAAACTGTAATTTTTTTATTATTATTAATGGATAAATGTATTAAAGCATATTGTAAAATATGTGTATATATTATAAATTGGCATTCAAATTATTTTAATGGGTAGTAGTTTTTTTTTAATTTAAAGTTTAAAAATTTGAGTTTCAAAGAAAAAAACTGTGTTACTATGAATAACTATTTATATAAAAATCAAATACATGTCATATACAAAATTTTAATACCAATTCTTATCTATTATAGTTTAAAGGATCAAAGGAAAAATTTTGGTGAAAAAATATAATTAAAAAAATATTATATATAAAATATATATATATGTTATAAAAAAATATAATTAAAAATATTATTATAAAAATATTAATAAATATATTAAAAAAAAAAAAAAAAACGATAGCTTTAAAAAAAAAAGTTTAACAAGTTTAAAGTTTGAAGAAAAAAATTATTTTGATTAAAAAAGTTTTTGAAAAAAATTAGATGTTACCGTATCTCCCTAAAAGTGTTAAGCGACGTTGTTTCCAATTCACGCTAGACACGAAATTCATTTTCAAAATGATTTATAATTTCCTTGAGCTATTGGCCACCGACACGTTAATTTCTCATTTACATATTCTGTACAAGAGTCCGACCTCGATTTAATTTATTATGTTTCCTTGACATACCTGAGCTTTATAACCAAGTTCTTGAACAGTGTTAGAATTGAAATGCTAATTTATGGTTTTGTTAAAATCAGGACTGACAAGTTGTTTTAGAGTTAAGATGTTGTTTGGAGAGTTTTAGACAGCTTGTATACAGCTTTAAAATAATTTAAATATCTCGTTGAACGATTGTATTTTTTCAAAGCTACTGAATCAAATTTGAAGAACAATGATTCAAACGTAATGGATAGAACATAACACGAAGAAAAAAGAATATAATTATACATTCGATATTTGAGTATTTTCATACATTCACTATTTGCAAGAAGAATCAATAAAAGTGTCAGCTATGGGGCACGGGAATATGCAGAATGCATCCAAAAAAGATTACGTGTTATTTCATTCTCAAAGAACACACCTTTTTATCGCTATAAATAAGGGTTGCTATTGGGAAGAAATCTACAAGTCCCGGACGGCTCGTGAGTTTGAACCTTCGAGCATGAATGGTCTGTAGTAGAGAGAATATGCCGTCATAATCGTGAAGCCCACATCTCAGAGCGAAGGGCCCATATCAAGTGCCATCTCTTCAAAATTATGAATGAAAAAATACTCGCGATTGGCTGATGAATTGGGAAATGTGTAACAGTGAAAATTTATGAATGGAATGACGTAATTAACCACGTGTCTGAGGCCATACATGTTGGCTTCATTTTGATGTTAGCGATAGTGACATCATAACTCCTCTACTACAAAGGGTCCGTGCTCGAAGGTCTGAACAGTGAAGGATCCCGGAATACAAAAAAATTCGAGCAAACTTTTTTTTTCATTAAGTAGTTAATATGAATAAAGTATGGTAAAAGTTATAAGCCTTCTTGTAAATATGAAAACATAAATAAAACTGAGAACTTATCTGAAACAAATAAATTGTTATAATACATATTAGACTAAAACGGGAGAAACGAATCAAAAACAAACTTAATTGACGATAGTAAATAACGTATAAAAATCCGGGGGGAAATATTAGAAAACAGTTCATTTAACTAGTAAAATATTTATTTGAATATAATTCGACAATTTCCCTCTTTAAATTATGTATAAAACTATTTAAAAATTACTGGGGCCAGGGTCTAAAGAAGTATTCGGGCCCGATACCCTTTTGGGCACAAATAGTTTTAAGAATTTTTGTAGCTTTAAAACTAATGAACTATTTTTAAAAGAAAGCTATATGCACATCTTTAGATACCGATTACTCCTTGAGGGTAACTATACTCCACCTTTTGAGAACAGTTTCATGATTGAAAAAAGGCGGGATATTCAGTGAACGAAGTCAATAATATGTGGTTTTCTGTGAGGGTTGGCAACCTTGCTGTTCAACGGTATGCCTGTTTTTCCCTGACTTTCTTTTAGGGAAAGTTACAGCTGAAAGTGTTGTTGTGTAAGTGTCAATACTAATGGGATTTCTAATCTTTTGCTTTTAATTCAGGTTACAAATACCTTTTGCTGACTATCATCATTCCAGTCCAACATTTGGAGTTACTTTACTCCATCAGTTAAAGTGAAGTGAACATTACAATTGTAAAGCAAACCTCAGTAGAAACCTTAATGTTCTTCTAATTTATTAATTCGCCAATTGTTATGAAAGAAAGGGAACTATAGAAACTATTTAGAGTATTTTGTTTTTTTAAAAGGATTTTTTTGGTACTGGAAAATTTGATTTTTTTGGTCAAAAATAGAACATACATATTGAGTGTTGCTTAATAAGAACCAAATGGATTTATTTACTCCAACCAAGATTCACTATTAAAATAAGTAAATTTTTGACGTTGGTGTAAAGTATCCAATCCTCGCTTCCTATTTTACTCCACAGAGAAAGAAAATAGGAAACAAGTCTACATTAAAAAAATGAGATTATCGGAATCTTCAGTTATCACAGAATATATTGATACCCGAAACATAGTTTTATATGCACTACATGATACTCAAACACTTTACTAAAGTTGGGAAATACAAAAAAAAGTAGAGTAAAGTAACTTCCCGTTAACTGTATATGTACTACGAAAAAATTTATATTTTTATATGCTTTTTAATATATTTAGCCTTACAATTTTAACATAAAGTAGCGTTTAAAGTTTCTTTTTGGAAGAAAAATACGTTTTGTATTCCAATAAGACAATAACATTTCTAAACAAATATTTCTTCCTCTAAACATGTCTTAAACAAGCTCAAAGTTATACTTTTTGATTTTGAGATGTCATTCAAAGAATAAGGGGATGATGATACAAATTTGATGACTGACAGCTCTATTTCTAAATTAGAAATATAAAGTGTGGATTCAAAACTTTAATAATAAATTATCATATTTGGAAGATTATAACTTTAAAAAAAATCTTTCAAACTTTTTTTTCCCATACAAGTTTTTAAAAAAAATATTGAAATTGCAATGTTGTTTTGATTGCAAGGGAGTATATATTGACACATGCCTTTGAAAAATACATCTATTAACTTAATCGTGTAAATTTTTCCCTATCTTTTAAATTTTAAAAAGTTTCACTTCGAGTATTCTTCCGAATTTAAAACTGTGTATTACCGAAAAAACTAGAATACACGTTTGGATTTTTGAGACACTATATCCATTGGGAACATTAAACCCATTTTAATTAGCTTAATACATTAACAACACCGATTACGAAAAAAAAATTGGTTGTGGCAGTGTCGGAGCATGGCTAAAGGTTTATGTGAAACACATAAGACGATTACAGAAATAGGGATTGGTCGCCAACGACAAGTCTCGCCGACAAATGTTAGATAAAAAAGCTATTCCGTTGATTTCACACGGGTATCTTTCCACTTTCCGTGCGGGCTTTGTTTTATTTGAAGATTTTACGTACATCGGTGCCAATTCCGTACGGAACGAAACCAGAATTACATAAATCGTGTTATTTGTCAGAGATATAGTGTAGGAATGGATCATTCTGAAAGAGTAAGGTTGTTTCCAACCTCATATACCAAGGTAGCTGATTTTAAAAGCTTTTCACGTCAAACAGATAATGCACTTAAGAAACACGCGTCTCTCCAATCTAAATATACACTCTTAAAAACAAAGTTCAAAGTTGCTGCTGTGCATTCGTTTGCATCTGTAACTGATAAAGTAATCAATAACAATATTTAGATTTTACTATGTACAGTCAAATCATCCTATTGTGGCTATGTTTCGTAAGGTTTATCTTTCGATTGCCTAAAGAAACCGTAAAATTAGCCTACCTTTTAACGTCAATTGTTGAAAATTGTCAAAAATAAGTTGTGTGACGCTGAATAATCGTTTAAAAAAATTTCGAAAATTCCGTCCGACAGTCATGAAAAATTGATGAGCAAACGTTGAAAACGCGTTCTGTTCAAAACTTCTGAAAATTAAATTAATTGACTAGACCTTCCGGCGTTTGTCTGTAAATTTGTTTGTTACGTAGTTACGATCAAAGGTGTTGTTCGATTTTCTTCACATTTGGCATAAATGTTCTTTGACGCTCCTTGACATAAATTTAAAAAAATATTTAAAATTTTTTTAATTAAACACAATTTATTGAAATAAATAGTTATAATTTATTAAAATAATTAATTATAATTTATAAAAATAATTAATTATAATTTATTAAAATAATTCATATTAATTTATTAAAATAAATAATTGTAATTTATTAAAATAAATAATTGTAATTTATTAAAATAAATAATTGTAATTTATTAAAATAAATAATTGTAATTTATTTAAATAATTAATATAATTTATTTAAATAATTAATATAATTTATTTAAATAATTAATATAATTTATTTAAATAATTAATATAATTTATTTAAATAATTAATATAATTTATTTAAATAATTAATATAATTTATTTAAATAATTAATATAATTTATTTAAATAATTAATATAATTTACTTAAATAATTAATATAATTTATTTAAATAATTCATATAAATTATTTAAATAATTCATAATAATTTATTTAAATAATTCATATAATTTATTTAAATAACTAATTAAAATTATCAATTAACATTTATTAAATTAATTCTTAATAAAAAATTAATGAAGTGTAATTTGTTAAAATAGTTATAATTTAAGAAAATAGTTGTAATTTATAAATATATTTATAATTTAAGAAATAGTTGTAAAATATAAATATATTTATAATTTATTAAATTAATTATAATTATATTAAATAAAGAAAAATATTGTCGATGAATTAGTTAAAATTAGCATATTGCTGATTTTATTTAAAGCTCATATGCACTGTTAATCGCACACGTCTGCTCCATATCGGCCAACTCTAGATTTCTTCACACGTGTCATAAGTTTACACTTATTCATATAATTAAATTCATTTTCAACTGTTTTTGAAAAATCGTCATTGTCAACTGTTTTTGAAAAATCGTCATTGTCAACTGTTTTTGAAAAATCGTCATTTTCAACTACACATAATTTCCATACGAATGGTTTAAATTATCAACGACTCCAATATAATTGATTGGGTGGGATTGATCAAAAAGGAAAATATTTCAAATGGATTCCTGCGGGATCTTTTTTCTCTCAATCTCACGCATTCAATTGTAGAACTGGCCGTTTTCTTTAATCGAAGCACGCATTCGCCACGATCCAGCGATTAGAATCCCTCGAATAGAACTGAAGTCACTGCGGTTCAACAGGCCAGCGAATGCCTGCCCGATATTTGATCAACGAGATATAAATGTCAGAGGGGAAGGGATGGGGATTAATGGTCAACTTGGTCGGGGCTGCCCAGCTTCCTCGACGATGGTAGGTAATTTACCTCATTGGCTGAATCCCTTTAGAGAAATTTGGCTTTAAAATATCAACACTTTTGGTGACGCGTTAGTTTCAGCCAGTGACCGCTGACAGCTTTGAAAGACGTATTTACGTCAAAATATTTCAACTTCCAGTATTTTTATGGATTTAAGGGAACAAATTCGCAAAAAAAGTAATTTTTTTTTTATATTTAAAAAATAATATTCAAACTAATCTTAATAACTCACAAAAAACTGCTTCAAAAAATTCCTATTACTTTTTTAGTTATGAATGTTTTAATGATGTGTTCCTATAACATAGTTGTATCATATGTAAACTTTAAAAGCAAATATCTCTGTTCGTGGTTTTGAAATTTAATGAACACTAAAAATGCTAAGGCTTTTTTACTATTATACTTAAAATCATAATTTTTGTGTGTATAGCAAGATAAATATATTTTAAATAGATGTATGCATTCAGATTTCCTATTTTTACCATAATTTGTTTTTTTAAAACCACTTAAAATGGAATTTTATTTTTTTTCGTCAATTTTTTTTCCAAAATTTCTAATATATTTTATTTTTTTAAAGTGATGTATCTGAATCAAAATTTGAATGCATACATCTATTTACATATTATTCAAGATCTTAAATAAAAAAAATTGCTTCAAAATATTGAAAAACAAAAAAGGAGTATTTAGAAAGAGAAAAAAAATTGGATTGTACAAGTATAAAAATAAAGAAAAAAATGTCGAAGGTATCGGACCCCCTTAAGCTCAATTTAAAATTTATGCACATGGCTAAGAAAACTAGTGATCCACGAACAAATATACTTCCTGAACGCGTATAAGGTTTTAACGAGTTATTTAAATATTTGAAAACACGCCATTTCTATTTGGAAACGTGTATTATGTCATTATATGCTCTGTTACGAAAAATATATCCTAACCACGCATTTGAAAAATGTGGACTCGTATTTAATTTGGGTGATTGTCTTTCCAAATGTGCTTCAATGTGTAACACATTTTGCCATTTGAGAGAAAGGTATTTCACCGATTTTGATTCAGCAATGTAAACCAAAACTGCGGAACGGATGTTACACAACAAAAAATGGTGTTGTTTTAAATATTGAGCAATAGACAGTTAAATAAGGGTGACTGACGATGTTTTCGACACGGTTTTCAACGAATGTTTGCATTGAAATTCTTTTGTAACAGAATTTGAAATGAAACATTTAGGACATTGAAGCTAAAACTTATCTCAATTAAAACAATTTTGGGGGGATTTTTGAAATTAAACTCGAAGTTGTTGAAATTATATAATACAATATTCTGTGAACTCAGTGTATTACTTAATGATAAATTGCAGTGAATCGTTTCAAGTGAAAATTCGTGTACTACTTATGAGTAAAATTTCAAAATAAGTGCAAAAATCATTAGAATTTTTTAAGATAATATGAATGTAATTTTTAATGAGTTGTAGTGAATTGATTCTTGAGAAAATTAATATGTTAATTGTAAAAAAAAAGAGTCCTTTTTCTCAATATAGCGCCCCGCCCATTTCTTTTCTAGAGTGAACATTTCCAGTTTATACACAATTTGGAAGCATAATCGTATCTGATAAAGTCGCAGAACAGAGTTCGAGCTAGTTTTGACAATGTTATCAAAAACCTAGATAACTGAAGTGATAATTATATTCTTTAAACAATATATATTTCCACACCAAAATACACAAAATGATTATTTTTAGAAAATTCTATTTTTTATATTATTTATTTGGAGGATGGACTTGTCAAAGAATGAATTGCTAACGTGGAACAATCTGCAAGTCCCGTCGACATTAACATACGACGCATGTTATAACACAAACATATAAATTAGAAATCAGACAGTGGAGGTTAATGCATGGCGCAAAAGGGGACCTGGATCTCGTCACTTTTTCAGACCTTGGCTCCACTAATTTTGAAATACTTTATACATAATTAAAGACGAAAATAGTCTAATTTTATTCAACTAAAGTTTATACTAGTCAAATTAAATTTTTTAAATATTTTTCCATGTTTTTTATAAGTTATCCATTAAATGTTTGGTTCATTCTTCCTCCTATAGCCTAATATTTATTATTTTCACTTTTAATTAATTGCCTAAATACGGATTAATTCATTCTCAGTTTCATTTACATTTGCTTATTTGTGAGTAAGACATATATTTTTGATCACCGTTAATCCATATTGAATACTGAATTACACAGTTGGGCTTGAATTACTTTGTTATTTAACCCTTTGACTTCTCTTGTTTACGAGCTAACACACAAAACACATGAATTGGGTTATACCAACATTCTTAACATTTACTTACAATCAGTATCGGTGAGGGGGAGGGGGGGGGGGCATTTTTTGGGGATGTTGATTCCGTATTTTTTTCGGGTGTTGCTTCCGAACTTTTTTATTATTGCACTTGTAGAAACTGAATTATAAGTCAATTGTTTCACTGCATTGCCAAACAAAGGGAACATTTCGTATCCCTCCCCCCTCCCACTACTACAGGTTGAAACTGAAAGTATTTCTCTCAGGGTCCCAAATCACGACACAAATGTAGAAGACAGACAGGGAGATGTGGGGGGTTTGGATTTTGATATGAGTGATGGAGCGAGAGGTCATGGGTTTAGGTTAAACGGGTCCCATTTTGGTCGGGAAGGGAGAAAACACTATTTCTATAATAGGGTAATAGACAAATGGAACAACTTGCCAGTGAATATTGTTAATTGTAAAGGAGTAACGGATTTTAAGAAGAAGTGAGATATGCATTGGGGGATAGTTAAGAGGTACTAGATGGACCAACCTTGTTGGGCCTTGAGCCTGTTGTTGGTCGTCAATATTTGTATTTGTATTTGTAAAGGCAGCTGCAGATTATTTTCTGGGAATTGAAAGGGTGAGGAGGGAAGTTTCTCCCCCATTTCTTCTACAAATGGAAAGAATTTCCTAATCCCTTTGACTGTGAACATCAAATGACAATTTGGTATTTGCAACAGGTCGTATCCTTTCATAAATAAAAAAAAATAATAAAAAAATCGGGTACGTTGTACAAAGGTTAGAGGGAGAAATAGCTTTATTAAAAAATCATCCTGAACAACGCGTCCTACTCTCCTCTACCCGATGGTATGTTATTTATCGCCATAGGCTGATTCTAAATGTAGTTATGGGGAGGAATCGTATACTGCAGTTACAAACGAAAATCCCGACACGTGACTTAAGGGGGTCCGATACCCAAAATTCGCAAAAAAAGTAATTTTTTTTTTATATTTAAAAAATAATATTCAAACTTATCTTAATAACTCACAAAAAACTGCTTCAAAAAATTCCTATTACTTTTTTAGTTATGAATGTTTTAATGATGTGTTCCTGTAACATAGTTGTATCATATGTAAACTTTAAAAGCAAATATCTCTGTTCGTGGTTTTGAAATTTAATGAACACTAAAAATGCTAAGGCTTTTTTACTATTATACTTAAAATCATAATTTTTGTGTGTATAGCAAGATAAATATATTTTAAATAGATGTATGCATTCAGATTTCCTATTTTTACCATAATTTGTTTTTTAAAACCACTTAAAATGGAATTTTATTTTTTTTCGTCACTTTTTTTCTCCAAAATTTCTAATATATTTTATTTTTTTAAAGTGATGTATCTGAATCAAAATTTGAATGCATACATCTATTTACATATTATTCAAGATCTTAAATAAAAAAAATTGCTTCAAAATATTGAAAAACAAAAAAGGAGTAGGAATTTTAAAATTGTTAAAAAATTTACTAAAATGTTAATTTAAAAATAAATGTGCAATTTAAAAAAAAAATTGAGCGTCTTAAAATGGTTTTTTATGCATATTTAGAAAGAGAAAAAAAATTGGATTGTACAAGTATAAAAATAAAGAAAAAAATTTCGAAGGTATCGGACCCCCTTAAAGAAGATAAGAGTGGACGGGGGGGGGGGGGGGGGGGGAGGTTATCAAACAGCAAGCTGGAAATGTCTCACTTACGACCTGTACATGATGATATATCATTCTGTCCCCATATGCCGAATTCCACTTGAAGTTATAAGAATCTGACAGGTGTCGTTCTCTTAGGTTACGTTACGTTGTCGGTTTCTTACGATTCATTCCTTTCTTACGAAACACCTCATGCCTATTTTTTAGACGTATTCATGTCAAAGACATTTATCGCGATTTTTAACTTTAATAAAATACATAAATTGCGTCCAATCAGTTTTATTGTAAACTTAAATTTAAAAAAAAAATTATTAAATATTTTTTTCTATGTATTTTAAGTTGGTATCCTCTAAATAACACAAAATAGTGAGTCTATATAAATATCAAATATTTATTATTTTTATTCCAACAGTAGGAGGAAGAGTGGTCAAAATTTTTACTACTCTCCCTTCCACTTATTGTTTCATCTTGATCTTGCCCCCCCCCCCCCCCCCCGCCTCTACTTTTACCACCCATTCGTCGGCGCTGCTTACAATTAGAAGTTATTTCCTGTTGTTGACTAATATCTCTTAATGTAAACAGATCTGAAAATATCTATATTGTATTGAAATAAATTTAATTGCTTTAGATATTTACCATTACTTCAACAATATTAAAAATATTTTAAATCATTATAAAAATATAAATACTTAGCTGTTATTTGTGAAAAAACCTCCGATTTTCAGTCCCCACTGTACCGTAACGTTTGTGAATACTTTGTACACGCGCCTGCTCGACCTGCTCCTTCTTGCGTTACCGGTAAGCTCTTGATCTCGTTTTTTTGTTCGAACTGCTTTTTCAACCTATTTACCTTTGCTTAATCGCAATTAATTTTTGGAGTAATATTTTGGCTTCATAGTGAAATCTTTAAAAAATTGTCATTTTCTACTCTGCCCAATTTTCACACAAATGGTTTAAACTGTAAACTAAGTTAAATAAAATTGTAGAACACTTGTCGTTCTCTTCAATTTAAGTACTCATTCGTCAGGAACCGTCGATTAAAACTGGAGTTAAAGCGGTTAAACAATCAGAGTGTGCCCTCAATTTGACTTATACCGCTCTACCGCACATTGTAGAAGAATAAAAAAAAAAGGGGGGGGGGGGCGAATTAATACACAACCGGTCGACACAGCAATCTTTCTCTACACGATGGTTGGCTATTTATTCCCACCGGCTGATTCACTCTGGAGTTTAGCAGCTTTGAAATATCAATCCTTATTATATCCCGTAGTATCTTCCAATGATCACTGTACCTGGACAGACAACTGCACTGTACCTGGACAATTTATGTACTCCCACTCGTCACGAACCGTCGATAAAAACTGGAGTTATAGTGGTTAAACTGACCATAGTATGACCTCAATTTGACTTATACCGCTCTAACCCACAGTACAATGATACAAAAAGGGAGGAGGGGAGGGGCGAATTAGTACACAACCGGTCGACAAAGCCAATCTTTCTCTACACGATGGTTGGCTATTTATTTCCAACGGCTGATTCCCTCTGGATTTGAGCAGCTTTGAAATATCAATGCTTATTATATCTCGCGAAGTTTTTTCCAATGATCACTGTTCCTGGACAGACTTTGAACATGTGAAAAAATCAGTTAATACTTTTAAAGATGTTGTAACTTGTAACATTATATATTAAGTGTTTAGGGGGGGGGGGTAGGCCTGAAAATGAATAACAAACGTCATATATATACTTACGTCTTGTGATAGGTTTATGACGCCGGTCACGTCCCCGGATGTGAATGTGCAAGTTGCCCTCTTGGGTCCGCTCCTCGGCGGTGTCAGGAAGCCAGCGTGCTGCGCCGAGACGCATGCAACGACGCACAGAAGAAGGTAGACGCACGGGCCGGACATCCTCACTTGGAAGTAACTGAAAGACTGGCTGACAATCAGCGAGACAACAGTCAACAGAAGAGGTTTGGGAAGGTCGCGAGACGTGGTGCCGCATTTGGCGAAAACTCTACCATATTGGCGATTCTTTGAACATTTTCTTGCATCATATCTCAACTAGTCCTTAAAGGAGTGCGACGTGTGCTTTTTGAAGGGTCCTGTAGCCCAGAAGAAAAAAATTATAAAAATAAGTTTTTTGATGGGAAATGAATTAATATTTTTAAAACTACATTTGTATTATATTTAATTAAGTTTTCTGATATAATAGGGCATATTTATTCACAGATTTAATTACCAAAAATAAAAAGAAATGAAGTAATAGACATAATTTATTTATTATGAATTTTTTTATAAATATATTATTCATCGATTGAAAGTGTTTAAAAAATAAAGGGGGAAGTCATGTCCTTGGAGCTGGGGTTAAATGGACCCCCCGCCCCAGTCCCCTCCCCGGCAGAAGTTACTAAATATTACTGACTAAAGGGGGCTTGCCACAATTATTGCACTTGGTCCCACGGTTCCTAAATTCGATACAGGACTTGGAAAATATGTAATTAAGCTTTTACATTCAGTCCCCCTAACTTTAATTTTCGAACAAATTAAATGACACAGCAAGTGGTGAACTCTTAGTCTGTTTACGTATTTTTTTCTTCTCGTGAACTGAGTACCAATGTTACTAGATGTGTTAAGTTTTCTTATAGTATGGGTGAATAAAGGGGGGGGGGGGATAAAAAAATTTAAAGTGTTATTCCTGGATTCACGGGCCTATTCTCGGTAATTGAGAGATAACCAAAATTATTTTATTTATTTAGATGATGTGTCGTTTCAGTTAACCCCATGCGAAGAACTGGTATTTTTGCTTGTTAGTAGCTATATATATTATTTATATAGTATAGATCCATTTTATGCCTTTTACGCGCGACAAATCTTAATAAGTGAGGTATCAAAAGAAAGAGAATTTCCCGGAGCACTGGCGAATCGTACGTTCATCTCAGAAATCTAACGGTTTTATTTTAAAGTGCGTTTAACAGAAATATTGCACAAATAAACTTCTTAAAAATATATTTATAAGATTTTGTTAGAACGTGCGTTGTAGCGTAGTTGGTAGCGTGCGAGATTTCGTGGGCTACTCAAATTTCTCACCATGATGGGTATCACAGGTACGCGGAGCCAATCAAATAATAACTGATATTGTAATATGATTTTTAACCCATATTGTTATTAATGTAAAAACAAGTAATAACTAATAATTTATGAAATAAAATTTCATAACGTACTATATTTTTGTTGCCAATGATGTGAGGATTTTATTTGGCAAGATTTAGAGCCTAACTTGCATCACAGACTGGGTTGCAACCCAGTCTGTGATGCAAGTTAGGGGAAAAACACAGTAAAATGCATGTGATGATGATAATTATAAATTTCTTGGGGTTAGGTATTCCCGTAGTTTCGAAATGAATAATTGGATTTGTTGAAAAGCTAATTGGAAGGGGAGGGGGGGGGGGGAGATAATAGAAATTCACGGTAGGAAAATGTTGTGATTTGATTGACACACAGGTGTGCAAGATTTAAGGACCAAACAGGTTTTCGCATGGAACATCGCACACCATTGCTTTAAATCGGTATAACTCGTACCAGATTTAAAATGTCAAGGGGTGCAAATGTCATTACAATTTATAAATTCTGAAACAAAGTGCATACAATTTTTTCAAAGAAAGCACAAATTTTAAGAAATTCATTTACGCTTTTGTTTCATATGCTTTTATTTTGTTCAAACTGTCTGTTGTATCATCAAATCTTATAATTTAATTTTAACCCATTTATAATCGACATTAAACCACATATTTAACCCCGAAGCCGATTCAATTAATTAGTTATATTAATGAGTTATTTCTAAATAATACTGCCCACAATTTTTCTTTTAATTTGTGCAGGTGCAAGGATTAAATCTACGCAGTTTGAACGATGTTGAACGTTGCATCCGGAATTTGTCAGCTTTTCTTCAAACAACTAACATTTTGATGGTATATGTAGAAATTCACTAATGTAGTGTTATTTGTTCTTCTATGTCTTAACTGTCGAGACGACCGCATACCTCAACGGGGAATCAATCTAGACGGATAAACAATCCTACCGTGAAAAAGGTGAGCCGCGTCTACCCAGTTAGTTACTAATTCGTTTCTCCTCTGACCTTTGTACCACTTTGGGGGAAAATTAGTTAAATTTCAGGCATATGCTGGCCTGTTTAACGAGTGTAACTTCCGTGATGGCGAAAGTGTATTTAAATTGAAGAGAACGACGAGTTCTACAATTCCATTTGGCAGTTTAAACTATTTGTGTGAAAATTTGTTTAAACCATTGTGTGTAGTGAAAAGTGACGATTTGTCGGAGATTTCAATGTGAAACCAAAATATCATACTAAAGTTCAATTGCCTCATAGTAAACGTAAAAAGGTTGAAAGAGCAGTTCAAAACGAATAAAATGAAACCAAAAAGTCTTAACTTATGACAAGTGAGAAGAAACATAACCTACTGAATACACTATAAGGAGCAGGCCGAGCAGGTGTACGTACAAAGTATTCACAAACCAAACCTTAGGGTAAAGTAGGGACTGTGACGTTATTCGATTATTTCTCCCTTCATTCGTCACTTGGTAATTGTTATAAAATGTTCTCTATCTTACAGGTAGGCGAAGTACATCAGAGTGCAGATAACTGTAGGTTTGTCGTTTGTTTTCCTTCTGTCCTGTTGGCGTTTTGGCGAGATTTTCTATTGGCTCATATTTTGACGTTCAACGTTTCTATTGTCGGTTCCGAGTAAGGGACAACTTACAACTAGGCGGACAAAATGGACCGTAACAAAAACATTATATTTTAATTCTCTCGTAATGTTGTAATGATAGTTTAATGATGCTGCTATTGTTAATGACCTCACGAACGTCGTTACAAAAAAAAGAGTAAGAGGTAGTGGGATTCATGTTGGGCGTCGGCAGAGTGAGCTACGAAACAGCGTTGACACGATAGCATCTATTTCGCGTTCATTTAACGCTAGTAAAGATCGCATTACGAATAAGACACATTGGTTTCGTTAGAAATCTAAAAAGGCGCCACCCAGTGGAGTTTGGCGTTACACGCCTCAAATCCTGCGGTCGTTTCGATAGATACGGATTATCTAATTTTAACTTGAATACGCCTTTAAAATCGGACCGGGTACAGCGGTCATTGGCAGAAACTTGAGCGATGAGAAAAGTGTTGACATTTCAAAGCCTGTAGGGAAAGTCAATCTGTAAGGTGTACCATGATGTAGAAGAAAATTAGAAGAAATGGGAGTGAATGACAACAATTTGCCGACTGAAAATGCGGATGAAGTTATAAACATTCGACAATCACTTTTGCGATTACGAATTTTTGGAGATAACAATGGTAGTTCTATGCCTAGTTGCACAATGCGAAAATTATCGCCGAGTTGTTGAAAGTACCGTGTATTAAACTCTATAATTGTTTCTAGTAATATATGATAAGTTTGGTTATACAACTTTATTTTATTTCTAACGAAACAACTTTATTCCATTTTTTCATCACAAGTTCCCTTATAATAATTATTCATTCGTTATGCCCAATAGTACTAACAAAAACCATTAAATATAAATCCAAAATAAAACAGCGAAAAATTATACTTCTTTTGACACTTTTTCCCCTTGGAAACACAGTAGAATGCGTCCATACGTATAAAATACAAATTTTGAACTTAGCTTAACTTTTTGACAGTTTTAGTTTATAGAATCAGGTGTTTAATAAAAGAAAATTACAGTGAAAGTGTACAAATCACATTCGAAATAAATTATACTTTTACATTGACCACAAAAAATATTAAAAATATAAATCAGAATTATTTTTAATCTACTTTTACTTACTAAAACATATTAAAATTTATTTAAAAAAAATTATCCTTGATCTTAACGACACTAAACTTTATAGGCAACTGCAGCAGAATAAAAACGAAGTTGGCTACTTAATACAAAATTCTTACTGACTCCTGATTTTCTTAAAGTAAAATATCCCCTTGGTATGGCTACCCCTCAAGTATAAATAATAGTTATAATTTTCACACTTTGAGGTCTAATTTTCGGCATTCTATATATTACCTAAACATTCTATAGAATGCCTGTGTTTCCTAAATTGCCGGTAATAGATATATATTTAAAAAATGCATTTTTAAACATTCTTAAACATATTTCTAACATCATATAAAAGCAGAGCCATGCACTAAATGCGAATCCATTTCAAATGCATTTCAGCTATTAAAAAATTCATACAATAATCATATCCCCATAGGAAAGTATATCATTCACTATTATTCATATTTTTCATATTACGTATACTTTTCATTTATTCAATGCGGTTTGATAAGATGTGAGGCAGAAGGAACATTGAATGAATGATAAAGTGAAAGATGATAACTCGATAGAAATGATTTCAGGTAATGTGATAGAGCAAGAATAAAACTGCGATAAGAGAAGAGTGCAATCGCTTTGATGGATGCATAAAGAGTTTTTCCGAAGAGGGTTTTGAATCGAGAATAGCAATGGAGGTGGACAGCGTTTTAGTGACGGGCGCCAACAGAGGCATTGGATTGGAATTCGTCAAGCAATTCGTTCACTTATCGAAGCCACCTCGATTGGTGTTTGCCACCTACAGGAGTAGGGATACTGTAAAGGTGAGTGTTATTTTGTTATACAACAATTTGAAAGCTCTATCAGACGTTAATAGAACTTATTTACTGTTCTAAAATAACAGACACGTTGCTGATATAAGCCATTTAAGCGTTAGATGTCTATAGGGTGTCATAAAGTGCTGTATCCTATCTGTTATAAGTACGTATTGGATCATTTATTTTAAAATATTCATAATTTTTTTTTAAATAAAACATTTAAATATTTAAAAATATAAAAATAAAAAATATAAAAGTAAAATTATAATTCATTACAGCCATTCACCCTGCCAAATAAGAAAAAATCTGTATTTCGAAAACGAAATGTAATTATTTTGCTTAATATGTAAGAGAGAGAAAGAGAGAGAGAGGGATAGAGAGAAAGAGAGAGGGAGAGAGATAGTGAGAGAAAGAGATAGAGAGATGATGATATTGCAGGAAAAAAAATCAATTATTTATATAGTGAAGAGATATTATTTATTTGAACTATTTTAACTTTTTGGAAACGTTCTCTAACAGTCAAAATATGTTTAAAAAATAATAATATTTATTAAATGCTTTTAAGAGGATGATTAACTCTTTAAACATATTTTAATGTCGGTTTTGAATTAAAAATAAAATTAAACTGCTTTCAGAAACTTAAAAAAACTATTAAAAAAAATCGCTTCGGTATAGTCTCCACTGTACCCTAACGTTTTATTTCGTGAATAATTTTGGAACACACGACTGCTCGGCCTGCTCTTCGTTTTCGAAAAAATTTTGATCTCTCCGCACTTGTCATAAGTTTACGCTTATTGGCATAATTTTGTTTTTTTAACTGCTCTTTCAAACCCCTGTAAAATCTCCTATTTTGCAGCCGAACTTTAGAATGATATTTTGTCTTCGTAGTGAAGCCTTCAACAAGTCGTCCCTTCCTACTACACACATTTTTCTTATTAATAGTTCAAATTGTCGACTAGTCAAATGGAATTATTTGACATATCGTTCTGTTTAATTTAAGCACACACTTTCCACAACCCGACGATTCGTGGGTCCCCCCCCCCCCACGAAGGTAATAGGAAGGAGTGGGTTAACTTTTTGACGGATCAGCAAAATATCGATTATTTAGGTCTGTTTTCAATGCAGGAAAAATTTTATTTATATTTCCAAAAAAAAATCTCTCTTTTTCACAAAAATAGCTTGTTTAATTAATCTCAATCGAGAAGGATTTCAAAATTCCTTCCACTGCACCAAGTTAAAAAATATTTCAAAGTAGAGATTTTTTATGAACTTTTATATTACGTATACGTGCATACTACTGGGAAAACTGGTAAAACATGAATGGACATGAACGCCAGTATTCATCAGGTAGTTAATAATTAACTTGGACGACAAGGCGGTATGTAATTTATTCTTATAGACTGATTCCCCCTTGGGTTATGGGGCTTTGAAATATCAATAAGTTTTGTGTAGCGCAAGCCGTACCGATTTTGTATTTACTTCGAAACTAACCGAATTTTAAAATTTTAATTCTCATTTGCCAAACTACAGTTTGGACACTACACATATTTATAGTTTCGCACTTATATATGCAGTGAAAATAAGTTTTTTCACTTTACAAACAGTTTGTTTCGTTTTAATAAATTTAATTGTGTTTTTTGACGCTGAAAGTTACTTTACAGACTCTCAAGGATATCAGAGATGCATCAAAGAAAACTCAAGTAATATTGATAAAAATGGGTAAGTGAAACTTATAATAAATGTTTTACAAGAATTATATTATGTCGGGGATAAACTGGAATGTTTTATTAATAGTTCATTATTTTCCAACATGTGGGTCGTGAACCTTCAAAACGGGTCTGTGAAGTACCCAAGACAATATGTTCTTAGATTTATGTCATTGTAAACGTTTCTCGAAAAAAAAGTTGGATCCAATCCGATTAGGATCACAGTATAGATAATTTTTTTTGCGAGTATGTAGTGTCAACAGTGCTGTTTTGGGTAAAACAATTAAGCCAAGTTATACGTCTCTTATAATATGATCGATAATATTATTGATACAATATCATCGATTAATATTAATGCCTTAGTGTACAGAAACTAGTGGAATAGTATACCACGCAACCAAAAAAAACCATATACGTCAATTTTAATGACTTTAAGGAACGTTTGTGTCAAATTTGAAGAAAAAAAAAATCGAACAATGTGTGTGGTCGTCAAATTAGGTGCGTGGGTCCCGGCTCAAGTGCGTGGGTCCCGGCTCAAGTACGTGGGTCCCGTCTCAAGTATGTGGGTCCTGGCTCAAGTGCGTGGGTCCCGGCTCAAGTGCGAGGGTCCCGGCTCAAGTGCGTGTGGTGCCAGTTCAGATGTTGTGTACTTTTTAAATTTTCGTGAAACAAAGAAAAACATTCTATCTTTAATATTAATATAGATTTTGGCATAAAAAAAATTACAGAATTAGTCAACATCTTCTCGAAGAGGATATTGCCTGTAACTAAATTATAATATTTGTTGCTTACTTTTTTTTAACTTTTAATTGATTACAAAAACAATCCTACACTAAATTATGAGTTTTTCTTATCTTTCATTAAAATAACAAAGACAAAATTTAAACTGGCTTTCTGATTCGTTAAACATGCAACAGTAAACTGATGGTAAATGACAACAGAAGTTATGTATTAATGAAATTAAAAGGAAAAAAAAGCTAAAAATTAATTCTACAGAGGAGAAAAAAAAACTTTACTCGCCTCTGCTTTGAGTCAATGGACTTACTCATCTTCGTATTTCCTGTCTACGTTGCACTCCGCTTTCGTAGTAGGCCACTGGAGAATTTTATTTTAGAAACTTTCATATCAGATAGTGTAGTAAAGTACCTACTTCAGATGATTAATTTTTTTTTGTTCTTAATTGGTACTTTTCAGACGGGTATGCTCTCCAATCAGGAGTTAAGGAACTTAACTTTAACTTATTTAAAATTAATTCCAAAGTTTAAGTTCCACCATAATAGGCAGTAGAAAACAGGACTTTTATTATTGAGTTTTATTATAGTATATCTCACTTCTTATAATAATGGATTTATTTAGGAGTTTTGATTTTCAGACGTGACGATAGCTGAGGAGATAGAGGCTGCTAAGAAAATCGTAGACGACATGGTCGGAGAAAAGGGGCTGACCCTTCTAGTCAACAACGCGGGAGCGATGGACAAACAACCCTTTCCCGATGTCACTGATGAGAATTTCATCTTTCACTTCACCACCAACACCCTTGGCCCAATTAAAGTGATGAAGGTGAGTACCGCAGGGCCGTTATTTTGGGTCCTTATGCCCATTCAAATAGTATGGTTCAGATATTCTAACATGTCGATGAAATTGAATGGGTGGATATAGACTGTCACTAACATGTACATCTGAAGATATGAACAACTTTAAGACAATTGAATTCAGACTACTGGGTATCTGCATTGCAGGCGTGCAAAGCCAGATCTACACTCGTGTGTATCCTGGACCAATACGTTCCAAGTTTGGTCATTGGAAAGCATGTTGCTCCAGCATTGGCAATAATGGTCAAATATTGAAGGATGGGGGGCTGGTCGAAAAAAAATAACCATAACCTTCCAACTTCCCAAGTCAAGTCAGCCAAAGAACATTCAATCAGTCTGGACATGAGAGTGGCTCTGGCTTAAAGTGTATAACCGCCGTGGAGAGCACATAGGCTTTTCACAGTTGGTTACTTAAATGCGTTATTTTAACTCAAAGTTGGCAAATGTTCTTGCTTTAGTGATGTCTAGAAGTTTTGTACAAAATAAACAACTGTACAACGTATCGATCTGTAAATGTATGTGATATTTACAGATCGAGTACTTTATTTCGAGTACTAATAATTTTTATCACTTTGCGATCATATCCTGTCACAAAAAAAAAGCTTTTTACCACATAATATCATATAAAAGTGATCCGTTGCTAGATTAATGGATTATAAAAACTTAATCTCGATTCTCAAACACCTCTTCTGCTTATATTTCGTTTAATTCTGTCAATTTATGTAATTTTCGAAGTCTATATCCCACGAAAGAACAATTACCTCCACGCCTTATCCTGTGAACCTATGTTATGTTTGCAGAAACCGGGGGCTGGAGCTCAACTTGTCGACGTTGCCTAATCCTCCGTATTCGTTTTGCTGCTCCTAAAGAGGGCTTTTTGGATTTCTCATTTCTTCTTTTTTCTTTTTAGTCATTTTATTATAATTTATTATGTTCATTGTCGTGATGCTCTTGGTCGCAGGCAATGCTTCCACTGCTTCAGAGATCTGCGGAGTTCAACCGAGAATCGAAGGTGAGCGTCTCCAGGGCAGCAGTCCTCAATATTTCTTCTCGAGGCGGGTCCATCACAAGAGTGGATGACATCCGTCCCGAGACCTTCTCTTTCATTGGGTACAGCACTAGCAAGGTAACTTCGGATTAGATGCTAAGTATACATTAGTGGTTCTTAACACTTATATATCTCATATATATTTCTTCTCTAAGAGCTGGTCAGAAGAATATAGAATCTCAAAATATAGAGTATTTATAGCACAAATAAAAAAAAAATCTCTTTAGTCAAATGTTTAAATATTATTTAAAATGCTTTTCTCAGCGAGCTTAACAAACAGATTTCGTAAATAATGCACACTGACCTATCTATTAGATAACAAATGAACGGTAGATAATTTATTTTTTCTTATAACTGGACTAAAGCTGCATAGTCGGCTATTGGGGACTTTTCGGGGTTTATCTCGAAGGACCGGAAACATTGCGTTGTATTTTTGAACCATGGTCAGAGGTAGAGGACAACACCTGAGCTGGCACCCGACGCAACCTCAATAGCAATCAGAACATTAGATCCCGATTAGATTTAACGTGCAACAGTACCGTATACACGCCGGTGGCAATTTAGGATAATTTCAAACAGCATTTGCAACTTAGTAGAGAATCTGGCAACCTATGATAAGGAGATAGTTATACCTTGTCAATGGGAATGGTGCCCTGCCAAAACTCACAGAGGAGTGAGGGAAGGGGAGAAGACCTATTAGAGACAGAATCTGAAGTATTGCCGACCGGTTCTGCTAATGCAGCAGTCTGTTTCCCAAGATGCATTTCGCTGGCGGCTTCTTTCGTGCGTTACTGCTCATGTACTATAGCCTATCTTTCCCTTTCCATTATCTTTGCAAAAACTACAGCAACTATTACTGATACGATTATGATTTTTTGTTGTTAAATATACACACGCCCACACACACTTGTCGTTTTTCTATATTTTTCCAGATTAATATTAACCAACCGACGTCTCATTGCTGTAAGCTTAAATATTAATGTTTGAAGAAAATCAGTTATATTTGCATGCGATTCTCGATCTGGAATTTTTTGAAAACCTTCTATATATGTTTCTTTATGCAACATTTCTAAAATTGTTAAAATCTTTCTTTAAGAAGAAACTAAGCGTAAAATTACAAATTTGAGTATGAGGTGCACATCTTGACAATGAATAGTACTTTTATATAATTTTCCGTCAATTATACACAGGGGAAGTAGGTGTTTTGCGATGCACAGGCACGCTCTTTGTCTTATTATGTATTCTTGTAGATTGCCAATACTGAATTAAACCAGGCATTGTACTTTTTCGCAGTCGGCCCTCAACATGGCGATGCGAGTGATAGCGGTCCAGACGAAGGACCAGGGGGTCCTGATGATTCAGATGTGTCCCGGATGGGTGAAGACTGATATGGGGACGGAGCAAGGCGAACTGGAGGTCAACGAGAGCGTGTCCTCCATTCTGGACACCCTTACCAGATTGGACGAATCGCACCACGGTGCCTTCGTCGACAACAAAGGAGACACCATTCCATTTTGAGAAGTGGATATTGAAAATAAATTTAAATTTGTCATTTCGATTCTGTGTATTAATAAACATTTTCATGATTCTGCTTGTGTTTAATTTCATGTTCTTTTTGCAGGGCGTAGTTAACATAGAATTATAACTTAATATATTACAGTAGTAAGCACACGTGACTTTTTATTACTTTTCAACATTAGGCGTCAACACCCGGCTATAATTGAATACATTAGTCCTAAAAGTACTTAAGTATATTTGCAGCACTTGTGTATATGATTCAGTTTGGCGATATTTTCACTTGGCTTCAAAAAAGTGTTACCATAACCGGTACCCACCTATTTTTTTTCTCCATAAATTCATTATCTAGCATTTTGTGTTTGGCAACTCTTTTTTGAAACTAAGATAAGTTAAGCGATAACATCACAAGGAAATTATATTCATAAGTACAGCAGTTATACTTACACACTTTTTGACTAAAATCTTTGATTTGACTGAACTTCAGGACGCATTAGTCGAAATGTCGCAGCTTATTATCAGTTGTAAAATTGTTTATTAATGAAGCAAGATTTTACAGTTACTGAAATTTTGACGTTAAAATAATGTAAATACATAGGTAGGTAGTTTTTAAAACTATGCATAACTATAAAATATTCGAAAATGAGAAGAATGTTTTGGAAATCAGCGCTCAATAACTCTCTTTGGCGATTACGAATTTTTTGAGATGCTAACAATGGTAGTTCTATTCCTAGTTGTACATTGTGAAAATTATTACTGAGTTGTTGCAACTACCGTGCATTAAACTCTATAATTTGTTTTTAGAATTAATATAAATTAATAAAGATTTTTTTTCCATCACCAGTCCCCTTATAATAATTATTCAGTCATTATGGTCAATTGTACTGACAAAAACCTTTAATATAAATCCAACGCTTGAAATAAAATAACGAAAAATATCTGATACTTCTTTCCCTGGGTAAAACAGTAGAATGTGTCCATACGTATAAGAAACAAATTTTGAACTTAGCTTAATTTTATACATCATTACATAAAATTTCCATAGAAGATACTCATCATTTAATTCCCAAAGGTACTCCAAGTGTTGAATCTAATAGTAAAAATGCAATATGATGATATAGGGGACGGAACAATAACGGTAAAACTTTGAGGAAATGATTGAGAAAAGAAAAATTAGACTCCTTGCACCTGAACAACAAACCTTTTACTCAAATCTTCCCAATTTTCTACCTGACATTCTTGACGTCTTTCTCACTAAAACAGATATCAGCATTGGTATGGAAGTCAGAAATCCTCTATCTTCTGATCACATGTCAATTGTTTATGTTGCTGGCGTTGATATTGAAATCGATAATTATTTTAAAGCAAAACAGATTGGGATCTTTATTTTAATATAATTCAATCCAAACAACTCAATATGCAGGAATATATAAACATACAAGACATCGAACTGGATATCCAAAACCCTACAGATCAAATGAATTAAGCTAAAAAACATACAACAGCTCATATTTCAATTATAGAAGATTGAGAGACCTCTGGCCTCTAATACAATAGTTATTAAGTCTAAACGGGTTTCTCGTGAAAAAAGCGTTGCTACCTCTTACATTGCACACAACACTCAACGGTTCTCAATCAATTCCAATAAATCCATACTAAAAGAAACACTGACTCATCAGGTAGATTTCTAATTCTAATATTTATGGAATTTTATCTTAAAAGATTACATTCTAATTAGTTATTTACGAAAAGGTGCGCCTATGGAACCGACACCTTCTACGCGTAGGTTTCGTGGTACCTCAAGGCTTTGTGCTGGGTCCTACAATTTTCCTCATCTATACTGCAGATTTTCTGATATTTCCAGACGATCTAAATAAATTAACAGAATTTTATGCCGATGACACGGCGATTGCCTCTGTTTCCTTGAACCCAGAATTTGCATTACTCACCCTTAATGAAAAAGTAGAAAGAAATTGGAGAATGGTGCAGTTGCGGAAAATCGTCATTAATTAATCTAAATCAAACATACTTATTTTTTCCAATTATTCTGTCAAGTGCAACTTTTCGGAGAAAATATCCCTTTTGTCACCAAAGCTAAATACAATACTTACGTTCAATAATTAACATAACTCTTTCATGGAATGATCACTTTAAATATGTCAAACAAAAATTTAACATATTCCGTCGTAAACTTAGACCCCTAAATGAAAGGATTTTCAAATTTTGGACTAAATCTCAAGAAACTGATTTATACTAGTACGCTCAGACCAATCCTAACCTATGCCTCGCCTGCTTGGTCTATAGAAACATATGCAGAAATTAAAACGCTCCAATCATTACAGAATCAAATGTATAGAGAAATGGTCAATGTACAGTTCATTTATGTCAGAAACTCTCTCATTCAACCAGACCTACAGATTTCTACTATTCATCAGTTTATTTTGGATGCAAACATAACATTTTGAAATAAAGCTCATAATACAGATAAACAACTACAGGACATTTTTTCATATTAAATACTTAAAGAAGATGCTAGTATTAGACCTTTTGCAGCTTTTGCTAGTACTGATGCAATTTTTATCACGAAAATTCAACCTTCTGTGATTTCATTTTCATTTCAACAAACCATTTAAAAATAGACGTAACCATTTTTATATCCCACGGGTGCTTTTCATTTCCCCTTTGAAATTGTGTTCATGCATGTCTTGACTTGACTGTATTTTTTGCTGTGACTGTCCCCCCCCCCCCCCCCCCACTAATTGCGTTTTTTATATTTGGATTTTTATTTGCGATGAATAGATTTTAGTCCATCTGGATCTGGGTACCTAGTTTTTACATGATATTAAGGATTAATAAAGCTTAACTTTTTTTACAGTTTTAGTTTATAGAATAAGGTATTCAATAAACGAAAATTGCAGTGAAAGTGAAAAATTCGCATTCGAAATAAATTATAGTTTTACATTAACACAAAAAAAATTAAAATTATAAATCAGAATTACCTTTAATCTACTTTTACTTACTAAAACACATTAAAAATATTTTTTTTTAATGATCCTTGATCTCAACGACATAAAACTTTTTAGACAACTGCAGTAGAATAAAAGTTGTAGAATAAAGTAGAATTAAGTTGACTACCTAATACAAATTTTTTATTCATTCCTGTTTTCTTTGAGGGGTCCGTAGCCCCTTGGCACCGTCGTCGGCTACCAACCAAAGGATTGCGAGTTCGAATGCGGCTGATACTAGAGACTTGATAAAAATGTTAAAATGCAGTGAACTTGTGATCGGAGGGTTGCCCGAACATACCTTCAATTTCTATGGCGTGTATACAGGACTGGTGCACGCTAAATTTGATCGGGGTCCAATGTCCTGACGCTTATTGAGGTTGCGTCGGGTGACAGCTCAGGTGTTATCCTTTTCATTTGACCATGGTTCAAAAGTACGAGGCATTGTTCCTGGGACCTTCCTTCAATTCATTGCCCAATGTGCAGCTCTGGTGCGACGCGAATTAACCAAACCAAACCTAATTTTCTTAAAGTCAAATATGCCATTGGTATGGCTGGTAAGTAGGTCTTTTCTGTTTGTGGAGTTCGACAGTGTAGTTCACGTTTAAAGTGTCATGGTTTACGTATGTTTGTAACTTTTGTGAAGAAATAGCTCTTTGTAATATAGCATAGTGTAATAATACATAATCTCGTATTGTGTTTGTATTGGTTTAGTACAATACCTTTTTGTTATTACCGTATGATATTATTTTATTTTCTCAGTATAGACATTTGATTTTGGAATGTGTTGCGCTCTTTAGCATGGATTGATTATTTGGATTGGTAGAGGATACAAAATCACACAATTTTTATATGTAGAAGGTCGTGATAATAGGAATAGGAATTTACAAAGTAGTTCTTTAGAAAATATATTACAGGGAACAAAACATGATATTGAGCAGATAGTTCTGAAGCGGTTTCTTCTAGAGAATGGTGAAGCATTTTCTTCTAGTGAATACAGATGATAATTTGGTAAAAAAGTTTTTTATTTTTTCAATTTTAGCAGAAAATGCTGTTAGCAATTAATTGTAGGGAATAAAAAGTAAGGCTTTGATTTAACCTGGCAATTAAAAGTTATGCAGTTAAAGGAAAGATACTTAGAAAATTAATGCAAGTTCTGTTGTTTAAGAAAGAAAGGGAGAACTTGATAAAAAAAAGGTTTTACATTTGTTTTTTAAATATGAAAAGCATGTCGAAACAATATTAATTAACGGGATAAAAATTTTGTAAAATTAAGTTTTAGGTGCATGCTTAATGGAAAATGAAAGTTAGGATTATTGTTGTTTATGGAATAAGAGTAAAGAATTATGCTGTTAAAAGCATGCTGTTAAAAGTAAAATTGTTGTTTATGGAATAGGAGTAAAGAATTATGCTGTTAAAAGCATGCTGTTAAGAGTAAAATTGTTGTTTATGGAATAGGAGTAAAGAATTATGCTGTTAAAAGCATGCTGTTAAGAGTAAAATTGTTGTTTATGGAATAGGAGTAAAGAATTATGCTGTTAAAAGCATGCTGTTAAGAGTAAAATTGTTGTTTATGGAATAGGAGTAAAGAATTATGCTGTTAAAAGCATGCTGTTAAGAGTAAAATTGTTGTTTATGGAATAGGAGTAAAGAATTATGCTGTTAAAAGCATGCTGTTAAGAGTAAAATTGTTGTTTATGGAATAGGAGTAAAGAATTATGCTGTTAAAAGCATGCTGTTAAGAGTAAAATTGTTGTTTATGGAATAGGAGTAAAGAATTATGCTGTTAAAAGCATGCTGTTAAGAGTAAAATTGTTGTTTATGGAATAGGAGTAAAGAATTATGCTGTTAAAAGCATGCTGTTAAGAGTAAAATTGTTGTTTATGGAATAGGAGTAAAGAATTATGCTGTTAAAAGCATGCTGTTAAGAGTAAAATTGTTGTTTATGGAATAGGAGTAAAGAATTATGCTGTTAAAAGCATGCTGTTAAGAGTAAAATTGTTGTTTATGGAATAGGAGTAAAGAATTATGCTGTTAAAAGCATGCTGTTAAGAGTAAAATTGTTGTTTATGGAATAGGAGTAAAGAATTATGCTGTTAAAAGCATGCTGTTAAAAGTAAAATTGTTGTTTATGGAATAGGAGTAAAGAATTATGCTGTTAAAAGCATGCTGTTAAGAGTAAAATTGTTGTTTATGGAATAGGAGTAAAGAATTATGCTGTTAAAAGCATGCTGTTAAGAGTAAAATTGTTGTTTATGGAATAGGAGTAAAGAATTATGCTGTTAAAAGCATGCTGTTAAAAATAAAATTGTTGTTTATGGAATAGGAGTAAAGAATTATGCTGTTAAAAGCATGCTGTTAAGAGTAAAATTGTTGTTTATGGAATAGGAGTAAAGAATTATGCTGTTAAAAGCATGCTGTTAAGAGTAAAATTGTTGTTTATGGAATAGGAGTAAAGAATTATGCTGTTAAAAGCATGCTGTTAAGAGTAAAATTGTTGTTTATGGAATAGGAGTAAAGAATTATGCTGTTAAAAGCATGCTGTTAAGAGTAAAATTGTTGTTTATGGAATAGGAGTAAAGAATTATGCTGTTAAAAGCATGCTGTTAAGAGTAAAATTGTTGTTTATGGAATAGGAGTAAAGAATTATGCTGTTAAAAGCATGCTGTTAAGAGTAAAATTGTTGTTTATGGAATAGGAGTAAAGAATTATGCTGTTAAAAGCATGCTGTTAAGAGTAAAATTGTTGTTTATGGAATAGGAGTAAAGAATTATGCTGTTAAAAGCATGCTGTTAAGAGTAAATAATTTTGGTTTAGAAAAGCGTGGATTGCTGGTTGTGCAGAAGTGGATCTTGATTTGATATAGGCTAAGTGAATTTAACTTTGTATTTAATGGTTTATGAACTTTCATACGGTAATTCCAAAAAGTAATGTACTTACAGCTTTTCTGGTGAATCAGCGTGTGTTCTATAGCAATAACAGCAGAATTCTAATGGTACGACTGTTTTCTGTCTCTCTGGTTTTTTATGTGTACTACTTTCAATGGAAAAGTCATCACATGACGTATGCAGTTTTCACGTCGAATGATAATTCGTATTTTTTTTCGTATTCATGATTTATATTTCCCGTATTTAGTTGATCCATTCATTATATTAACATCGTATGTTTTGTGATTATTTCATATAGAATGATAATTTGTATTTTTGTCATATATTTGATAGCTATGTCGATTGTTGTATGATAAAAACTTTGCATGTCTCAGTTTATTTTTTCCGATTCATTCTATGGTAATTTTTTTTTAAAGTTGTTGTCGAAATGGTGTATTCTATTTTGCTGTGTCATACTAGGGGGGTTTACAGAAGAATTTGAGGCCTCCGTGGCCGAGTGGTTAAGGCGTTCAGCTGTTATTCCGAGGATTGGTGGTTCAAACCCGCGCGATGGACTTGACAAAGAAAAGTAAAAAAAGTAGTGATCTTGTGATCGGAGGGTTGCCGGCTTCGCTACAAAAATATTTGAAAAGTCGTTCAGAACATCCGCAAAATTTAACGGCGTGTATACGGGACTGGTGTACGATATATCTGATCGGGGTTCAAAATCCCGACGTCCATTGAAGGCGTTGGGTGCCAGTTCAGGTGTTTCCTCGTCATATGACCATGGTTCTAAAATAACGAGGTGCATGTATGAATGTGTATGTGTTCCCGGGTCTTTCCTTCGAGATAGACCCCGACCCGTCGCCAGTAGCCCACTGTGCAGCTCTAGTGCGACGTTAATTAACCAAACCAAACCCTACAGCAGAATTTAGCTTACATGTTAAAATATCAAACCCCCTTTTTTCTTCGTGACATTGTGTTATTGTGTGTGTTAGTGTGTTATTGACATTGTGTTATAAATCTAAAAAACAAGTTTATATATTTTTTATCACAAGAAAGCAATGGCGTGAAGGAAGAACCTTCTCTTCCCATCACAACCTCCCTCACTGTCTTATATAGAGGGAAAGGAAGGAAGGAGACGGGAAGAGCTACTTTCTTATCTAAAGATCTTCAGAATGACCATTACTAGTTTTGGTGGACTCCTATTTTCTTCTTTACCACTTTCCCTACCTTCCGCTATTCTTTTAACGTTACTCTTTGTGGGGTAACGTTACCCTAGGTTTTTATTATTTTTTCTCCATAATAGTTATTATTTTATACTTTGACGTCTCATTTTCGGCATTCTATATATTTCCTAGACATTCTTTATAATATATGTTTTTCATACATTGTAAATACATATTTAAGATATGAATTTTTTTTTAAATTCTTAAATGTGTTGCGCTAAGAACTACTTGGCTACGCTCGGTTTCGATCCGAAGAACTTCGGCTTACTACGCCGATACTCTACCAGTCAGGCCAAAGTGATCACTCTCGTCTACGCGGGAGTATCGGGTAGAAGCAATGAACCCCACAGTACCCCCCTCTCAGTGAGTCGGACAGATGAACGATTGATTGCGATGCAATCCTTGCGAAGCCCGTGAAGCGTTATCACGTGATGCCGTGAAGCGTTAAAACGTGGCAGGGGTTGATTCGAAGTGGTCACACAAGTGCTAGTTCGAAGGTTGCGTTTATCGGCGGACTGGGTCACCATTTGTTGCGCTAAGAACTACTTGGTTTCGATCCTTGCTACACCGATACTCTACCCGTTAGGCCAAAGTGATCACTCTCGCCTAAGCTGAAGTATCGGGTAGGAGCAATGAACTCCACAAATGTATGTCCACTATCATAACACACTAGTAAATGTATATAATATGCATCCACTTCAAAGAGCATCCACATCAACTTTAAAAAAAGTTATACTAGATTAATAATATCCCCAAAATAGGACCATAGAATAGAGATAAGGGCTAGTTCACCCTCTTTGATCTATCGCAATGCCGACGGCCGCGAACGAGAAGGGGAAAAACCGGTTTGTGACGTATCTGTTGTGACATTACTTATGCGTTGCATCCATAGAAGAGTAATAAGTATATGATATACCAAGCAAAGTGGCATTTAAATGAAAAAATATGAATTTTCGTTCATGTTTGTTTTTTAATTTTAAGTTTATATCATCAAAAGTATTTTTTTTAATAATTTAATTTTCCACATCTTAGCTTTTTTAAATAAAAATGTTACAGTTGTTTTCGATTTTGACGTGAACATTGCTGCCACGTCCCATACATAAGGTTAACTTGTACAACGTTCTTGAGATATTGTCTGCAAAGTATTACACTCCCAACGAAATTTAAAACCAATTATTTTGTTTGTGCTGTTTTCATTACACTAAGTTAACTTACTTTAACACTGCATTTTGGTTTTTAGATTTAGATATTTTTTTCAATGTAAAGAGCAGAATTGTTTTTTCACTATTAAATTTCCAGATTTTACTTTTTTTGTTTATTTGCTTAGACGAATGGTACAGGCGTGTGAGGGAGAAGAAGTTATTTTTCTGTTTTTCAAAAATTTAAAACTCGTTAGTTTACTCGAATGTTTGAAAACCAATTCATGATAAAAATGTATTGGATATTCACAGTGACGGCGATTAGGAGGAGGGCTGTTTCGCCTTCACTTTTTTAATATTGCACTTTTTAAAAATAAAATATTACATGAAACTTCTCTCTTTCCACTACTACAGACGCTGCACGCAAGCCCATTCCCTTCCTCTTAAATTTGTACCACGTGGGGGACAGTGTGAAGTCGTTCGCAACTGCAGTACACAATTCCGCCCCCATAACTCCTGGTGGGATCATTCTATAGGGATAAATAACATACCAACATGCAACATGTAGAGGAAGGTGGGCCGTATCGACCAGGTCTACTATTAATCCATTCCGCCCTCTCGCCTTTAAACCGCGTAGGAAAAATGTCACCCTCATAACTCCACAGGAATAATGGATGATCAAGCTATGATTTAAAATGACCTACCATCGTGTAGAGGATAGTGGGACGTATTGACTTGGCAGATTATTGACCTTTGCACCTTCTGAAAGGGGATTTTGAAGGGGCTGCAGTATGCACTCATGTAACTCACGAAGTATCATCCTTTGTGGATGAAAGACCTACTACCGTGTACAGGAATGTGTGCCGCGTCAACCAGGTTAACCATTCATCTTCAATTATTCATTAAAAAGGAATTTCTCCGAGAATTTGAAGATTGAGTAGGAAATTGTGGCAATGAGTTGAGTGTTTAAAACATTGATGTAAATTGTACAAAGTGGTGGGCCGAATGTCCCATACTTTTTCCATTTTATTAGCTAGTGTGGGTGTTTTGGGGGGAAGGGAGCGGGGGGGGGGGGATTGCTAGTCGAAGAGTCGAAGAAAGCTGACACATGTAGCATTTCCCCTTGTCACTAAAATTTGGCGCCTTCCTTACTCCAGTGGCCCAAGCGACCGGTTGTTTATTACTATTGTAAAAATATGAATTTTCTTTCATGTTTGTTTTTTAGTTTTAAGTTTATATGAGCAGAAGTATTTTTTTTATTTAATAATTTCATTTTTAACATCTTAGCGTTTTTAAATATTAATTAGTCTAGTTATTATTTTAAGCACGTTTCTAAAGAGAAAAATTAAGAGTATTATTTATAATGCTATTTTAATAAAATTCAATTATGATAATTAAATATTAATTATTACTAAAATATTAATAATTTTTTTTAATATTAATTTTTTTTAATATTCATATATCTTTTTTAAATATTTATATAATTTTTAATATTCATATATCTTTTTTAAATAATTATATAATTTTTAATTATTTATATAATTTTTAATATTCATATATCTTTTTTAAATATTTATATAATTTTTAATTATTTATATAATTTTTAAATATTTATATATTTTTTAAATATTTATATATTTTTTAAATATTTATATATGTTTTAAATATTTATATACTTTTAAAATATTTATATATTTTTTTAAATATTTATATATATTTTAAATATTTATATATTTTTTAAATATTTATATATTTTTTAAATATTTATACATTTTTTAAATATTTATATATTTTTTAAATATTATTAAATTTTTTATAAATAGTTAAATATTCATATTTTGTTTTCAAATTACGGACTCATTATTTTGATAACTAGTATCAGTTTCAAAAATGTTTTGGTGGCCGAAATTTAATATTTTCCCGGGTCGTTTTGGAATGCCAGTCCGTCTCTAGCTCTGTACACATACAGAAAGGCTCGGTTAGAATTAATTCTGCCCTCGCCACGGGTTGGCCTGCTATAGCACTTAACGGCAGGAACCGACCCGTTTTATCTAATATAAGAATCACTACACGCAAATTTTTTTATCCTTCTTAAAATATGTCGTATTTTTAGTGATTAATTCCATATTTTTTATGATATAATTATTTCGAAAATTTTGGATGAGTAAAACGCGAGCAGTTATCAGGCTTTTTCTATTTTCTTTGCACGGTCTCATGAGCACATTTTACTCTCCGTGAAGTATCCCTTTCATTCTTCGGTCCTGTCCCCAAAAGAAATTATCATTCCCTATTGGTAAATATTTTTTATTCGTTCAATGCCCTTTGATAAGGAATGATGTATGAGGAACCGATAACGAGAGATAGAGTGAAAGATAAAAACGTATTGGAGATGATTTCAGATAATGTGACTAAAACTGCGATAAGAGAAGATTGCAATCGCTTTGATGCATACATAAAGAGTTGGTCGCGTTTTTCCGAAGAGGGTTTGAATCCAGAATAGCAATGGAGGTGGACAGCGTTTTAGTGACGGGCGCCAACAGAGGCATTGGATTGGAATTCGTCAAGCAACTGGTTCACTTACCGAAGCCACCTCGATTGGTGTTTACCACATACAGGAATAGGGATACTGTAAAGGTTAGTGTTATTTTGTTATACAACAATTTGAAAGCTCTATCAGACGTTAATAGAGCTTATGTACTGTTATAAAATAACAGACACGTTGCTGATATAAGCCATTTAAGCGTTAATTGTCCATACGGGCTGTATCTCAACTGTTATAAATATGCATTGAACTAACTAACTCTCTTACATTAAAATATTCATAAATAGAAATGTATTTAAAAATAAATGCTTAAATATAAAAAAAGAGTAAAAATTTCCTTACTCGAAAGTACAATTATAATTCAATACAGCAATTAACCCTGCAACATAAAGAAAACATATGTATTTTGAAAGCGAAATGTAATTATTTTGCTTAATGGAAGAGAGAAAGAGATGATACGGTAGGGCAAAAAATCAATTATTTATATAGTGAAGAGATATTATTTATTTAAATTATTTTAACTTTGTGGAAACGTTCACAAAGTTAAAATATGCACGATTAAGAAAAAGTCACTTAAAAATGAGTACTTGAACATACTCGTTTATTTGAGTACAATGCATCGTAAATGAGCGATGACGTACTCAAAGTTAAGTAATCGTACTTTCTTAAAAATGAGCAGTGTGATTAAATATTGCTAATCTCAGCTTCTGTTCAAGCCATCTTAACCAAGCGACCTGACAAACTTATAATCGTTCAGAAGAGGGTTTTCCACATTATTTGAAGTCGATTGCTTAAATGGAAACTGAGTTATTACAATTTAATTATCTTACTTCCCATTCTTTTGGCGCAACTTTTTAACAATACTTGTGTTTATAATTTATTCACATAGCTCTGGTAGTACAACGGATAAGGCACGGGACTGCGGTGCCTGAGGATCTTTTTTTGATTCCCGACAAGTCTTTGTTGTCAATATTTGTTGAAAGTGATTTATAAAGGTAGCCTACGTAGACTAACATCTACTCTTTTTATTCATTGTACTCATTTTTAAATACATGTCTTTTTCAAAATTGAAACTTATGTATTCGGAGCCATGATAAGCATCGAATGTACTCAAAAATGAGTACAACTTACTAATTTTTGAATACCTATTTTTAACAGTGGGTTTAAAAAAAATAATAATATCTATTAAAACGCTTTTAAGAGGTTGATTGTCCCTTAAAACTCTGTTTGATTGTCGGTGTTCAAATGAAAATTAAATAAAACTGCTTTCACAAACTTAAAAAAAAAACTATTAAAAAATATCGGGTCGGCAAAGTCTCCACACCGCTGCTCGAAAATTTCTAGATCTCTCCGCACTTGTCATAAGTTTACACTTATTGGTATCATTTTATTTGTCTTTAATTGCTCTTTCAACCCCCTGTTCAATTTTCTATACTGCAATCGAGCTTTAGAATGATATTTTGTCTTCATAGTGAAGCATTCAACAAATCATCCCTTTCTACTACACACAGTTTTCTTAATAATAGTTTAAACTGTCAACTAGTCAAATGGAATTATAGAGCTTATCTTTCTCCGTAATTTGAGCGCAGACTTGCCACAATCCGTCGATTCATGCTTGAGGACAGATTACCCCCCCCCCCCCCCCCACACCCAATGCGGTACGAAGGAAATAGAGTGGAGTGGGATAAGCTTTTTTGCCGGATAAGAAAAATATAGAATGTTCATGTTTGTTTTCAACGCAGGAAAAAAATTAATTTATATTTCCAAAAAAATCCTTATTTTTACAAAAATAATTTTTTTAATTATTTTATCGAAAAGGATTTTAAAATTCCTCCCAATGCATTAAGTTAAAAAATATATCAAAGTAGAGATTTTTTATGAACTTTTATATTACGTATACATGTATACTACTGGGAAAACTCCTATAACACCAACGGATATGAACGTCTGTATTTGTCAGGTAGTTAATAATTAGCTTGAACGGCGCGGTTTTTTTTCTACACGATGGTAGGTCATTTATTCTTATAGGTTAATACCCCTTGGGGTTGCGATGCATTGAAATAACAATAATTTTTATGTAGCGCAAATCGTACCGATTTTTATGACTTATTCCCTTCGAAACTAAACAATTTTAAAATTTTAGTTCTATGCCAAACTAGACTACACATATTTATAGTTTCGAACTTTATGCAATGCGAAAGGAGTGTTTTTCACGTTACAAACCGTTTGTTTCGTTATAATAGATTTAATTGAGTTTTTTGACGCTGAAAGTTACTTTTTACAGACTCTTAAGGATATCAGAGATGCATCAAAGGAAACTCAAGTAATATTGATAAAAATGGGTAAGTGAAACTTAGAAATGTTTAACAAGAATTAAATTATGTCGGGGATAAGCTGGAATGTTTTATTAACATACCATTATTTTTCAACATGTGGTCGGTGAGCACGGATCTCTAACTGTAAATTCTGGATTGGGCCAGACATTTTGTTAATTTGAAGCTAATGTGGAAGCATCCATGCTGTAATCCACTTTCATCACAACTACAATATTTCGTATATTTTTCATTTTAAAAAAAACGGGCTTCAAAACGGGCCTTTGAACGGTACCCAAGAAAATATGTAATAAGATTTGTGTCTTAATGGTTGGTTTCTCGAGAAAAAAAAAGTTGGATTCGATCAGTTTTATTTGTGAGTATATAGTGTCAACCGTGCTTTTTTTTTGCAAAACAATTATTTTAAATTATATGTCTCTTAGAATATCGATGCTTTAGTGCACAGAAACTAGTAAAATAGTATACACCTCAAAACCAAAAAAAAAAAAAAAACTTAAAAAAAAAAAAAAAGCAGGCAGAAAGCAGAACTTTTATTATTGAGCTTTGTTATATTATATATAACAACTAATTATGATCATGAAATTATTTAGTGTTTTCATTTTCAGACGTGACGATACCTGACGAGATAGCGGCTGCTAAGAAAATCATAGACGACATGGTCGGGGAAAAGGGGCTGACCCTTCTCGTCAACAATGCGGGAGTGATGGACAGACACTCCTTTCCCGATGTCACTGATGATAACTTCATATTTCACATCACCACCAACACCCTTGGGCCAATTAAAGTGATGAAGGTGAGTACAGTAGGTTGGTTTGGTTAATTAACGTCGCACTAGAGCTGCACAGTGGGCTATTGGCGACGGTTCGGGGTCTTACTCGAAGGAAAGAACCGGGAACACATACACATTCATTCATACATGCACCTCGTTATTTTAGAACCATGGTCAGATGACGAGGAAACACATGAACTGGCACCCAACGCCTTCAATAGAAGTCGGGACTTTGGACCCCGATCAGATGTATCGTGCACCAGTCCCGTATACACGCCGTTCATTTTTGCGGATGTTCCGGACGACTTTTCTGGTATTTTGAAGCGCAGCCGGCAACCCTCCGGTCACAAGATCACTACTTTTTTTAACTTTTCTTTGTCAAGTCCATCGCCTAGGATCGAACCCGGAATCTTCGTATTCCCAGCTGACGCCTTTAACCACTTGGCCCACGGAGCCTCTTTGAGTACAGCAGGGCAATTACTTTTGGGCCCATTCAAATAGTAAAATAGTATGGTTCAGATTTTCTAATGTGACAATATAGTTGAATGGGTGAATATAGACTGGACTGACACTAAAATAAATTAGATTTGGTTGGGAATTTCAGCCTACACACATTTACATCTTAAGACAGCGTTTCTCAACCTTTCAGTATTCACGGGCTAGTTTTCAATCATAATTTTCATCGCGACCCCCACTTACAATAAAATGTATACAACAATAATGTATATTGAGTATTTTGGATTCTGTTTTTAAATTATTTTTAACTAACTGCCAAAACAAGAGTAAAAGCGAGCCAACGTTGGCGAGAAACCGCATCTGGCATTTTGCCAAGCGGGAGGTGAACAGATGAAGCGAATGAAAGCGGGGAAAATATTAATATTTGAATTCAACCAATTCAAATATTCGATTCAAACCAATTCAAATATATTAAATATTATATTTGAAATGAAAGCCAAACAGGGAGATAACGTTAAAAGAATATGAAAGTAGAAAATTTCGTTAATGATAGTTGACCTAGACGGGGTGAGCTAAATTTAGAAACTGGGAATACATTTTTTCGAATAATAAAAGAAATAAAACAGAAACATGACTAAATAAAAGAGAAAAAATAAGTTTTGTTTGTGGAAGGGAATCCACACGACCGAAGCCGTCTCGAGCATGCGCAGAGCAAATGTTTTCTTATAGGAAGAAGGAAAATGTTCGATAACACAAGTTTTCATTCCAGCCAGTCTCATTCGAGTCGATCCTTCTATCGCTATCGAATCTATCGTGCATGTGTATGTTATATATGTTTTCGTGTTAATTGCAATTCACCATATTAAATATTCACGGCAAAAGATTTATGCAGACTCATGGATAAATTTTTAAGCGGAAGTAAGCGAGCATTAGATGATAGTCAAGCATCAACAAGTACACAGACAAGCGTGGTTCCGAAAATAATATTAAGAAAATATTCTCAAGAATACTTAAATTTTGGGTTTACCAGTACTGAAGTAAATGAAGAAGAAAGGCTTCTTTGTATCATTTGCTAAAAAAATATTGGCCGCAGACAGCATGAAACCTAATAAACTTAAACGACATTTGGAAACGCTTCATAGTGAGTACGTCAACAAACCCAGAGAATTCTTCGAATTAAAATTAAAATCATATAAAAAGCAAAAATCATTTTTTAAAGAAACTTTGTCTGTGAATAAAAAGCTTTAATTGCATCTTACAAAGTTTCATATAAAATAGCCAGATGTAAAAAACCTCACACCATTCGTGAAGAGCTTATTTTGCCAGCAGCAATTGAGATTGTAGAAACTACGTTTGAAGATAAATTTTCAAAACAATTGCAGTCCATACCTTTTTCAAATGATACTGTTGCTCGTCGAATTAGTGATATAGCTGAATATGTACAGTGTCAGCTTTTTTCGAAGTTGCGTGACAAGTTGTTTTCAGCTTGTATACAGCTTGATGAAGCAACAGATAGTAATAAAGATGCTCATTTAATTGCCTATGTTCGATTTTTTGATAATATGTCAGTAGTAGAAGAACTACTTTTTTGCAAACCAATAGAACTCAAAACAACAGCGCTCGCATTATTTGCTATTTTAAAGTATTTTATGAACGAGGCAAACATAGAATGGAAAAATTGCGCCGGAATATGCACCGATGGTGCTCGTTCAATGTCCAGAAGTTTCCAAAGTATACAAGCACTTGTAAAACGAAAATCGCCTCAGTGCGTCTGGACGCATTGCAGGATCCACAGAGAAGCTTTGGCTTCGAAACAAATGAGTCCTGGTCTGAATATTGTGTTAACTACGGTTGTAACCGCAGTAAATTATATAAAAATGAGACCCCTGAAATCGAGAATCTTTTCCGCACTTTGTAAAAGCATTGGTTCATTTCATTTAGCGTTACTATTTTATTGCGAGGCAAGATGGTTATCACGTGGGAATTTTTTGCAACGTGTTTATGAATTAAGAGAAGAAATCGCCATTTTCCTAGAAGAAGAAAACGGACAGGAAGCCGAGAATTTTCGCGATGGTTTATTTGTGATGAAATTGAGCTACTTGGTCGACATATTCGAGAAATTAAATAACTTGAATCTTCAACTCCAAGGGGGAGCAAATACACATACGTTGGATACGAGTGATAAAGTTAATGCCTTTTGTAGAAAATTGGAATTGTGGAGCAGAAATTTAAAGCAAAAAAACCTAACAATGTTTGCAAATGTGGATGATTATACTAAAACTTACAAGGCTGAAGAAGAACATGCAAAAGTTGTTTTTGTAACCATTGAAAATTATTTAGCCATGCTGGCTAAAAAATTTTAGAAAGTATTTTCTTGCTGACGACAAACTGATAGCAAGTTACGATTGGGTTAGGGATCCATGTCATATGACTCCCGAAGGACTCTCAATTGATGAGGAAGAAAAATTCATGGACTTCACAAGTGGTGAAACCAAAAGACAATTTTGTAATAAATCACTATTTGAATTTTGGGCAGGAGTAGAGTAGAGGATGATTTTTCTGCAGTAAAAACAAGGGCATTTCGCATTCTATTACCATTTTCAACATCCTACCTTTGTGAAACTGGATTTTCTGCTGTGGCTTCTTTGAAGACAAAATATAGATCTCGGCTAAATATGGAAATAGAACAGAGAGTGGCTATTTCTAATATTAAGCCTTCCTTCGAAAAACTTTGCTCTGCAAGATAGGCCCAAGGAAGTCACTAATAATTATAAATTTGTTTTTAATTTAGTATGTTTTGATTAAGTAAGTTTTGATTTAGTAAGTTGTTTTACTTTATTTGTTAAATATGTCTAAATGTATTTTGTTTTCTATGTGTATGTGTGCTTTCCTTTCAGTCAGTTAATAAATATTTTTAAATAATATTTTCTCTTGGATAATCTCGCGCCTCCCTCAAGTGAGCTCGCGCCCTCCTAGGGGGGCGTGCCCCACAGGTTGAGAATCGCTGTCTTAAGACATGAACAGCTTTATGATAATTCAATCCAGGCTACTGGGTATCTGCAGGCGTGTAAATCCAGGGCTAGCCTGGCCCCATACGTTCCAAATATGGCATTTAGAAAGTATGCCGCTCCAGCAGTGGTAATAATCCTGAAATATTTAAAGATGGAAGGTAATGGAAGGGTGGTCGAAAAAAAACCTCACCATAACCTTCCAACCCCTCTCACCAGAACCTCAAGTCAAGACAGTCAAGGACCATTGAAACAGTCTGGACACGAGGGGGACTATGGCTTAAAGGGTATAACAGCCGTGGAGAACGCATGATCTTCACAGTTGATCAAATTTGCCAAATTTTCTTGCATTAATGATGACTAAAAGTTTTAGTACAAAACAAACTTTACAATGTATCGATCTGTCTATGTATGTAATATAACTTGCAAGGTTGATGTAAGCATATTTTTAATCACTTTTGGACATCACAAAAAAAAAAATTTATACCATAGAACGTCATATAAAAACGTGATCCTTTGCCAGACTAATGGCTTTTAAAAACTTTTTCTCGATTCTCAAACACCTCTATTGCTTATATTTCTTCTAATTCTATCAATTTTATCTAATTTTCGAAGGCTATATCCCACGGTAGTAAAAAAGTACCTCCATGACTTAACCTGTGAACTTATGTTAGGTTTTGCTCAACTTGTCGATGCTGCCTCACACTCCGTATTCATTTCACTGCTGTTATAGAAGTCTTTTTAGATTCCTTCTTTCCTTTTTTCCATATTCTTTTTATTCCTTTTATTGCAATTTATTATGTTCATTGTAGTGCTTTAATTTTGGTTGCAGGCGATGCTTCCGCTTCTGCAGAGATCTGCGGAGTTCAACGGAATATCGAAGGTAGGCGTCTCCAGGGCAGCAGTCATCAACCTATCTTCAGTAGGCGGGTCCATCACAAGAGTCCACGGTACCCATCCAGAGACCTTCTCCTTCATAGGGTACAGGACCAGCAAGGTAACTTCAGATTAAATACTAAGTATAAATGAGTGCTTCTTAGTATAAATAAAAATTATTGGTTCTTCTGCCTCTTCTCTAATAGCTGGTCGAAAGAATATGGACTCTCAAAATATAGAATAGTTATAGCGCAAATGAAAAAAAAAAGTCCTCCCTACCTTTAGTCAAAAGTTTGAATCTTATTAAAAGTGTTTCTCTCTGCGGGCTTACAGGCCTACGTCGCCGAGTGGATTAAGGCGTCAGCTGGGAATCCAAGGGTCCCCGGTTCAAACCTTGCAATGGACTAGACTAGACTAAAGAATAGTAAAAAGTAGTGATATTGCGATCGGAAGGTTACCAACTTTGCTACCAAAGTACTAGAATGTCGTCCAGAACATCCACAAAAATTAACGGTGTGTATACGGGACTGGTGCGCGATAAATCTGATCGGGGTCCAAAGTCCCGACGTCTATTGAAGGCGTTGGGTGCCAGCTCGGGTGTTGTCCTCGTCATCTGACCTCCATCATCTGACCAAAAATACGAGGCATCGTTCCCGGGCCTTTCCTTCGAGATAGGCCCCGAACCGTCGCCAATAGCCCACTGTGCAGCTGTAGTGCGACGTTAATTAACCAAACCAAACCAAACCAAACCAAACCAAACCTCTGCGGGCTTACGAAACAGATTTCGTAAACATTGACGACTGACCGTACTCTCAGGTTGGTTGGTTGGTTGGTTGGTTTGTTAAATAACGTCGCACTAGAGCTGCACAGTGGGCTATTGGCGACGGTTCGGGGTCAATCTCGAAGGAAAGACCCGGGAACACATTCACATTCACACACACATTCATACATGCACCTCGTTATTTTAGAACCATGGTTAGATGACGAGGAAACACCTGAACTGGCACCCAAAGCCTTCAATAGACGTCGGGACTTTGAAACCCGATCAGATTTATCGTGCACCAGTCCCGTATACACGCCAGTATAATTTGTTGGATATTCTGGACGACTTTCTAGTATTTTTGTAGCGAAACTGGCGACCCTCCGATCGCAAGATCACTACTTTTTTTTACTTTTCTATGTCAAGTCCATTTCCCGGATTCGAACCACCAATCCTCTGATTAGTAGCTGAACGCCTTACCAACTGAGCAACTGGGGCTCAGTGCTATATAGAAATAGAACTAAAGAACTAGAGCTGCACAATGGGCTATTGTCGACGGTTCGGAATCTACCTAAAAACATGGTTGGTTAATTTACGTCGCACTAAAGCTGAACAGTGGACTTTTAGGGGACGTTTAGAGGTGTATTTCGAACTGCCTCGTATTTTCGGACCATGGTCAAATGACGAGGACAACACCTGAGCTGGCACCCGACCCAACCTCAATAGGAGTCAGGACATTAGACCCTGAATAGATTTAACGTGCACCAGTCGCCGCCAATCACGTCAGCGGAAATTATGGATAATTGAGGAACTGGTAACCCTCCGACCGCGAGATCTCTTATATCTTAACTTTTGTCAAGGAGAATGTGCCTTGCCAAAACTACTGCAATTGTTATTGATGCGACTATAATTTTGTTGGGAAATATATACACACACATTTGTAGATTTTGTACAGTTTTCCATGTTATTATTAACATTAATAATAACTTGAATAGTAATATTTGAAGAAAATCGGTTATTTTTGCATGCAATTCTCGATCTGGAACTTTACAAAAACTTCCTGGAGATGTTTTTTTATTCAATTGTTAAAATATTGAGAAGAAAAAAAACTAAGCGTAATATTACAAATTCGAGCCTCAGATGCACATCTTAACGACAAATAGTACTTTCATAAATAATTTCAATCAATTTTACAATAGGAAAGTTAGTATTTTGCGATGCACAGACACACTCTCTGTTTTATTATGTATTCTTGTAGATTGCCAATACTGAATTAAACCAGGCATTGTACTTTTTTTCGCAGGCGGCCCTCAACATGGTGATGCGAGTGATAGCGGGCCAGACGAAGGACCAGGGGATTCTTGTTGTCCAGGTGTGTCCTGGGTGGGTGAAAACGGACATGGGCACGGAGGACGCCCTCCTGGAGGTCAACGAGAGCGTGTCCTCCATCCTGAAAACCCTTACTCGGTTGGACGAATCGCACCACGGCGGCTTCGTCGACAACAAAGGAGACACCATCCCGTTTTGAGGGGGATGGGTATTGATCAAAAACTTCGGAACAGGAGAACAGCTCGAATTGGGTGTTCTTTTTAGTATTATGAACAGGGTTGTTCTCTTTTAGGATTAGTAACAGGGGTATCAAGCCACAAGAAGTATTACTTTGAAAATTTAAATTTGTTTCAATTTATTTTTTAATATTTTTACAGTTTTTATTTTTTTAGTAGACTTTTGGGCACCATATATAATGGGAGGGGTTTGATGCCGTTGAACCCTCCCCTTACCTACGTGCTTGATCAGGGATGTTCATTTCAGGAACATGGGTATTCTTTAACTGTCTAAGTCGTTTTTTGAACTCTGCTCTCTTCCTTGTAATCAGAGAGTTGTAATATTAAATAGAGAGCGCCTTCAATACCAGACTCTCGTAAGGCCGCGGTGTCAACATTGAACAGAAAAACTCACATCACGTGGTTATAGCGCTGCCACATTTGGCGTTCAGACATCTACAGGAGTTCCAAATTTGGCGCACTTTCTTCTCTTTTGGTGTTAAGGAATTCTGTCCGTATTCAACTTTTTAACATACATGTACGTATTTACTTATTTTCAAACAATATGCGCTAAATATTTCCTCTTCATTAACGAAACGAAAATATTTTATTTGTGTTCAATACTCGAAGAAGCGAAACTCTTTATATTTCTCAGGTTTTATTGTTCATATTTTCTTATTGAAGTATACAAAATAACAATTGAAAGAACTTAGCTTATGGTAAATTTTTTACATAAAAACGTAACGCAATTATTTCAAAACTACAAAGTAAGAAAAATCTCCTTAATATATCTATTAATCTCTTTTAAAATGTGCCACTCGTTCAAAAAAAAACTATATTTAAATACAAAATTAAACACAAAACCATATTACAATACTTCGATCTCGTTTAGTTCTTAAAGTCGCCAAGGCCTGCCAACTAATATTGGCGCATGAATGAATTGGTCTTTCCACATATCATGTGGTTTCAATGATGGACACACGGAAATCAGCATTTTTATTCCTCTATTTGTATCATTACTCTATGCTTGTAATATGCGGTAATTGGCTAGTTAACTACCATTTGTCATTTAGTTAGTGATGATTTCTGATAAGTTTTAGGGAAAATCATCAAATTATCTAAACATTATTATTAAATTATACAAAATGTAAAACAGAGTGTAAAATTTTGAATAAACAGTTTTGAAATGTTTTTTATATATTAATTGTTAGTCGTAGATACTAATGTTAAATATTTTATACGGAATCATTTGAGGTGGAATATTAGATATTAAGGACATGATTTTTTTGTATAAGCAATAATACATAATACATACTTCCAATTGTTTTAGGATTATTTTATAGTTTTAATAATATTCTTGTAGTGTCGGTTAATTATCTTGCTCTAAAAATTAAGCAAAGGATTTTAAACTGAATTTTTTACTATAACAAAATTAAAAAAAATTAAAAATTAAAAATCCATAAGGGTATTATTTGTAACATTATTTTAGCACACATTAGGGATTGGTCTCCAATAGAAACATCACTAACAATATAACTAAGGTATTACTTGTGACGGTGAGGGCTTCTAACCACATCTCGTACGAATTTTATTTTTTATTGTAATATTTTACATGTATCGGCGCCTAATTTCCTACCGAGCAAGACAAAGTTTATGCCAATCTAGGTATGAGCTTAACAGTTATTCTGAAATAACAGTAGTTATTACGATATTATTGACAAATAACAGTTATTTTTAACTGTTATTTAGGTATTTTTTTAGAAAGGGAGAGGAGTACATAAGTGTTTAATTCAACCTAACTAAAAAACAAAAAATCATGTAAAAACTGCTTGTTCTACAAAAAAAATATTTTCAAGCAAAATTTCCTTTTACAGTACAATATAATTTAATTTGAAAAGCATTATTTCTTTTCTATATGCTCTAAAAAATCAAAGCTATTTATTTTCTTCCAAAAATATGTTCATAAAATGTCTATGCAAAAACTATCTTCAGTGCATTTAATTCAGATATTTACAAACAATGCTAATATATATTTTTAACGATATATATATATAGTCCACAAAATAGCTTCGACAATACTTATTTAAATGCAACAGCGCCATAAGCAAAAAGACAACAACACCGCACTTTTAAAGTATCCGCAAAAAAATCTCTCTCGACGATCTGTATAAACAAAGCGAGAACTGAGTCATTACGCCCCCCCCCCCCCCCCCCCCTCCTTCCTTTCCCACCCGAACTAACATCCTTCGCCTTCCCGTACACAAACACATCAATGGAACGAACCACATCGCAAATAACAACAAACACCCTAAGCATCGATACGAGACGGCATCGATAATATTAAAAAGAGGATCGTACTACGATGTCCTTGAATTCAAATGGTTATTACAATATTTTGATACAAAAATACAGCGATACAACGATACAAAAATCTTCAGAACGATGTATTTATTTAGTATTTGTATTAATAAATGTAAAGTTTTCTTCTTAAAAATCTGAAATTCCAAACCCCACTCCTATAAGACTGAGTTTTCCATTTTCACATAACTAAATAACATTTAGCTTCTAATGGTAAATATATGTAATCGAAATTGAATCGGTGTTTGTTAAAACGGCGTAAGTCTGATTTGTAAAACTTTTTGAAAATTAAGAAACACTTTCTCTTTACTTTTACAATTACTAAAAAAGTACTTTACTTACTTTAGAATTTTTTTCTTTAAAATTAGTTAATTTTTTTTATTCAAATACGAAATATTCCAAAAAACATGCTTTTTTTCCAGTAAAAATAGTTTTTAATGAACAGTAAAAATTTTACATGATTTTGAAAACAATATTTCATGTAATTGATTTAAAAAATGCCGAAAAATTGCCCTTTAAACATATATCTAAAACTAAATGGGGGTAATTAGGTCAAAAGTATATAAAAAAATCCAATTTTGATTTTTTTTAAAAGTCTTTTGATCGAATTAAGTCGAAAATGTACAACTTTTGGAACATATTAAGAAAACTTTATATATTTGAAAATTTATTACAAATTATTCCAGAAAACAATGTTATTGATAGTAAAAATAACATTTAATGAACAGCAAAAATTTTACATGATTTGGAAAACGTTATTTCATGTAATTAATTTTTTTTTAAAAGTCATCTTTTAAACGGAATGGGGGAAATTCGATCAGAAGACTTTAAAAAAAATAAAAATGTGATTTTTTTTAGATACTTTTGACCTAATTTCCCCCATTCAGTTTTAGATATTTGTTAAACAGGCGATTTTTCCAACATATCTAAATTCAATTATATGAAATGTCGTTTTCCAAATCATGTAAAATTTTTTGCTGTTTATTAAATATTATATTTACTATCAGTAGCATGCTTTTTGAAATATTTTGTAATTAATTAAATTATATATATATATATATATATATACTTATACTATATATATATATATATATATATATATACTTATACTATATATATATATATATATATATATATACTTATACTATATATATATATATATATAAAAACTTTATATATATATATATATATATATATACTTATACTATATATATATATATATATATATATATATATATATACTTATACTATATATATATATATATATATATATATATATATATATATATCGGATTCTTCGAATTCGGAACCTTAAACGATTTAATGGAGCATTGACGTAATATAGTAAATAACTTCCAATTATACCAAAAAGTCTTGACTTATGGCAAATGCGAAGAGATCTGAAGCTTGAGGGGCTCAGTACAAAGACATACTCAAGGGCACAATTTTCTATCTGTTCATTTTTTTTTAAAGTGTAACGTTTTTAAAATCGATTCTGGGTAAGGGTGCAAAAAGGACGAAATGGACCGTTACAAAAACCTCATATATATTATTTCTGTAATGAAGATCCCTTCACGCGCAATGAATCGTAACATTTGAAGTATGGAAAAAAAGGGAATTTCTCGGAGCAGTGACGCATCGTACTTTTGTCTCATGAATATTAACGTTTTAAAAAAAATGCTTTAAAAATAATTACTTTTCAAGCAGCTTTTAAACGAGACGTCGGAAGTGCTGCCATCTATGAGTAGCAACGTTACACTTTTATATTTTGGCTATTTAGAGGGGGAGGGGTTCATGCGATAATAATTGCACGGGCATGATAGTTATATTTTAATTTGTTCATATTGTTGTAACTAAAAATGATACTTTAAAGGTGCTGCAATTGTTTGCTGACCTCACGGACGTCGTTACAAAAAAGGGTAAGAGGTAATGAGTTTTATGCTGGGCGTCAGCAAAGTGGGCTGCAAAACAACGTTGGCGCGCGCTAGTATACATCACATTAGAAACGAGACACATCGGTTTTGTCTGGAATCCAAAACGGCTCCATCTAGTTGAGTTACCTTAAACCCTGAGGCCTTCGCGATAGATTATCTAATTTTGACTTGAATGTGTCTTTAAAATCAGTCCAGGTACAGAGTTTATAGGCAGAAACTTGAGTGACAAGAAAAGTATTGAAATTTGAATGCTCAATAACTCCAGGGAGAATCAGCCTGTGAGGCCTACTATAATGTAAAAGAACATGGGCCGCGTCGACCCTATTACTCATTAATCCACTCCCTCCACCCTTCTGACATTTGTACCGTTTGGTAGGGAAATAAGTCAGATTTTGGACATACACTGGCCTGTTTAACCGCTGTAACTTCATTTATAATCTACGAGTCGTAACAAATGACTGCAAATCATTTGTGAGGAAATTGTATGGAGTGGAAAGTGCCAATTTGTCGGAGAATATATAGCCAAATATCACGCTATAGTCGCTGCATAGTGAAATTAAACATTTTTAAACATCATATCTAGGCGATCAAAATGATACCAAGCTTATGACAAGTGTGGAGAGATCTAGAGCTGACCGAAGACACAAGAAGGAGCAGGCGCGCGTACAACAAAATATCCACGAACCATACTCCACGGTACAGTGGGAAACTTTTGAACGATTGTGGTTAATTTTTTACATTTAAATTCGAAATTTTAAATTTCTGCTCTGTCAAGCACGGATGTGAAAAAAAAAATACTTAGTTCTTTTCAAGTGTTATTTATATTGAACAGGAATAACCCGTTCTTGAAATCTAATAAAGTTTGTTCTTTGGCCGTTATTTTTATTTATTTTGTTTTGTATATCACAAACCTACAGTCAAATTTATATATTTTTAATTAAAAAATCACTCACAATTTAATTTTCCACAACACACATATTCAAACTTTTCTTTCCAAATCACATATGCTGTACTTTTCTGACAATTCTAGTTTATACATTATCAGAAAAATATATATTACCATTAATTATTGCGTTGCATATCTAGTTATTCCATGGAATAACAGATCAAGAAAGTAAAAGTGTCCAATAAATTATTAATTCTACACTTTAACTAGTTATTCTGTGGAATAACTAATTTTAGACAGTTAAAGTGTAAAATAAACAATTTTACTGAATTATACAGCATAGTTAGTCAGTTATTATTTAAATAAAAAAAAAATATTTCAAACAATTTTTTCAATATTGTTTGTATTATTATTATTTTCAAAATTCAACCTTAAAAAAAAATTAAGCTTATTTTAAAACGCTAAGGCTCTTTTAATTAATTATATTTTTTCATTAATATCTTTTTTCCAATCACTTAATACAAATACAAATATTGACGACCAACAACAGGCTCAAGGCCCAACAAGGTTGGTCCATCTAGTACCTCTTAACTATCCCCCAATGCATATCTAACTTCTTCTAAAATCCGTTACTCCTTTACAATTAACAATATTCACTGGCAAGTTGTTCCATTTGTTTATTACCCTATTATAGAAATAGTGTTTTCTCCCTTCCCGATTAAAATGGGATTTGTTTAACTTAAACCATGACCTCTCGTTCTATCACTCATATTAAAATCTAAACCCTCCACATCTCCTTGTTTGATAAATTGAATAGTTGAATCAAATCTCCCCTAACCCTTCTCTCTTCCAGAGTATACATATTCAAATTTCTTAATCTAATAATTGACATACATAATAATTGAAATACATACATAATAATTGAAATTAAAATTTTGTATACTACATGTATTTCTTTTTATATAAATAGTTAATCATTACAGCACACATTTTTTCCTTAAAAGTCAAATGTTTTACTTTAATAATTAAAAAAACTACTACTCATTGAGCAAATTAATATGCCAATTTATAATATACACATATTTAACAATATGCTTAAAAAAATTTACATTTATTAAATAATAATAAAAAAAGCTTTAGTTTTTCTGAAAACTTAATATCAAGGAAATCAAACAATGAGAAAAAACAATTTTAAGTTTTCATTCCTTGTTAAACATGCTTGTCATCCAGTATAAAACCTAAAATAACTTATTTAAAATTAGAATTTTTCAAGTATATTTAGAATAATGCAAAGTATAATTTTAGTAAATAAAAAATAATTCAGACTTTTACAACTTTTTGGGGTACTATGTTCCCAAGAAGGTACTGTGTTACAAAAATTCCTGGCCAGTGGTTGTCACTTTGCAGGCTTTTGATTCGGAGCATTATTTACTCGGTTATTTTACACTTTAACGGGGTGTAGATCGTTATTCTACGGAATAATTAGTTAAACCATAAAATGCAAGTGTATTTCACAAATTAAATGGCTTAATCAATTATTCCCCGGAATAACTTGCTATTTTATGGAATAACGGATTTCATACGGTAACAAATCATATCAAAGGGGGAAAATGTATATTCTTTTGTTCACCCCTCTATAGTAAAAAAGAACGGAAAACAAAAGCAACCGTTACAAAAAAAAGACGCTAATATCTCTCATCACGCGATAATGCTATTCTAAACAGTGCAACAATGAAGACCGGTCACGTGATGTAAAGGACCTTGCACGGATCGTTAAGAGAAAGATAGCTTCAGCCCTCAGATAAAGTTAACAAACAATCGGTCGTGTTTATATACCAGTGCATCGAGAATACAAATGGAGGTGGACAGGCGTATTAGTGACGGGCGCCAACAGAGGCATTGGATTGGAATTCGTCAAGCAACTGGTTAACTTACCGAAGCCACCACGATTGGTGTTTGCCACCTACAGGAATAGGGATACTGTAAAGGTTAGTGTTTGGTTATTTAACAGTGACGTAGACAACACAGAGAGTCGAGGGACAAGCGGCTTTTTAGAAATCTATGGAGTAAATATAACAGTATGAGTACGGTGACTAACAACTGATGTGGTTATTTTTAATTTATATTTTTGTGTGTAGAAATATATGATTAATAGTTTTATTTGAACTTTTCTAAAAAAACACATGTCGAATCTAAAAATTAATTTCATGTCATATTCTTTTATTGATTATTTTATTTCGTAAAACGGAAAGACATGCAATTTTTGTAATATCCTATTATTATCGTAAATTTTTTTTTCTCCCATATTTCGATTATCATTCATTATCTTAATGAGTCAATATAATGTTATTAAATTAAAATTCTAATGCACATATACACAGTTATCTAAATTATCACAACTGAAAGTATATGTAATGTTTTTTCTCCACAATTATTATTTAATATTGACTCTTATAATGACAGATTTAACTTACACCCGTTCCGATACGCTGGAAAAAGTAATGTCTTAAAAATATTAATTTTCATAATTTGTCTTCTTCATTTTGCTTTTCATTATTATATTTTTCAGGCTGTTTTATCTGTTTAAAGATAACAAAAACCTGTGTAAAATACTGATAAAGTGCGATTGTAATTTTAAATATTAATTTTTCTATTTGTATTTTATAATAGACTTCCATTTGATGTTTTTGAAATACTAACTCCGAATTTCATACTATGGTCCCACGACAGGTAAAAAACTTATACTGGTAACCCTCTTTTCAAAATTCCACCCCTCAAAAGACGGGGACAAGGGCGAACTGGATCTAGTTCGCCCTTGTCTCAACGAAGGAATATTTGACACAGACATATTTAGGGTGCATTACAAAGCTGTCCCCTCCACACAGAAACAAATACTTAACCAAAAACGAAAATATGTATTGCGCTTGCGCAGATGGCATCTAACACTAACAAAATCCTACGCGCTCTATTTATGTAAGAAAGGTGACGATTTAAGCCTGAAAACCTTCTCTTTCGCAATTGGAAAGGAGGAATCCGAATATACAGAGTGAATGCTAAAATTCGCCGAGGTAGAGATTCGAACCTCTCGTTCAATACGTCCCCTCTTCAGTGGCGGCTCGCCCACTACAGCAAGTACAGCCGGGCTGCACCTAAACTCATCATATCATATTTTACTAATTTTATTAAATGAAGATTAGAATTAAAAATGATATTTCTACGGTAGTAAACAAAATCTCCGATAAATAGCAAACCTTTTTGCCGTAATGCACAATTCAGAAGGGGAAAAAATTCATTCAACAAAAATTGCAGCCAAAAAGCGAAGTCAGAAATCGGCTGCATCGTTGCCATGACAACCTTACTCGGTATGACTTCCCCTTCACGCTAAAATGAGGCTGTGACGTCACAAACGCAGCTCAAAAGGATATTTTCAACTCGAGCTGTAGTTGGGAATTCTGTGAATTGATTGGCTCCTGTGTTTGAATCGGCGGGACGTGTGGGGAGGGGACCGAGCATTTTACTAGCATCTCCAGACCGTTTTGCCTGATGGAAGTGTAAATAAAATTATTTATTTATGACGTCATTTTATGACGACATCATTGACCGATTTGCAAGTTTAAAAGAAAGGAGAATTGATTTAATCTTCAAAAAATAAGTAAGTGTTTTCTATTTTTTTCGCATGTTATCATTTCATAAAAAATTGAAAGGAAACTTTGATTTGAGATGGATAATAAATATCAAAGAATTTCCGTTCATGTATGGTTGTGGAAAGTAGGAGAGAGGGGGGTGGGGGGGGGGGGGGAGTCACATGGTTTCGGCTGCACTAACATTTTTGACCACGGGCCGCCACTGCCTCTGATGTGAGGTCGCTTATGACTCTCGGCCCTGATGTCTGATGCCAAAGGGGAATGTTAACCTATACAACAAAATTCGAATTTATTTAAATAAAAAACTTGCGCGTGTTAAGAATTTGTTTTATTTAAAGAATTTTAATTAAAAGGAGATTTTCAAAGTTATTGATTTTTTAAAAAATAAACCTTTTTAATCAATTTTTTTTCAATGAACTATTACTTATTTTTAATTTTAACTTTTTTATGCTGAATTATGGCCTGTATCGGCGGTATGTATTTTAACCTTTGGACTATTGTTTTACAGGCTCTCAAAGATGTAAGAGATGCGACAAAGACATCTCAAGTGATCCTAATCAAAATGGGTAAGACAACCGCTTTCCAAAACATAATAGAGGTAAAACGTTTTTGCACTCTTTTATGCAATCCAACTAAGTCGGTTGTAGATGTTGTTGTATCGTAAATTACTCTCTAGAAATCGACGTTCCAGAAGCCCTTTATTTATTTCTAAAAGCAGCGCCGAATTTTGTACCTCTCTAAATCTTACCTGAGAGTAACATTCTAGACCTCCGAGACCCGCGAGGTCTAACAAACCATTTCTTACTCGCCCCCTCTGTTCGGATCAACAATATATATATATATATATATATATTATATATATATATATATATATATATATATATATATATATATATATATATATAATATATAAGATGTTTTAAATATCTAAAAACAACGTATATTAGGGTTAAGTACCGATTTGTTTCGATTTTAGTACTTGATAACTCCGTGTCTGAACACGAAAGAATTTTTGAGAAATAAAGAAATTATCTTATAATATTGGCTATTGTCCAAATCAGTTCAATTGTGGTTCTTTTAATTTTTCTAACTCCAATTTTTGGAAGGTTTGGTGGGGGGCGAGGTGAGGGGGGGGGGGGGGGGCTATAGCAATAAATAAGCAAAATAGTACGATGGCAATAATGTTTTTAAATATTGATATACAAAATAGTATCAATCAAATTAAAAAATATATATTTTTGTTTAGAATAACAGATATTTATTTACAGTATAAGAGCATTTTTTATTGATTTTTAATGATAGAACATACAGGTCAAAGTCTACTAGAATGATCTTCGGGAGGCATTGTTGTATATTGCCTCCCACCAATCACTGTGTCTTGCAGTCAGGATGTGCGTTTTGTATTAAATTTGAACTTGGAATCGTGGATTTTAAAAGTGAAATTATCGAAAACTCCAATGCCGAGACGCATACAAAGTGGAGTTGTCAGCTCACTTTACTTTTGTTCAGTGTCAGTGTCGAAAATGTTAGTGCAGCCGAAATCATGAAAATCCCCCCCCCCCCCCCCCCCCCTATTTTCCACAACCATACATGAACGGAAATTCTTTATTTTTTACTGCTCAAATCAAAGTTTCCTTTCAATTTTTACGAAATGATAATATGCGAAAAAAATAGAAAACACTTATTTTTTGAAAATTAAATCCTCCGTTCTTTTAAACATGCGAATCGGTCAATTTTAATATTAATTTAAATAACATCACACATTAAATTTATCACGAAAACTATTTCCGTTTGGTGAGATTCTCGGAAATTCTCGGTTATCCCACCCAGCCCCGCGATTCACGCACGAGCCAATCAGTGTATAGAATACACAATGCAGCCTATATAAGAAAATTCATTTCGGGTTGCACCGCGCCACACATGCAGAGGCATGCAGAAGGGGGGGGGGAATCTCTATATTACGTAGAGGTTGCCATGACAACGATGCAGCCGATTTCGAACTTCGCTTTTTGGCTGCAGTTTGGATTGAATGGAGTTTTTTCCCCTCCTGAATTGTGCATTTCCCCTCCTGAATTGTACAAAATCTCCGATAAATAGCAAGCCTGTTGCGTACAACAGGCTTGCTATTTATCGGAGATTTTGTTTACTTGCCGTAGAAAATTTAATTTTCAATTTCAATCTTCATTTAAGGACGTTAGTAAAATATCTGATTTTAGTTTTAAAATACACTAATAAATTTAGGTGCAGCCGGGCTGTACTTGCTGTAGTCCAAGAGCCGCCACTGCTTTTGTTAGGTAGTAAACTTATAAATTTACAAATTCTCGTAAAAAAAAATTTACAGTTGAGATTTGTAAAACTTTTTTTTGCGCCAATCAGAATCTTTAAAATTATTTGGTGGTAGTACTTGCCGTCCTGCCCGAAGGAAGGAAAAAACTCTATACGATCGAAAAGGCGAGTCGTATACTCCTTTCGGAAATACATTGTATGTTCTATCATTAAAGAGGTTGACTTCTTTGGTAAGAATAATACTGTATAAAAAACAACAAATTTATATTATTTCCTAAACAATTTTCGGGAAAATAATTGTCAAATTTTGAAATTTACTCTCCTGTAGAAGGCGGCGACCAAATTTGTATAGCCCTAAGGTGGCAAACTTACAAATCTTCCACCCCTGCCGTGTTATAACCGGTGTGTATATCACGTGTCCTGTGTGGAAGCATTGATATCTCCCTGTTTTATTTCCAGACGTGAGAAATGCGAGCGACATAGAGGGTGCTAGTAAGATCGTGGATGACATGGTCGGTGAGAAGGGGCTCACCCTTCTCATCAACAATGCGGGGGCGGCGACGGCGCAACCTTTCCCTGAGGCCACGGATGAGAACCTCGTCTTTCACTTCGCCACCAACACCCTCGGACCCATTAATGTTCTCAAGGTGAGCCATGCACCATGCAACCTTATAAATCAGAGATTCCCAATTAGCATTAAGCCACTAGCTGAAACTAAATCACTGGCTGAAACTTTTTCACTAATTTTACTTTCTTACTTGTTATTTAACACTCATTTAAACTCATAAAAATATTGAAATAGTCACTTAAGTTATTTACTACACTGATTTTCTAACTAAATCTTTCTTTTTGGTTCATAATCACGTTCCAGTTCCAGAGCCTGATTTAGAAGTAGTGGGCCCCTGTGCTGAATATATGTGGCGCGGGCCCCAGGGCTAAATATGTGGAAAAGGGGATATGGAAAACCTACAGTAAAACGCGGATTTTTTTTTAAAATATATATGTTCCAGAACTGCAAATTGAATAATTTTTAAGTGTACATATGAAATTGGGATACACTATTTTTTTGTAAATTTCTAATATTATGTTACAAAATTTAAACTATTTCAATGAATCTCTCAAAGTGCAATGGTATTCTGAAAAAATTATAAAGAAATATTGAGGTCGTCTTTGTATTACCCTCAGATGGCTTTTTGTAAATGACCGCTGTACTCGAACTAATTTTAAAGACGTAAATAAATCGAGGAATTTCACGGACCACATACGACCTTCTTATGGATGCCAGTGGTCCACGGAATGGTCGGGAAGCAGCGCTGTTCAACATTTTATCTCATTACAGGAGATGTTTCCACTGCTGCAGAGGTCTGCAGAAGCCAATCAAGGGTCGAGAATGGGGTTCTGCAGAGCAGGTGTCCTCAACATCTCCTCCTTAGGAGGCTCTATTACGAGTTTGGACGGCACCCAACCCGAAGGGTTCCGCGTCTATTTCGGCTACAGGATAAGCAAGGTAACTTTATATATCAGTCATTCAAGAAAGAAAAGTCTAGAGCAGCAACATATCGCAATGTCATGTTACCATCGTTGGAATAAATCACCAGCATCTCAGCTTCACTACATTTAAACAATAGTCTAATGCCTAAACAATGCCACAGTCTTACCCTTCGCCTATGTGTGTTTCCTCTAAAGTAGCTTGCATAAAGTAGCTTCTGTAAAGTAATTTTTATCAACTACATGCCCTAAAGTAGCTTCTCTAAAGGGTTTTCTCTAACGAAACTTCTCTAATGTAGTTTCTTTAAAGTGTTTTCTCTAAAGAAACTTCTCTAATGTTGTTTCTCTAAAGTGTTCTTTCTAAAGTATCTTCTTTGATGTATTTTCTATAATGTATTTTCTCTAATCTTCTTTAATGCATCAACAATGTGGTACACGCCTTATATAGCAAATCCCTACTCCCAGTCATGTCATACGTTTTGAATCGAGCGATTACGCGTATTGCTACGGACCACTTGGTCTCGGGTTTAAATCCAACCCGGCCCACAGCAGGCAGATCCATTACAAACTTATACAGAATAAAGAAGTATGGGTATAGTGTCTATTTTTTATGTCCCGTTAGCATGGAATTTAAATGTTTGTTTTGCATAATGCACTAGATAAACGCTTGTTTCTTTAGCGATATTTAGTCGAAGAAAGCATTTTTTTGATCTACTATTTACTGGAATCTGACCTTTCCTTGGGTGGGCTTCGAGAGTGTTGTTGATCTATGATGGCCCTGGTGAGAGTCACTGAAGATTGACTTCTGGAACGCTCATAACCAGTTCCTTCTATGGACGCGGTTGAAGCCATGCCGTATGCAGCCATACTCTATCCCAACTATTTTCTTTAAGTAATTTTGTGGGTCTTTTCCTTCTCAAACCGTTATGGAAATGTTAAATATGTTTGGATATTTTATTTTCTACATATAGAATCAATTTGTATATCGTCAAATTATAGTTTTTCTTTCTGCTGCTTATCCACTTATTATTGGTTAAAATGAATTTCAATGAATAGGCATTCGAAATGGGTTTCAATAAAAATTCAAAAATTAAATAACCAAAAGCACTACAATTCGGCATATTTAAGCATGAACAATATACGAAATATAAAGGTAGAAATGGAAGTGGGGTATAGTTTTTTAACCTTCAAATGGCTTCAAGTCGACAACTGCAACTGCCTTGCCCAATCCTGAAGTTACAGTTAGAGATCAGTTGTGAGAATTCGCTAAACGTTATTTATCAGAAAAGAGTGCCCACTGTATGGAAAGTCGTATGGCACGTGTTTTTTTCATCACAAACTAAAGGCCGAAAAAGGATGAAGGTGAAATTATAACGCCTGTTGGTTACGAGATACTCAGAAACAGAAATCTGCCTCCAGTTTTCGCCCTAAAAAGTATTTGTCATACGACTTTCCATACAGTGGCGTGGCTCTATATATGCTCCGATTAAATATTTCGTAAAACTGATGAAGTTGATTTTGTCGATTTTAACTAAATTTATTTCATAAAAAATGAGGATGATTTTAAATAATATAATAGTGACGAACTGACACGAATCACCAGTCCAACGCTCTATCCACTGGGTCAAGAATTCTCATTTGTATTTTGACAATATAAGTATAAGAACCAAACGTGAGCTGATGGCCCAGAAAACGGCCGAAGAAATATCTGATTAAATGACTTTTGTTCAAAATTTGAGTATTCTTGCTTCGTCAAAAGTCGCAAGATTCAATGACGAAACGATTATCAAACATAGAGAAAGTAGTCTTGACGATCGCAGAATTCTCAAAAATTAGAGCGTTATTTCTTGGAGTGTGGACAGATGACGAGGACAATATCTAAGCTCCCCAAGCACCCAAATAGGGTGCATGCACCACAAACCTGAAATACTCAGGGAATTATTATTTTTATGGATTTTTCTGATGTACAAAACCAGACATTGTACTTTTTTTCGCAGGCGGCCCTCAATATGGCGATGCGAGTGATAGCGGTCCAGAAGAAGAACGAAGGAGTCCTGGTGGTCCAGATGTGTCCTGGGTGGGTGAAGACGGACATGGGCACGGAGCACGCCCTCCTGGAGGTCAACGAGAGCGTGTCCTCCATTTTGGATACCCTTACTCGGTTGGACGAATCGCACAACGGCGCCTTCGTCGACAACAAAGGAGACATTATTCCATTTTGAAAAATGGATATTGTACTGAAACTTAATTTTGTCATTTCGATTTTGTATATTAATAAACATTTTCATGATTCTATTTGTGATTAATTCCATGGTTTTTTTTGCAGGGACGTCGTTAACACAGAATTTCTAACTTTAAAGTATTACAGTAATAAGCACACGTAACTGGCCCTAGTGCAACGTTAAAGCAGAACAAAGTACAATTGAAGCCTTTAACACCAAAAGTGCGTAAGTGCATATGCTGTACTTTTGTATACGATTCCGCTTGGCTTCAAAAAAGTGTTACCAAAACCGTTGTTCACCTATTTCTTCTACCAATTCATTATCTAGTATTTTGGTTTGGATCATCGACAACATGTGGACTCATCTGCACAAGTACAGCAAGTGCACTTACGTACATTTGTCAATTAATTGTTTGATAATGAAATAATTTAGATATAATATTCTTAATTTTATAGCAAATTGATACTTTGAATTACACAATTATATATATTTTTTGCTTCTGGGTATCAGATATGTAGCAATGGCGAGTTTTAAGTGACCCAAACCAGTAGCTGTTATATAAATATGGTTTAAAACAAACCCATCTTTAAATGAACAGTCTTTTTTTCTAATCCCCAAACACCTGATCACCTTTAGTTGGTTTTTCAGTCACCAAATTTCCGTACAAGCCAAAAAAGAGAGCACTTCGTTTGGGATAACTCATTAGAATTACTTACATCACTTTCCTTTCTTATTATATAATATCATTGGATCGAAGATCTTTTCTAAACATTTTTAGGCTATGCAATAGTACATAATTTTTTAAAAAGAATGTTAAAATTAATTATTTAATTTGTTAGTAATTTTACTACGCTTCTTGAGATCCCATTATGGGTTAAATTAGTTAAAAAAATATATCCAAGCCTGTGGAAGATTTTTTATCTTTAAACTATTTTTTTCCCCAGAAGAAATAACATATGAAGAGAGAAGGGTTAAGTTAATTTTATATATTATTAAATTAAAAAAAAATTAATATAAGAGTTATTTTTCATGTGCTCATAAATAAAATAGGTTAATATTGCACGAATATTTACTGAAACTATGGAATTTAAATATATTTCAATAATTAATATTTAAATTTTCCAAAAAAAAAAAAACCTAATAATTAAACATATAAAAAATATTTGCTTAAATGTATATAAATTATGTGGTTTCATGCAATGTGAAATGAATTATTTGGGAAGCATCTGACAAGCTGCTTTTTCTGGAACAACGAAAAATATCCAAATTTGTTTCGAATATATTTTAGCTCGTTTGCGACTCGTAGTAATTTAACTACATATTAAAACATACTTAATGGCACATATATGTAGCAAATGGATATGTGGTACATATGTGCAAAACTTGTGGTACATATGTGTACCGGGAGTCGTGAATAGGTTAAACAAGTCGCTTATCTTATTTTGAGTAATAGTAACAAAATAGCTAAAGCATAGCAAAAATAATAATTTTTTATGTGTAGTTAAACAATGAGAATCGTCTAACACAGCGGCTCTTAAACTGTGGTACGCGTACCACTGGAGTATGTGGCGGTACAGTTGGGGGTACACGAAAATTATGTTAGTATTGACGGAAAACACCTGAAATAAAAATTAAGTAAAATAAAAACTTGTGACATCAATTTGAGTCGTTTTATTAATTTGACAGCTAACTTAAAAACATTATTGCTTAACAAAAGCAACTATTTTTTGTGTAGGTGGATGAATGAGAAGGGTTACGAGAGAAAGGGGTGCTCATAAATGAAAATTTTTATGAAGGGGTGCTTGAGAGAAAAATGGTAGAGAACCACCGTTGTAACACTTTATGACAACCCTGTATTTTTAACTTTACTGCATTTTGATAAGGGGCCCCTCTGCACTTTAATGAGATATGAAGAACCTTGAATGAAAGACAGGAAAAGATAATAACGCGATAGAAATGATTTCAGATAAAGTCGAAGTGAAATTGCGACGAGTGAAGACTGCAACAGTTTTATTTACAGTTAAATATACTGTCGGTCGTGTTTTCGCAAAACAAACCAGTGTATTCTAGAGTAGTAATGGAGGTGGACAGCGTATTAGTGACGGGCGCCAACAGAGGCATTGGATTGGAATTCGTCAAGCAATTGGTTCACTTACCGAAGCCACCACGATTAGTGTTTGCCGCCTACAGGAATAGGGATACTGTAAAGGTGAGTTTTAATTGAAAGTTCTGTCGTACGTTTACATAGTTTATTATGTACTGTTATAATAATAGGCACGTTATAATACTAACAGACAAAGAAATGTTAAAAAGGTGAGCCAAAAATAATGGGAAGTAAGATAATTGAGTTGGTCCATTTAGAATGATATTTTGTCTACATAGTGAAGTCTTCAACAAATCGCATAGTAACCGGCCGCATATATTTAGCTACTACGCACAGTTTTTTTACTAATAGCTTAAACTCACAACTGTAGTCAAATGCAATTGAAGAAGTGGGTGCATAAACCGGAAAACTTCACGTTTTTCTTATTTCAACTTTTTTACTTATGTCTATGAACAAAACAAAACAAATCCTCTACCGAATGACACACAAGAACCAGACAGCTCTAAGCTATGATTATAGAGATATCAAGGGAAAGGGGAGAAAAAACGTACAGTATTTTGGTCCGCAAAGAATTTTTTTGAAAATTGAAGCATATATGGATCCTGTAACCACGTCTTCAATTGTAGAACTTGTCAATGTGAGGTGTACCCTTTCACTTAAACACTCAATCGCCAGGATCCGTTCATTATAACTGAAATTATAGTATTTGAAAAAGTCAGATTATGCAAAAATGTGACATACTTCCCCCCCCCCCCCCCCCAACACGGTACAAAGTTCATAGGGCCGAGAGAGTTAGCCCTCCTACTGAAAAGCAAAATATTGAATCTGTAGGTTTGGTTTCACTGCTTAATTTATATTTCCAACACATATACTTTTCTTAAATATATATTTTAAAATTATTTCAATCGGAAATGATTTCAAAATTACTCAAAATGCTTTAAAGAAAAATAAATATTTCAAAGTACAGATTTTTCTGAACCTTTGTATTATGTATACTATTGGGGAAACTGGTGATATACGAACGGATATGCACGCCCGTATTCGTCACGCCCGCCCGTTGAAAATCAGCTTGGTGGACGGAGCCTTTTTTTTTCTATATGATCTTAGGTCTTTTATTCACATAAATTTATTCTCCTTGGGGTTTTGGAGCAGTGACATACCAACACGATTTATGTAGGGCAAGTATCTGCCTATGTTCTTGTATCGATTTTAATGACGCATTCCCGTCGAAACTAACGGAATTTGAAAACTTCAATTCTCATGTGCAAAACCAGACAATGAACAGTACCCATATTTATAGTTTCCGACTTGCATATGCAGTGGAAGGGGAGCGTGTTTTAGGTTACAAACAGATTGTTTCGTTATTATAGATTCAATTTTGTTTGTTGACACTGAAAGTTACTTTCACTTTACAGATCCTCAAGGATATCAGAGATGCATCAAAGAAAACTCAAGTACTATTAATAAAAATGGGTAAGTGAAACGTAGAAACTTTTTACAAGAATTATATTATGGCGTGGATGAACTGGAATATTTTATTAGCCGATCTCAAAGGAAAAAATCGGAAACACTGCTTCGTATTTTTGAACCATGGTGTGACGACGAAATCTTAAAGCTGACAAAAATGTCTTCGCGCTATTTTTCCGTAAATCCGTATCAATACAATAAGTAATTGGTAACTGTTAGTGATTAATACTAAGGATAGACCCGAAAGAATACTGGATAGCAATTTTAAACTGTGGTCAGATGTCCAGAAAAACACTCGATTTGGTATTCCACTCTCTGCACTAGTGCTTTCACTGCTTATAATCACCATAATAAGCAGTGGAAAACAGGACTTTTATTATCGTGCTTTTGTAGTATTTTAAATCTCACTTTCGCAAACAGGAAAATTATTTACGTTTTGTTTATTTGCAGACGTGACGATAGCTCACGACATCGAGTCTGCCAAGAAAATCGTAGACGACATGGTCGGTGAAAAGGGGCTGACACTTCTAGTCAACAATGCGGGGGCGCTGAGCAGAGAATCCTTTCCCCGTATCACTGATGAGAACTTAATCTTTCACTTCAAAACCAACACCCTTGGGCCGATTAACGTGATGAAAGTAAGTACAGCAGGACCTTCAAGCTTATGCCTGTTCAAATTGTGTGTGGTTCTGATTTTCTAATGTGTCGATCTAGTTGAATTATCCTATAGATAAATATAAACTGACATTAAAAGTATTCAAACTGATTGGGCATTTAAACTTCCACACATTTAAATCTAAGTCATAAACATATTTAAAGCAATTGAATTCAGAATACTGGGTATCAGTATCAGCAGTTGTGTAAAGCCAGGATCACACTTGTGTCCAACCTGGCCCAATACGTTCCAAGGATGGTCATTGGCGAGCATGCCGCTCCACCATTGGCGATGATCTTCAAATGTTGGAGACGGGAAGGTATTGGAAGGCTGATCAAAGAACACGGCCAGGACCTTACAGCCCCAACCCTGCACTCGAGAACATTTGGCCATGCTGGACACGAGTTTGACTCTGGTTTAATGGGTGCGACAGCGGCGGAAAGTGCATGGATTTCAGTTGATACTTAAAGGCGTTACCTTAACGCAAAGTAGACATAGTTTCTTGCTTTAATAACGTCTAGAATTTTTAGCACAAAATAAACTGTACTACGTCTTGATCTGTGAATGTGTGTATTGTAAATTGCAAAATTGTTGTAAGATTTTTTAAAAAAATCTTTTTGATATTATATGCTGTAAAAAATCCACAAACGAAGCACAACGTTTTACCATAAAACGACATTTGAAGGTGCCAAACTAATCGGTTATAAAAAAAATATCTTGATTCTTAAACACCTTTACTGATATATATTTCATTCAATTATATCAATCTACCTCATTTTCGACACGTCTATACTTCATGAAAATAAAAGTAATCCCATGCCATAGCCTGTGAACTTACGTTAGGCTAAATCCGCGTGACTGGTGCTCAACTTTTTGACGCTGCCTCGGTCTCCGCATTCGTTTTGCTGCTGTTATAGAGGTCTTTCGTATTCTTCATTCCTAGGTCTAAAGCCTTTTTCTTTTCTTTTATAACACCAGGGGGCTCTGCCACTAGCTCCGCTGACGCTCCGCCAACCACCGGAGGATGGCTACACAATTCTGTTTGGTTTGCTTCGCAAACCAATGCTGGCTTCATACACTGTACACAATGACAATGTGCCCTAACAACAAAACTTTTTTGTTATATAAATCATTACTGGAAAAGCTCAACTGTAGAACTGTTTCTACTCATTGAAAAGCGAAACATGTTCCAACAACAGAATAAATGCGCCAAGCATAAATGAGCGAGTTATTTTCTGGCAACCCTCCCCTCGACATAGCGTATGGCACAAATATTATGAAAAAGTATGGAGCCTTCGGCCCGTCACTTTGGTCAAACCTATATAACAGAACAAACTTTTACTCTAATCGCCAACTTTTATTTGAAACTACTAAATATGAAAGAGAATTGGAGTTTAAAATAATTTGCCAATAAGATATATATTAAATTATGGGGAACTGGGTTGCCTTTTCATTTTCCTACCGATTCACCTTTCGAAATATATTTATAGTACTGTACACACATATCTACATCTAATTTAATTAAGATAGAATTTAAAATCTTGATACCATCCAAAAAAAAGGAAGATTTTGCGAACATGATTATATTTTTTTAATGGGAAAAAAGTATATATTTTAAATATTTAGAACAGTTTTAATTTGCACTTTTGAAAAAACATGCAAAATTGGTGATTATTTTAGACATTTCGTCAATTGCTAACAATTTATAACTAAATCGAATTTTCAAAAACGCTCTAGATCATTTGTAGACCATAATTTAAAATATATCCTAATGTTTTTTTGAAAATTGGAAAACAAGTATTCAAAAATATATGAATTTTTCTTACCTTTCACCTTTTTCCTTAAATGTTGTTTTTAACACTAGGGGACTCCGCCCCCTGCTCCGCTGACGCTTCGCCAACCCCCTTAGGATTTCTACGCAATCCTCTTTAGTTTGCTTCGCAAACTAATACCGGCTTCATAAACTGTAGACAATGACAATGTGTCCTAACTACAATACTTTTTTTAGTTATATAAATTATTACTGGCAGTGCCGTCACACAAATTGATTTTTCGGATGTTGAGACAAGAAATTTCCCAACTTAACGATCCGAAATTCCGAACGTGAACGATTCAAAATTCCCAACTTAAGGACGTCGGGTACCAGCTGTTGTCCTCGTTATCTGATCATTGTTAAAAATATGAGACATCGTTCCCAGGTCTTTTCTTCGAGAAAGGCCTCGAACCAATAACCAATCAAGGGTGCTTTGCTCGAACCAACGCCAGTAGTTCAATGTACAGCTCTAGTGCGACGTTATTTAACCGGACCACACTTAACGATTCGAAATTCACAACCCAACAGTGCTAAAAAAATCCCAGTTCCAACTTATAGACATTTGTCAGCTTTTCGTGTTATTTAAACCTGCAAATTTTAAACCTGAAGTAAATTAAAAATTGGGCCCCCTCTCAAGTTTTGCCGCCTGTGCCCTTTCTGTTAAATTCGCCACTGGTTACATCTAATTTATTTTTTTAGATAGAATTTCAGTATTGATACCATTCAAGAAATTAGGATTTTACGAACATAACTATATTTTTTTAACGGGAAAAAAGTATATTTTTGAACTACTTAGAGCAGTTTTAATTTATCCCTTGTGAAGATGCGCGTAAAATTGACGATTATTTCAGACTTTTCGTAAATTATTAAAAAATTTATAACTGCAAAACTAAATCGAAATTTCACAAACGTTTGGATTATTTGTAGCCAATAGTTTAATCTATATCCTTAATTTTTATTTATTTTTTTGATGAAAGAAATTGGAAGACAAATATCCAAAAATGTATGAATTGTTTTCGAAATTTTCTAAAATTATGACTTTAACATAAAATAACGTCTAATACACTGATTATATTGAAAAACAAATATTTTCATTTTATTTCCCAAACATTTCTTAATAAACTGGCATATTTTCATAATTTTAGAACATTTACTTTTTGAGATGCAAGCGGAACAATGAGACAAAAAGTCGCAAATTAAAATTTGCTCGAAATATCCGACATTTTTTTCCTTCTTAGCTATTTTTTATACCTATCTTAATTGACCATATCTAATTTAATTGTAAAGATAGAAATATAATCTTTATAACATCGGAAAAAGGAAGTTTTAACGAACATTAATATATTTTTTTGAATAAGAAAATATGTAATTTCAAATGACTTATAGCAATTTAGAAATCAACGTAATGTCAGGATTTTTACTTTTCGACATACGATCTGAATAACAACAAAAGACTTGAAAATTTCCCCTAAGGCTTATTTTTTAAAAAAAAAATAATGAGAAATTATTATGTTCATTATCGTGATTCTTTTGATCGCAGGCAATGCTTCCCCTGCTTCAGAGATCTGCGGAGTTCAACCGAGAATCGAAGGTGAGCGTCTCCAGGGCAGCAGTTCTCAACATCTCTTCTAGAGGAGGATCCATGGCAATGGTGGACGGCAACCATCCCGAGTCCTTCTTCTCCTCCATTATTGGGTATAGAACAAGCAAGGTAACTTCGGATCATTTGTCAAATGTCAATGAGTGGTTCTTAAAACAAATATCTACACCTTCTCCAGAGGGTCCGGTCAGGGCCTGGTTACCGAATAGGCCCGTGAAGCCCATGCTTACACTTTACATTTTTAGGGGGGCCCCCTTATCATACATTTAATGTAAATATTGAACACCCATCATCCACAATTTACCTTTACAAAAATTGCATTATAAACTTCAGTAAACAAAAATTTGCAACTTGTATTAAATTTGTTCGAATATTAATAAAAAAATCAAAACAAACAGAATATTAGGAATACTCATTGCTTATTAATGTATTTTGCTATAATTTTAATATAATATTAATAATTTATAACGTGTTATATTTGAATGCATTAAGGCAAGGGTTATTAGTGTTTGTAAAAGTTTGATTTGATGTTCTCCAGGGTCTATTTGAAAGCAATGGGGCCTTCATTTAAAGCCGGGATTCCCTTGCTTCAATGTCTTAATCGAGCACTGGGTTCGGTGGTCCTGCGGTAACGTCGTCTGTTAGCAATCGGAGGATTATAAGTTCGAATATCGCTGAGAGACTTCACAAAAAAGTTAAAATGTAGTGATCTTGCGATAGGAGGGTTGCCAGATTCTCTACGATTAACAAAAGGTCGTCTGATGTACCCCCATTTCCACCGACGTGTATACGGGACTAGTGCAGGGTCCTGGTCCGTGGTCCTATATCTTGACGCATATTGAGGTTGCGTTGGGTGCCAGTCCTCGTCTTGACTATGGTTAAAAAAAAAGAGGCATTGTTCCCGGGGTCTTTTCTTTGAGATAGACAAGATGTTGACAATTCAACAGTAATGATGTATGGGGACAATCATAGTTGTTGGTGCTGGGTTAACAGTGGAAATTTTTTCAAATCACAAGCAAGCACATCGATACGAAGTATCATTTCGTTAAAAATTGTGTCGAAAAGAAACTTATTGAGTGTGCATATTGTCCATCTGTGTTAATGGTTGTTGAACAAAACTTATACTTGTAAAAAGGCATTGTATGCTTAGGGGAATGTGTTGAGTCATATGAATGAGGAGGAGTGTTGAAATTATTGATACTATTGTAATTAATCATTATCGTTTATATGAGTTGTGATATTTTCTAGTTTGTATCTGGTAACATTTGTTGCATTCTCTTTTTGTTTACATTTTAAGCTTGCACGCTATAGCTTTTACCCGTCCATTTATTCTTAATAAATTCGTTCTTAACCTATCCTTGTGTATCATAAATTGATTCCACTAGCTATTATAAAGTATACCGCTATCAATTAGTAGACACTATAAACAGTTTGCTTATGGTCTTGGTCATGAGTTGAATTTGAATCCTAAGGGCATTCCTTTGAAGAACGCGATTCGGAAAAGGACATGCGCAGGAAACATAAAAGTTATTTAATTGGATAAAATAGTGGAAGTTTTGCAATAAAAATAACAAAAAAACTATTTATTTAAAAAAAAATCTTTAGTTTTTTTTTTTTTTTTTTTTTAGCTATTAGCATTTTTGGGGGCTTCTTAAAGTAGAAACCCTGGGTAAGTGCTCCAAATGCCCTACCGTAAATCAGTCTCTGGTCGGATCCGTCCATACCTCTGCCCCACCATACAAGTTTTGCCACTTCCCAGCCAAACAACCTGTTAAATAGTAGTTTTGCAAAATGTTTGTCGCCAAACTACTGTTATCGTTATTAATGTGATTAAAATTTTATTTTAAACATACACAAACGTTCACACAAACAAACTTCCCGAATTTCTATAGTTTTCCAGGTTATTATTAGTCAACCGACGACGTCTCATTGCTCTAGTCTTGAAAATTAATGTTTGAAGAAAATCGGTTGTTTTCGCATGCGATTCTCAATCTGGAATTTTATTAAACCTTTTTTTCGATATTTCTAAGATTTTTTTAAATAGTTTAAATATAAATTTAACGTTATTTTAAAAATCCGAGCCTCAGGGGCACATCTTGACAATGAATAATACTTTTATATATATTATCAGGTTTATACCAGGTGATTTTGCGATCCCATAGACACGCACTTTTTAACCGACTGAAAAGCGCGATAATCAAAACTTTAAAATAAAACCGCCAGCAACTTAAATTAAAACCGCCAAATATCGCGTCAATGAGATAGAGGTTATCAATTCGACTGTTATTATTATTATTTTTTAAATATTTTTTTAAAATATTTTTTTTAAATATTTTTTTTAAAAATATTTTTTAAAAATATTTTTTTAAAAAATATTTTTTTAAAATATTTTTTTAAAAAATATTTTTTTAAAAAATATTTTTTTAAAATATTTTTTTTAAATATTTTTAAAAAAAATATTTTTTTAAAATATTTTTTTTATATATGTTTCGCAAGATTTGGGTTTTAATTCATATATTTGATTTTTTTTTTGGATAGGGGATGGATTGCAACCTTTAGAAAAAATATCCGGTTGTCCGGCATTTAACTAACAGGAGTTCTCAATTAACCGGACCGTTTGAAAAAAAAATATTGTCCGATTCTAAATATTTTTTGTTGAATAGAGAAAATTCCACTTAGGCAATAACTGCAAAAAAATAATCGGTTATCCGGCAGTTATATATCCGCAAATGTCGATTAACTAGAGTTTGTTTAAACAATTTTTCTGATTTCAAATTGTTTTTATTGTTTAACAGCAGTTATACAACAAGGATATTTCGTTTACCCAGCATTTACTGGTATGTATAGGGATTGTTTTACAATATAAATTGTTGAGGTAAAATGTGAGCACAAGTTGTTACTTGAATTTTGTGGTGAATAATAGCAGGGAACGACGCCACCTGCTAAAATAAAAAAGGGAAAACTGAAATATTTTTTTTTAATAAAAAAAAACCGACTTAAAGAAAATGCGCTAAAAAGTAAAAAAATAACTTCTAATTTTACGAATAAGTTATTAATATCATTGAGTATTTAATATCATTTTTATACTTATTACAACTTTTTGAAATTGATGCCAATTTACAAAAATCATACCTAAAATTTGGCGCCGATTTCAAAAAGTATTAATAAGTATAAAATTGATATTAAACATTTAAATTTTTTCAACTTTTTCGTAAAATTAAAAAAAAATACTTTTTAACACAATTTTCTTAAGTCTTTTTTTTTTTTTTAAATATTATTTTATTTTATTATGTATTCTTGTAGATTGCCAATACTGGATTAAACCATGCATTGCACTTTTTTTCGCAGGCTGCTCTCAACATGGCGATGAGAGTGATAGCCGTCCAGACGAAGGACCAGGGGGTCCTGGTGGTCCAGATGTGTCCCGGATGGGCGAAGACTGATATGGGGACGGAGCAAGCCGAACTGGAGGTCAACGAGAGCGTGTCCTCCATTCTGGACACCCTAACTCGGTTGGATGAATCGCACCACGGAGCCTTCGTTAACCAAGAAGGGAATATCGTTCCGTTTTGAGGGGGATAGGGATTGAAAATAAGATTACAATGTTATTTTGATTAATTAATAAAAATTTATATGTGGGCTTTTTGGTAAAGATTACTAAATGAAGAAATTAGTGATATTTCTCAATTTTGTATCCATACATCATAAAGGAAATAACTTATTATACCTTGCATCTATATATATATATATATATATATATATATGAAAGGATAGTTTTCTAACTCCCAACACCATTTTAAATCACCCCTGCTAGTTGTATATTAAGTTAGACCCCTTTCTACTATAACGTTAAATATAGAACTTTAATTAGTATACCGCCCCTATCGAGAAACTCACATTCCCCAGACCCCCTCTTTCACATGTGGTTTCACTCTTATTTCCCATATAGCAGCCATTCTCACTAAGTGTCATAATTTATAACCCCACTTCTTCGATTCGGCTCCAAGTTCTTGTAAACATCTCGTGATTTCACATCCCATTCCCACGAGAAACACGAGAGGTATAATTTCTATTATGCCACCTTAAATTCCCTATTGGAAGTTTGCCAATAAGTTTCCCCATTTTCATGCTAGTGTCTTCAACTCAACAAAGTCCCTAAAATCCCTGTGTCTGTAAAATATCCCTACGTATATAAGTGAGAACTCCCCTCTGGGAGACACATTCTGTTTTGTACGCTCATACCAATAGTCTGTCAAGCGAGCGACTCTGAAGAGATGCTAATAAATATTTTGTTATGTGAAATATCGGCCCCATTTCTGAACTGCATATTTTCATGACTGCACTTTTAAAACTCTCGATCATGATTCTTCCTACTTAATTAAGTCATTACATACATATATATATATATATATATATATATACACTATCTGTTACCCACGGTTTCACACGACCAAAATATATCATCATTGGTTCGTTTCCCTCGTTTATTCCTTCCTCTTTATATATCTTACGAAGAAAGGATATATCAATAAACAAAAAAAATTAAGCAAGTAAGGTTTTTTAAATAACGTGTACAAGCAGTGGCGGATTTAAGACAAAAGGCCCAGGCGGCAAACATGTTGGAAGGGGGCCCCGTTTTCTAATAAATAATTTAGGAGCAAACATTCAAAAAACTTTAAAATTTCTAAAAATAGGATTATTACATCTTTTGAACTTGCTTCCGAATTTTCGATAAAACTTAATTATTTTCTTTGTCCAAAACACGTTTTATCCTTTGAATTTACCTAGCAAAATTTGGGACTAGATCAGTCAATGTAGTAAGAAAAAGTTATTTGCGGTTTTTCTCGCGAACTTCTCAAATTCTGTAGGCGCATTTAATCTGCCAAAACACAATTTGAATGTTTGTTCCTAAATAATCTTTTCTATAATACTAACAAAAATAATAACTTCAAACACAAAACAATTATAATGACATATTAAAATATATTTACTAATATTACAAAAAGTTTACATAATACTATATATTCAAATTTTACACTGTAATACTGCAGCCTCGACTTGCTTTTTGTTCATCAAAAATTTATATTGTTGATTCAAAGTTAATTTTGTTTGCAATGGATTTTTCGATACTTTAAATGCTATAATCATTCAAAGTACCATGAGCTATAGTTGAACGACGGTATTCTTTTTAGTGAACTCATAACGCGTTCGGTGCTTGAAATCCTGACCGGCAGTATCAAAAGACGTATTTTAATAGAAAAATAAGTTTTGAAAATACTAAATTTTTCAAATATGCCGAATTATCAATGGGAATGGGCTGAAATGAGCTGATTGACGACTTATTGTTATTTTGAAAGCCACAAGGCTGTGCTGTAAGAATTACGGTTTTTGTCACTTTTGAGAAAAATTGAAATTTTTCTAAAGACTCGAAAAAATTCAATTCTTTTTTTAATTTTTCTTTTGCACTTAAAAATAGTAGGCAAAATATTCATTCTGTATCAGTTTGTAGATTTGAAAAAGAAAATTTATTTTGACCGTGGCGACTTTTTGAAATCGACTTCATATACGGTAAATGGGTTAATTACGCCCGTTAAAATAATCACAATGAAAAAATTCTTACTGAAGCATTTAGGGGTAATCAAGACGTTTCCGTAGATACCAAATGATATTCCGTACTCCTAATAGTTCGTCCGGAATTTGCAAAAGAATTGTATTTTAAAGAAAAATAAGTTTTTAAAATACAAAATTTTTCATATATGCCGAATTATTAATGGGAATCACCTGAAATTTGCTGGAGGACCCTCCAGTTTGATACCACTAGATCAAAGCTCCACGGCTGACTATAACCCTGTGACAGTCGCGGAAGAAACTGATCTAGTGGTAAACACTCCCTCCTACCAATTCCCTCTGCCGATGATTAGCGACTCCATCCCACCCGATGTTAGCGATGTCGAAGAGATGGTAATTGCTGAAACAGAAGATGTGCTCTAGCAGAAGATGTGCATTGTTCCCGAAATTCCCAGCGAAACGGCCTTCGGCAGTGAAAAGACCATGCTGCTCCTTTGCCAAAAGACCATTAGCTACAAATCATCGCCCAAATCATTCTAATTCCCCAGTAATACCTAATAGAAGATCTAAATCACGCATCGCCCAAACCTCTTAAATTCCCCCTCAACCATCACCCAGCAACTCAATGATGTTGCCCTCTTTTCTGGAGCTGATCAAGGAATTGACTCCAATATTCTCTGGAGAATGCGGAATTAAAGGCCAAATTCTGCGTCTACGGAATCAAACATCTCCGCTTGCCAAGTTGCAAGGATTTTTTGACTACTTCGCCCAAAACGTACCAAGTGAAGAGTTTCCGCCCACCAGCCTAACCGGAGCCAGCCCTGCCTAGGCCCCTCCCCCTCGAGTCGTCCTGACGTCCCTAATCAGAATCTGAGATTGTGACTTTCTGTGAACTAAATATAATAAAAAAAATCCTGAAGAACTATCAACCTGCCTAAAACTCCTCCTGTTCAACAGTTATGCCAGTTGTTCGGACCCTGCCTTAACCAAGATGCTCCCTTCAAAGTTCATATTTGCAATGGTAAACTTTATTTATGTAGCCTAGAGCTAACGTTATGTTAAACTAATTGTCATACTGGAGGCGAAGACTCTTCCGGAGCCACGACCTTCGTAAACTCTGAAGACTCAACCCTATATAAATATTTCATTGAATACGACTACGTAAGTATATAAAGTTTCAAGTTAATTTGATAATAGAAAGGGGATGAAATAGGAATTAAAGATTTAACGATAAAATGGGAGTTAAATAAAAGCATATAGAAATGAGTGGTCTCTTAGCCACTGTGTCTCGATAGCGAGTAGCACAGCGTTGCCCGAGGAACACCACGTGGAGGTGGACCACTCGTCGTTCCTCAAGGGTTGTCCTCTTTCCTTGGTTATCATTTTTGTAATTTTTTTTTAAAGAGGACAGCCCCCGAAGAGGAGCCAAATGATGTTGACGCTCCTCTTCTGTGCAGAGGGGCCGGAATCTGTTCGGAAAGTATTTCAGCTGCTGTACAAAACCCTAAACGAATCTTTTGTTTGCATTATAAATCTTTTATACATGAAATTAGTTGAACATTCAATTCAGACATCATTGTTACGACATTAAATGAAGAAGTAAACACATCTATGAATATGAAAATCGTTTTAAAAAGTTTACTTTCGAAAAATTAAAAGTTAATAATACGACTTCATTATATATTTTTGAAAAATAGAATAACTTTTACTGTTTAATTAATAAAATTAGGAAACACATAAGTCAAAGAATAGAACACCAAACAGTAAAAAATAGAATTTAAAAATTTTCACTTAAAACTATTTTAATTGCAGACATTTGTTCCAGGGCCATTTTAATAATAGATCGCTGCGCCAGTGCGTTTAGTTTTTAACACTCTGAAAGAAAACACCAGTAAAATCATAAATTTCTCAAATTTACGTTATTTTGAAAGTTTATGTCACGTATTTAAAAGAAGATTTTTCATATAAAATATAGAAAACCTGTATTTTTTTTAATGAAAGAACCAAAGACCAGAAATATCCCTTTGTGCAAATGGATTGTGTTTTTACGATTTCGTCCTATAAGTTAAAAAAAAATACTTTAAAATAAAATAGGCTTCAGTTATATATAGTTGGCTACTCTAAATATTGGACCTACCATATATATTGGAGTTATCAGGGAATCTTAATAAAACATTTATAATTATAAATTAAGATTTGACAACAAGAACTACGTAAAAATACAAAGAAAAAAATTAATATGCACAAATTAATGCTTCTAAGTCTAAAAACCTGCTCTACTCATTTATATTTATATATGTTAAATTTGACATATTCAGATGCAAAAGAGGTTAGAGTAGTTTTAGCTAATCTAACCACAGAAAGAGGGTATGAGAATTTTAAAGTTTGAACTAAATAATGGTAGAACGTTAATAGTAAGTACATTTGGACAGAAATAATCCCTGGTAGACTATGCAAATGCAGAGAGTTTATGCTGTTGTACCACTTGTTTGGGTGACATTGACGTATTTAATTCTAGCCACTAGTTTTGGCCCAGGAGATGATTGTAAAAGCATTCAAATTAGAAACATATTTTTTGAAAGGGTAAGAAAATTTCTCTAACCTTAAGTTGCTGAACTAAATTCATCTACAGTTTTTCTCCTGGTACATGTGGTTCAGAAATAGAAGTAACAAATAATAACTTCTCGCAAATGTCCACTTCAATTCCTTCCGGATATTTCTTACTCTGCGCCTTTGCTCAAAAAATTTTAGAAGTGAGAAAGAGCAAGCCCGCCTTTACTTATCATCAAACTTGCCATGGTCTAGATATCCATGTTACAGGACACAAGATACCATCAAAACCTAGGGTGGGAGAAGGGAGACACGAAGCAGGCCATTCGGGGACCTCTTCCGAGCACATGTGAGGCCTGGTGTCCAAGTGACTGGCAAGCCTTGAGTCCACCCGGAAATCGATGAAGCCGGACATAATATGGGGACGATCCAAGGAGAATCCAGCTCTGGAACAAGAAACCCTCCGCCAAGGTCGGATCGTCATTCAGGATAGACAGGCAGGTTTTCACGAACCGGTATCGGGTCCAGAGAATAATCTTTACTATTTATACCAGTACCTAGGTTTATGAAAACTGATGCCATGTCCCATGCCCGCGCTAGCTGTAAACAGGAGGCTATCATTCCTTCTCCTCTTCCCACCGGCTCAGCTCCCTTCTGTACAATTAACCCTCAACAAAAGAAATCATCTTCTAAAATTAATAAGATAGGGATTAAAACACTGTAGCCTATATGCATATAAAAACTGTGTAAAATACTAGGGGAGGGGAAGAAGGGAGGCACGAAGCAGGCCCTGCGAGGACCTCTTCCGAACTTAGATGAGGCCGGGTGTCCAAGTGACTGGCAAGCCTTGAGTCCACCCGGAAATCGATGAAGCCGGACATAATATGGGGACGATCCCAGGAGAATCCAGCTCTAGAACCAGAAACCCCCCGCCAAGGTCGGATCGTCATTCAGGATAGACAGGCAGGTTTTCATGAACTGGTACTGGGTCCAGAGAATAATCTTTACTATTTATACCAGTACCTAGGTTTATGAAAACTGATGCCATGTCCCATGCCCGCGCTAGCTGTAAACAGGAGGCTATCATTCCTTCTCCTCTTCTCACCGGTTCAGCTCCCTTCTGTACAATTAACCCTCAACAACAACAAAAAATCGTCAGGATTTTGTTCCCGATGAAAAATAAGTTCTAAGGGTAACACGTAAAATGTCTCTAATGGAAGTAATAGCAGGCTGCTCAGAGCGAGATAGATCAGCTTGATCATTATTAGAATGCTCACTTTAATCTCACTTTTTTTATTTATAATTTTTTATCTTCATATTTAAATAAATGAACTACACATGGTCAAATTAGCCATGATCAAGGACACAAGGTACCGCCAAAACTAGGGGTGACATGTACAACTGCACTCCAACCTCCGGAAGATACACAATTGTAATGGGACCCTTTGGATCCCCCGGGTCAATGGTCGTTTCACTGCTAGGCAACTACGCGATCCAGAGACTGCAGGCAGGTACCCACTCGGCATGGGATAATATATCCACCCTGGAAAAACGCCGAGTTGGGACTTAGAAGTAAAGGTAGAGCAGCACAGAACAGGAAATTTTAAAAAGTGTTAGAAGCAAATACCAAAGCACAATCCGCTCAAAACTTTACGACAGGTAATCCAATAAATTAATGCACAAAAATTTATAAACAATTTCCACTGCCTCCACCAGAAGCTAAAGAGTAGATGGACTGAATTCCTCTATATATTAATTTCAGTGATCTTACCTTATCCAAAATCTTTATTCCGAAGTAAACACATCAATGTAACTAAAAATAAACTAAGGAAAGCACGCATTTTCTACAATTGCAAGTGTTACCTGAGAGTCCCAAACCGAATGCACTGTAAATCTTTGTTAGATATTTGAATGTATTGTTATATATTTTGTTTTAAGTTCGTTTTTGTTATTTCAATACCATAATTTTAACTGTATTCAATTTATTGCTAAAAGCATTGTTTTTTTTTAAAGAAGGAAAGGTAAATGATGTTTAAATATTTGGAGATAAATTAATTTGAAAAATATGCCATAATGGGCATTTATTAAGCGTGGTTCTAAAATCAGTTTTACTACATTCGTACGAACAATACCCATATGCAGAAAAGTATATTTCTGGTGATATTTAATAAAAAATCACCAACACGAATGTTTATCCAGTTTAAAGAAAAACCAAATTAAAACATTTCAACAACATACGTTCAATATATAGTCGATGTACTCTGAACTAAAATAGCTAGATTTAAAAACGAAATAGTAAACAAAAAATCATACCAAAGAACTTAAAAACGGATGTTTCAATCTTCTGGGTTTCCATTTCATCCAGCAAAATTCTCTGAATGTCAATGAAGAGCATTTACGAGAAAGGCAAGAAAATACTGCTTGCTGTAGAGCAAGCCACATAAATATATTGTCTAAATTGAAAGTTTGAAAGTATAAGACACCACTATAACACCGCCAAGTCTATTTCACTTCGGCTTAATGCTAACGCAAGACAGGCTAATCCGCAGCCCGCCCAATTCCACATAAATACTTATTCCCCAAAGCCACAAGAACTTAAACTTCAAAGCCACAAAGACTTGTCCGCCAGAGAGGCTCATTCTTCAATGCCAAACAGGCTTAATCTCTAAAGCTATCGCCACACAGGCTAACCACCGCCCACCCATCCCCATTACTAAAGCCTCAACAGTTAACTAGTTTAAATTATATGTGCCTAGTGTATGTAAATATTTTTCTTTTATTTCATTCATTGTATAGACTTAACTTTTAAGACCATTTAGTGCTGGTCCCGTGAGGAGTCGCTGTGGTGAGGGTTTACTGTGCAAGTAATTCATTGTTTAACCAAGGAGAAGAACAAATTTTTTTTATGTATGTTAATAATTGTCCCAAATCAGACTACGCAGCAGTCTTGGGCCAATACCTGTTAACCTTCGGTATAGATCGGGGGCCTAGGACTGCAGTCATAAGTCATATACATACTTATTTACCATATCCACAAAGGCTTAAACTTCAAAGCACAAAAGAATAACAAATTGGCTCATTTTTCAACGCCAAACAGGCTTAATCTCCTTCAACAATATCGTCACACTGGCTAAACAACCGCCCACCCAACCACATATAATTACTTATTCACCAAATCCCCAAAGGCTTAAAGTTCTTAGCCGAAATTATACGCCACTTAGGCTCATACTTCAAGGCTAAACAGGCGCAATTTTTAACGCAATCGCTACAAGGGCTAATTACAGCTTTAGCTAAAAATCCACAAACACTTATTCGATACAAAGCCTCTAACTACAACACCATAAAGACTTATTCGCCACAAAGGCTTCATCTTCAAATACACAAAGACTTATTCACCACAAAGGCTTCAACTTCAAAGCCAAAAAAAAAATTATTCGCTGGAAAGTCATAAACTTCAAATTCACAAAGCTTATTCGCCACAAAGGCTTCCATTTTAAATCCACAAATACTTATGCGCCACAAAGTTTTCAACTTCAAAGCCAGAAAGACTTATTCTCCAAAAAGGCTTATACTTCAAATATGCAAATGATTTATTCGCCACAAAGACTTAAACTTCAAATCAACACAAACATACTCGCCACAAATTTTTCAACTTCAAATACTCAAAGACTTATTCACCACAAAGGCTTCAACTTCAGAGCCCCCCCCCAAAAAAATATTAGCCGAAAGGGCTTAAACTTCAAATCCATAAAACTAATTCGCCACAAAGGCTTCCATTTTAAATCCACAAATACTTATTCGCCACAAAGGCTTCAACTTCAAAGCCAGAAAGACTTATTCGCCAAAAAGGCTTCTACTTCAAACCTGCAATGATTTATTCACCACAAAGGCTTAAACTTCAAATCAACAAAGATTTACTCGCCACAATGGCTTTAACCTCAAAGTCATAAAGACTTATTCGCCACAAAGGCTTAAACTTCAAATCAACACAAACATACTCGCCACAAAGTTTTCAACTTCAAATCCACAAATAATTATTCTGCACAAAGGTTTAACAAAGGCTTATTTGCCACAAAGTCTACTACTTCAAATCCACAAAGGCTTCAACTTAAAATCCGCAATGACTTATTCGCTACAAAGTTTTTACCTCAAAGCCAGAAAGACTTATTCGCCACAAAGTCTTCTACTTTAAATCCACAAAGATTTACTCGCCACAAAGGCTTTAACTTAAAATTACAAACTTATTCGCTACAAAGGCTTCAACTTCAAAGCCAGAAAGACTTCAACTTCAAAGCCAGAAAGACTTAATCGCCGCAGAGACTTCAACTTCAAAACCCCCAAAAAATATTCGCCATAAAGGCTTAAACTTCAAATCAACCAAAAACTTATTCGGCACAAAGGCTTATACTTTAAATCCACAAAGGCTTATTCTACTTCAAATCCAAAAAACTTATTCCCCACAAAGGCTTCAACTTTAAATCCACAAAGGCTTATTCACCACAGAGTCTTCTACTTCAAATCCACAAAGAATTATTCAGCACAAAGGCTTCTATTTCAAATCCACAAAGGCTTCAACTTAAAATCCGCAATGACTTATTCGCTACAAAGGTTTTAACCTCAAAGCCAGAAAGACTTATTCGCCGCAGAGACTTCAACTTCAAAGCCCCCAAAAAATATTCGCCATAAAGGCTTAAACTTCAAATCCACAAAACTTATTCGCCACAAAGGCTTCAACTTTAAATCCACAAAGGCTTATTCTACTTCAAATCCACAAAGAATTATTCGCCACAAAGGCTTCTATTTCAAATCCACAAAAACTTGTTCGCCACAAAGGCTACTATTTCAAATCCGCAAAGGTTTATTTGCAACAAAGGCTTCAACTAAAATCCGCAATGACTTATTCGCCACAAAGGGATTTACGTCAAATCCACAAAGACGTATTCGCCACAAAGGCTTCTATTTCAAATACACAAATACTTATTCGCCACAAAGGCTTCAACTTCAAATCCACAAAGACTTGTTTGACACAAAGTCTCATTCTTCAACGCCATATAGGCTTAATCTTCATCTCTATCGCCACACAGGCTTAGCCGCAAACCAACCCACCCACCCACAAATATTTACTTACTTATGGTTCCAATTGTTTAGATACCCTGCAATAGAATAATAATACATTACTATCAAAATTATTTCTAAACTTTAAATATTATAAACATTTAGAACTATTATGAAATATGGTTATTAAATGGACGAGTATAATTCGGTTTCTGTCTATTAGACATTTAAATAGATTATTCTGAAAATGCATTAATATAATTCTTTCAAAACTTTACATTTTAAAAATTAAATTTTTTTTATAAAATATGGCCAATAAATGAACCAATTTTGTATGGTTTATATTACACATAATAAATCGAAAAATTTCTTACTGTATTAATTGCTGTATTTTAGTTGAATGTTTTAAAATAAAATTTTATGGATAATAAAATTTTATTATACTTACATGAAGTATGCGTCTTCAATCTTCTTTTGTAATTCTTTAGTGAGGGATTGTGGTTCCAAATATATTTGTATCATTGGTTCCACTTTAAGATGACCTAAAAAATATAATCGATAAAATAGTTAACATATTATAGTGTTTAATTTTCAGTACAAAATTACTAATAAATATTTCAAAGGACTTTTAGTTTTAATTAACAAGGGACCTTATTTCGATTTTAGAAAATAAATGTTTAAAAAAAACTAATTTTATGTATGCGTTACCCTGAAAGAGAGAACAAATACTCAATGACACAAAAGTGTTTTTATACTTTTAAAGGGAGTTAGATATTGAACATACTAACGAAAGACAGGTGTTTTTCATAGTTCTCGTTCATTTGAAGAACAGGAAACAAAATAACAGGTCGTTCATTTCGTGACTGAGAGTCGCATCTCGACCACAAAGGGTTAAATGCAATCTCAGAAAACAAATGTAAAAACAACTAATCTCTTGGAGTATATTTCAATAAGCACTCACCATAGTCCGATCTCTGGAACCACTCCAAGCTGCAGAGAGCTTTGTGCATCTTGAGCTCTCGCACCTGAAACTGGCTGTTGTCGCCGGAGTGTAAAGGGTGTGCCGCGTCAATGCTTACGACGTCTTTCTGATAAATCCCTACAAGGGAATAATACAAGTTGAACAATAATTATAAAAGTAACCTTTTCTACGATTTTGTACAAACATTTCTTAAAGGGACACATGGTACTATCTCATTATTTCTGTTGAGTTTTATTACTGGAATTTACATATGAGAACAACAATATTTTACACAAAATTTGCATCGGTTGTATTTTTAAATTTTAACCATTTATTATTTTTAAAGCTACATTTATTTAAATATTTTATATATTTTTTCATCCAGATTTATCTCGAATCCTTTGAATTGTAAAACATAGAGCTTGACATTTATATTTCGTATACTACTACATGTATTTTATTTTTATATAAATAGTTATTCATAATAATAAAAAGTTTATTAAAACTAATTTTTTAAAAATGCATTAATGAAATCAAAAACTACTACTCATTAAGCTAATTCGCATGCTAATTTATACTACACCTTTATACAATTCTTTAAAATATTAATTATACATTTCTTCATTGTTTTAATAAGATAAAGCCTCAGCGTTTCAAAAAATTTAATATGAACATAGACCTAACACTGAGATAAAAGATTTAAAATTTTCGTTTCTATTTAGAAGGTTTAAACTATACTTTAAACAAACAAAACAATATGAGAATTTTACATTTTTTTAGGAATTGCGTATCTTAAAGTTCTATATAATTAAAATTTATTTTTAAAAAAATCAAAACTGTAAAATTAGTATTCGTACTAAAAAATTACTTATATACTTTTAGGCTAGCTTCGAGCAATTGCACAACAACATTTAATCAAGTCAGCAACTAAAACAATCCCACACCAACTTAATCTGATAATTCAATTGTATCCAACTCAGGACTGCCAGGTTTAAAATTTCGCATTCAACAAAGTGAAGGTGAAAATTCACCAAACTCTTATCACTACTATCCATACAAAATCGACAAATTTGTAGACTTTTCTCCAAGGCTGTTAAAGGCAAAGTTTAAAGGGTATTAAAATGTGTTGTTATCCAACTGATGTTATATTTGTAAATGGAATTTAACAAAAAAAAAATTTTGCTTATAAAATAAAAGCATATTTTATTTTTAAAAACATACTTTTTCATTCATTTTGAAGAATAGGGAAAAGGAAAATTGACTAAGAGTCTCTACTCTATTCGAAAGCGTTTCAAAAAGTTTAAAACTCTTAGCCGAAATGAAATCAAATATAACAAAAACTTACCCAAGAAAGGAATGCAGGGTTGTTTGAACTGATACAGGTGACCCCTGAGATTTTTGAAGTTGTCGTCCCAGGCCATGAGTTCTGCCATTGTCTCGAAGCGGGACTTCAGGCTATTGGACACATTCTGTAAAACATAAATAATAAAACATTTCAATGCCATATGGAAAAACTGTACATTCATTGTCATGTATTTATTTGTATTGATATTTTAAATATGTTATTTAAGACAATTATAAATTTGAGGCTATGACATGGCTAATATTGTATTTAGAAAAAATATTTTTTATAAATCAAGGAAACCTGTGTGGTTTTGGTACTTAGTGATATATTTTGTAGCTAAATGCTGAATATGGTAACACACTTTTTCATTTCTTTGAAGATCACATTTTAACTCGTGGAATTCAAGAAAAAATATTTTTTATAAATCAAGGAAACCTGTGTGGTTTTGGTACTTAGTAATATATTTTGTAGCTAAATGCTGAATATGGTAACACACTTTTTCATTTATTTGAAGATCACATTTTAACTTGTGGAATTCAAGAAAAATATTTTTTATAAATCAAGGAAACCTGTGTGGTTTTGGTACTTAGTGATATATTTTGTAGCTAAATGCTGAATATGGTAACACACTTTTTCATTTCTTTGAAGATCACATTTTAACTCGTGGAATTCAATTCATCCAACATTTTTATTGTAGCCACTATTTTGCTTTAATGTTATTAAAAAAATATTATTTCTTTTTTTTCAACTTTTATTTATATTAGGTTATTTTATGAAATTTGTGCAATTCATTTAAAAAGTAATGTAAAATTTTCTTGTGTTTCTACATTACAGTTTCAATGTATATTATGAAATAAATAATAAAAATACTTAGTAGTAATTTGTAAGTTTATATTCAACTTAATATGTTATAGTTTAGAAGATATATTCATAAGATTCCAAACTATAATTTTAGTAAATAAAAAAGTATATGGAGAATTTTACAATTTTCTGGATACCGTGATCTCTTAATGCATTTTAGCCATTTTTGTTTTGTGACTGGCTCCTTAAAACAACCGAAGGGTCCGTGGACTTCTTGAAGCCATTTTTGCAACACACGTCATACGTTGGGAGCCATAATACATGCATACGTGATTATGTATAATTTTATGATTCGAAAATCCCTCAAACCAGATATTTTGGTCAATCATCAAAGAACAAATATAAACTATTGTTGCTATGTTGGTCCCTTTAAATAGAAGGTGCGATTAAAAGACCAGGTCTTCTTGAGATATCTTGTAAGTAATTATCCTTTATGATCGGTGTCATGTAAAGAAGTGGGTGGAGCTACTTGCTTTAGTTCAAACCAATAAGAGATATGGAATAGAACACTTTCCTGTCTTTATTTTGACGATGGTTTAAAATTTATACAAAACTATTACTAGAATTACAAAGTAATAAGTAATTACGAAAGGTCAAATAAGCGTATTAACTAATCACAAAATGTTGATTGGAAAACTAACGAAATAACGATTTGGATTCGAATTTTCACATGCTTGTAAAATATATTAATCAGCAATTTGTTAATGCGTGAAAAATATCTTACGAAAGTAATCCGTAGGACTGCCAATTTGAACTCAAATTATATTTTTCGACATAAATGTTGATGGTTTAGAGGACTTCCCCCTTATTATTTTACTTTAACCCGTATCTGGCTGTGAAGCAAATGTCCCACGTTCAACTTCAGACTACCAAACTTCGCAGCAATGCGTTATTTCTTAAATCTATAAAATATACAGAAGAGCGTCTGTGGGTTTGTTGGTATTTGATACAAATAGACAGTTTTACTCCGAACTGGATCAACTAATGCACACTTGACTTTTAAAACAAGAAGAACGTCATTGTGTCTACATGATATTAAAAAAAAACGAATCAACGCTCCTCAATTGACAAAGTAAAAAATTACTTCTTACTTAAAGCTTTAGATGGCAAGTTGCCTTTAGTAAATATCGCCAAATGAATAAAAATGTAACCAAAGGCATATGCGATTTCAAAAATCCTCTCATCTCCTCATTGCTACTCCTTAAATCATAAATGACTTCTAATTAAAACCGCCAGATGGCGTCATGGTGAAGAAATCGGCCAACACTCTACGTAAAACCAGGACAACGTACATTTGAGATTGTGTAACAAATAAAATCTACTTGAAAACGCAACACTTGAATGTTTCCACCTACTTTCCATGTCTTATTCAAGCGGCAGATGGTGGGTGAGCGAAGAGCCGCCAAAATGGCGAATTCCGAGCTCAGATTGTTCAACTTGAGCAGCTCTTCGGCAATGCGGATGAAATGGGCGATGACTTTGGCCCTTCCTTTCGGGGAGTGATCCTTGAGGATTTCCCTGGTCACCCAGAAGCTCACCTGGAAAAAATAAAAATTAGAAATGTTTACCCTTTTGAGTAGTGACTATCTGTCACCAAAATACCGACCTGTTCTTTTTCCCCCTTGTCCTTTAAATTGAACATTGAACTGGTTTTTCTTGAATAGAAAAAAAAACTTTTATCTTTCGGTAGCTTGTTCTTTATTTTATTAAAAGTATGACGTCACTTGGGGGTATCAACATATTTAAATAACCCTTTGAACTCGAGTGTCACCTTAAAATCACCAAAATAACGACCTGTTATTTTTTTATCTCTGTTCTTCAAACTGAAAGCATTCAACGAATTTTTGTATTGAAACTATTATTCTCTCACAAAACATTAATAGAAAATATTTTTATCATTTAGAATAGCATTTCAACTTTTAAATTGTGTGCCAGATTTAAAAATTCTGACTGTCAGGAACGTTTATAATATACGAGTAAATAAATACCTATATATGTATAATAGATAAATATACACACACACGTGTATTTGTGTGTGGCGAAGGGGGGGGGGGGGGGAAGGGAGTGGGAAACGGGCCAACTTTGTGTTGATCTACCACTACTAATTATGCTTACGGTCGATGAATAGGAACAATTTTTGTGTCGTTCCCCCTTCTTGTCGACCAATAGTAGATGGATGCTCAAAGAGAAGCGACCCTTTTCTTCAAAATTGTTGTCAGTGAAAAAGCGGTTTACCTTGGAAAGAGTGATTTCTGTCAGTCTCAGTGTCCTTCTGATACTTGCCCCTTTAATTGTCCAGTCATCGTAAATATTACATAATCTCGAACTTACCGTGACTCTCCACTGTATTTAAATTATTTTTACCATCTGCGGTTGCACGAAAAATTGCATGCCGCATCGGCGGGGTGTACGCGGGCCGGGTCCAGATCTCGGGCAGTATTTTGGATACCCGTGATCTAGAAACATCAAGTATGTTGCTGTTCGACTTTCTTCAGATTTTTTTTTTAATTGGCAAATGTCATAAATCACTAAGTATGTATTTGGTATACCGAGATTGCTATTTAGCTTCATGCATAATTTTTTTATTTTTATAGTTATCCACCCAAAACGAAAGCACGCTAAACAATACTGCTTTTTGCTGTAAAATATTTTATACATTTTTACGTTTTACGTTTACTAATTCAAAAATATCGGGTATAAGAGGTATATAAATATATATATATTTTTTAAATTTTAAGATTTCTAAAAAATTTTCTTTGAACAAATTTCAAATATTTGTAAATATTATTAGCTTTAAGAAAAAATAAAGGTAAACCATTTAAAAATGATAAGACAATGGTTAGCATATATCGTTGTTGTAGTATATGAAACACCATTTACTTTGTCATTTATAATTTATTTATTGATCATTTTACGACATACGTATGGGACATTAATAATTTAAACATAATTTATTGTTCATATAAAAAAAAAATTAATTTTTTTAATATTCTTGAATGAGACATCATAAAAATAATTAATCATATTTTATCTTGGACAAGATAAGATGATTTGACACGAGATGTAATTTATATATATTTTTTAAAAACGCGTCTAAAACCATCGTATAGATACTTCAAATTATTTTTAACCAAAAGTAAAAACTCAAATATCTTCATGTTATGATAAAACTATTTTAACATTACAATCACATGCTTAACAAAGGTCAATGAAATATAAACAAAACGTGTTTAAATTACTTTTAAAAGTTAAAATACTAGAAGTTTTCATAAAATATATATTATTCTCTTTATAATTTTTTCAATATTCATAAATTTCCGAAGATCTCTTATTCAGCGTTAAATATCAAGAGAAATTTCAAAAATACTCACATTGTTAAATCTGTTGGTCATTTCAGTGATATTAGGTGCAGTGTCTTTATCATATTTAGGATTGATTATCTCCTAGAAGTAACAAAACAAAACATTCAAAGTCCGATAACATAGAAAAAATCTTTAAAAAATGTCTTTACACTTTAAAAAAACTATTTTAATTTTATTAATTTTATGTCATATTAAAGCAAATTTGTATACATAAAACGACTATAACTGCTTGAATATTTAAAATGATGTCAAAATAATTGAACTCACCTCATAGGTGATCTGTTTGAACACCTTCATATCCATCAAGGTTAACTGATCCTAAAGGAAACCAAGAAATGTTAAAAATAGCGTCAACATGCAAAAAAATGGTACGAATACCAGAAATGTTTTATAATTATTATATAACATTTGAGACCAACAATAATTTTTTATAAGATTTGTATGTAAACAATTGCATTTTTAATGTAATAATGTTATTACATTTTCCAAAATATTTCATTTATTTTTGATTGATAAGATTTCTACGATAGAAACTATCCCAATATGTAATTACATATAAAAAAAATTCTTTATATTAGCCATTTGCACCCGTTGAAAATATATTATATGTACGTTCTTTCCATAAAGCAATTGCTTCTTTCCTTTTTTTTAAAAAGGTATTTTTTAATGTTTTCCATTTACGTTTAGAGTGGATAATTATTATAAAAATTAAAAAAAAGCAATGCGGGAAGGTGAATATTAATTTCAGTACACCAAAGTTGCAGTGAGTGTGCGTTACTGACATTTGACAGAATGATAAAAAACGGGGACTGTGTCGAATTTTAACACGAAGAAAGTTTTAAATGAACAAACATACTTGGTGCTTCCAGATGACCCAAATAATAAATATTTTTTGTGACAACAATTTAAAAAAGGTTTTTGACACAACTCGTTATTAATTTAAGAATTTGTTGCTCTCCTTCATTTTGAAGAGAAAAGAGGGGGAAAAATAACTCGTTGTTATTTTGATGACTTAAAGGCGACATTTGAATGGAAAGGGTTAATAAAACAAGACGATATCCAAGTTGAGTTTGGTAAATACAAATAAAAATACAAATACAAATATTGACGACCAACAACAGGCACAAGGCCCAACAAGGTTGGTCCATCTAGTACCTCTTAACTATCCCCCAATGCATATCTAACTTCTTCTTAAATTCCGTTACTCCTTTACAATTAACAATATTCACTGGCAAGTCGTTCCATTTGTCTATTACCCTAGTATAGAAATAGTGTTTTCTCCCTTCCCGATTAAAATGGGATTTGTTTAACTTAAACCCATGACCTCTCGTTCTATCACTCATATTAAAATTTAAAACCTCCACATCTCCTTGTTTGATAAATTTGAATAGTTGAATCAAATCTCCCCTAACCCTTCTCTCTTCCAGAGTATACATATTCAAATTTCTTAATCTATCTTCATAATTATCTCATCTTCTTAATCTATCTCATAAGAACAAGTTAACATAAGAAGAACGTTTTTTTTTGTTTAATAACACGTAGCTCTTTAAAGAACAGGGAACAAAAGAACGGGTCGTTATTTTGGTGACTGAGAGTCGCCTTTCGAGCGTAAAAGTTTAATCTCTACTTTCAAATATTATTAACTGTTTCTATACACTTCAAGTGATCTGTTTGATCTATTAAGACTAAGTCTTAGCTTTTTGTTTAAATTATGCATAATTTACAAAAAAAAATTGAACTCTTTACATATCTTTAATTACTAAAATAATTATTATCAATTACTATTACATAATTATTATTAATTACTATTACATAATCTTATTAAATACTATTACATACTTATTTTTAATTACTATTACATAATTATTATTAATTTCTATTACATAATTATTAAAAATTACTATTACATAATTATTATTAATTACTATTACATAATTATTTTTTAACAAAACTAGATAGATAAGTTTAACGACAAGGTTTGTGCAATACAAAAAAAAACTGCATATATCTAATGTAGAAATCATGGTTTTTTGCAATTAATTTTGGCACAGAGCAAGCAGTTTGTGGATACGTTATTAGTCATAAGAGTTAAGGCAGCAATTAACGACCAGGTAAGACTAATTGCCAACTAGTGTTGAACTTATGAACACTGACCTCACATTACACAGTGAGATGAAATTTACCTAAATATTAAATGCCTTTGAAGTACATGAATTGAATTGACTTATTAAAACAAAATAATATGCTTTAAGTATTTTTTCCGAACGGTCGGTAACTGGAGCATTCGCGCTGAACTCAATTTTAATTGCGATATTAAGCCCTTGCTTTGAAGTGAAGATGTAGGATAGGCTATTCAACGAGTTATTTAGGATCCCACAGCCAACTCTGTATAAATAGGTACACATTGCAACTAATCAATACAGTCATTTTGTTCATGTAGATAAAAAATGTAATATATAATAAAAAATTTATTTTTGCAAATAAACGTATTATTATCACCGACTACTTACCTTAAATTTTTTTCATGCGTCGGACAGATCTTTTAGTACTGTAAATTAAAGTCAAAATTTTAAATAAATGTATATATTATGTATACTTACGGCGTAGACCTTTGGTGCCACTTTCAAGAACTTTCCAGCGTCTATGACTTTCGGAGGAAAGCTAAAAAATATATTCAATTGTACATTAAAAATAATATGTAAACATGGTTTTTACTTATTAAGAGTCCATTACACAAAATGAATATTTTAATTATTAAAATACAGTAACATAAAATCATTAGTATCATAATTGTTATTGTAATAATCATGATTGTTAATCCCAATGAAATAATATTTAAATATTATATATATTTATTTTTAATTCATATAAATAAATGTGTTTTTGAGGATTTTAAGTTAACTTGAATTTTCCAATCGGCTCTAAAATCTTACAATGGACAAAATGTTTTTTTATTACATTTCAAACAATTTGGGTTTGAAAAATCTGGATAAAACTAAAGAATAAAGGATACTCCATTTGATTAGAATAAAACCCATGCTAGTAAAATATATTATGGAATTATTGCGCAGGGTTACGAATTTGAACTAAAATCATGTTTGGAGGAATTAATTTGGACGTTTTGCGGATTGTCCCTTCTTCTTTTTTTCTATAACCAAAGTGTATATTGGAGAAAATAATTCAGATACTGAAATATGTTTCCGAAACAAACATATGCAATTTATTTTTTGATAAAACTAAACATAAATGAGATTGGATTAGTGCAAATATGTATTATAAAACGTACTCCTTTGTCTTTTATGGATTTACGTACAACCAATGTTACGCACAACTTATTTATTAAAATGTAGTTCAATGAATCACTGCTAAACGTATAAATACGCGAAGCTACCAGTTTTCAAGTAACGATAGTAAAATTTTACTCACAGTTTCCTGATCATACGGGTTAGAACCCTCATTTTGATTTGATTATATATATAATCGATTTCAAAACTCAATAATCGCAAGATATACAAATATCTCAAATTCACATAAACTTTGACGTTTCAGGTACCGAAATTTTTTTTCGAATGAGACGATTAGCTTCCTTTACATTGTTAATTAGGTTCATTGTTCCAAAACAGAAATTTAAACAATGCTGTGTGTACAATGTTTTATTACATTAACTATTGTTGCTAACACTATTATTACTTGGAAACAATGAAAAATATGTTCCTTTTAATTGTTATAAATAATTTAAACAGTATCCTAAAAAACCGCTTTGTTAAACACACACCTAGTTTTTAGGAAATAAATTTATTTAAAAATTGAAGTTTTTTAAAAAATATATATTATTTTTTTATGCAATTATCTTTAAAAAATTTACATTCTCCCGTCCTCAATTTCAATGCTTTACATTGAAGGTTTTATGCATTTTTTTACAAATTTAAGAAGGATTATGGAACAAAAATTTTTATTTCAGTAGAATAAAAAAAAAACTTTAGTTTTCTCCCCTGAAACCTTCATTTTAAATTTGATAAAAGTGTTATGTTGACTTTTTTCCTGGAAACTAAAAATTTAAACAAAATCGTTCTTAGTGTATAATTTAAATTATTTAATAGCTAGTTTAAATGGAGTAAAACCCACGACCTTTTTCGTTATGAATCCGTGTTCGAATTCCAGATAAGTCCCGGATTCTTTTTGTTTTAACCCTTTGCACTTGCGGAACATGTTTGATATTCAGGTTATTTTAAGAGAACTGTTACATCCCGTTTCTGATCTTTCTAAAGAGGTATATTTAGGCATATTCTGTCAAGGTTTGAGTGGATAATTATAAAAATAAAAATGTTATACTCGAAGCTGAATATTTAATCTCAGTATTGAGTACACCAATTATATTGTTAGTGGTTTATGCCATTTGTCACATATATAATTGTGCTAAACTTTATATTATATTTTTGTTATATTTTATGTTGAATTATGTAAAGTAAATTTTTTTCTGACAATTGTTTATTGGTGATATAGATACTGTTCACTTTCCGAGAATTTAAAGAGAAAAAAAAATGATTAACATAAGTTTTGTATACTAAAAAGTATTATATTTCTATTTAAACTTGCTTTAGAAAATAAATGTATAAAAAAATTAGAAATCAAGATTCTAAAATTTAAGATTTTATATATTGTATAAAGTATTTTTTTATTCACCAACATTATTTTAATAAACATACTATAAATATAGTGAGTACAAAATATAAATTACATTTAGTCTTTTAAAAATACTGAAAAGATCTTTTACAAAAAATGTTCAAATACAAAAATTAGATAACAACAATCATTTTTTAAAAATGAATTAAGCGTGAACTTTTAATGTAAAAGTATTTTTTATTTTTATTTTGTAAAAAAAGTAAATTAAGAAAACGAAAATCACACAAAAGTAGAGGAATACTTGCAAATTTGTCCCAATTGAATAATATATTTTCAAAAAATAACTTATGTCTCTAGAAGAAAATGAAGAATGCAAAATGCAGAAGAAGAAATGGTACAGTAGATTTGATTATCCGAACTCCAGCTATCCGGATCAAACAAAACGGATTGCCAATTATCCGGACAAATTACAAACAAAAGTAGCCAATTCAGCTTTTCTTTGTCATATTCAGCGCATTTAATTAATTAGGAAATGACTATTTTCATCTCAAAAGCAGAATTTTTTTTGAAATTTTATTGTAATTGAAGATCTACTCTATTTGGAAAGCGATTTATGGGATTTAGACTAAAAAGGGGTCGAGTTTGCTATATTTGGCGAAATAGCGCGTCCTGGAGCTTTAATCGGAGCCATATATGAATCACCACGAAACAGCTGCTCACCCAAGAATATCGTCTGAAATTTTAAACATAGAAACTCAAAGTTCCAAACAAAGAAGAGTTTTCCCGCCTAATTGGCGGCCACGTGCGTGAGAAAAAGTCCATCTGGGGATTTGTTTAGAGTTCGTTTCGAACATTAATGTTGCTGACTCATGAGATAGTTGAATGCTGTTTAAGTCTTTCATCTGATATTTCATTTTCGCTTTCACACTCAGAGTTTTTAACCTTGATGTGGCTGCTCGTATTTGAATGAAAAGGAGATTTTGGTTTTTTCGGCATTTGGTTTTGTTGCTGGAAAGTGACGAAATTCGGTGAAACATTTTTTTTAATATTTAATACGTATGCATAAAGTGGGAGCCTCATCTATTTTTTTTTAATATTTCATTATTAGTAAAATACATTTAAATAATGTTTGTTTAACAATGTAACATTTAAATAAGGTTTTTACATCTAAACAAGATTTTTATTTTTAAAAAGAAATATTATTTTTTATATAATAAAAAAAATAATAATTGACCTATAATATTTAAAATCCGCTACATGTGGTATTAGAATAGAAACACCATGTTACTTTTGCAAGGCATATCCATTCTCACACTTATAACTCCGTGACAAATTACACGACATCATAAATTATTTTCTCGTTCGATAGGAAATTATACGAAATGATTAAATCACGCGAAATTATGTATTATTAAATTATTTAAAATTGTGAATCATTAAATTATGTAAAATTATTAAGTTATATAACATCTTGATATAAAGGAAAGCATGTACGGAGCGTGGATGGGAGTTCACTGAGGCCTGAGCCAGACATAACAGCTTGCGTTCTTTCTGTTAGCGAGACTTTTGTTGTAGAGTTTTTCATGCTTCAATAATATGATGAAATGACGTTTTACACGTAAACGTTCTTCTGAACGTTCAACGACATAGTCCCAATACGTTTTTTTCATTTTTATTTGTTAAAAATAAGCCGGTATAGTTCATTCACCCAGTACAATTTCAAATTTTTTTATGAAAAGCTGCATCCTCAATACGCATATTATGCATTTATTTAAGTCTCATCGGTAAAGTAAAATATTCAGGTGTAATTAAGCCAATTATATGTGCTATAAATTGTTTTGTGTAGCAATTAAAAAAAGTCGAGTGCGTCTGTGCCGGAGCACGTCAATTTCAGCATATTATATAGAGATTGGTCGCCAAAAAAATTCTCTCCAAAAGAAAAAGCAAGAACATGTCCCATCTAATCTCAACATTTACCTTTAAAACTAATTTTTGTTTGTTTTTATTATCTGAAGAAATGCATTGTCTTAAAAGTATATTTTGCATAAGTTTGTTGTGCTTTTTCATATCTTCACATTAATTAAAGTATTTGGTTTGGGTAAATAACGTCGCACTAGAGCTGCACAGTGGGCTATTGGCGACGGTTCGGGGTCAATCTCGAAGGAAAGACCCGGGAACACATACACATTCACACACACATTCATACATGCACCTCGTTATTTTTTAACCATGGTCAGATGTTTAAATGTATCCAACGCCTTCAATAGACGTCGGGACTTCGGACCCCGATCAGATTTATCGCGCACCAGTCCCGTATACATGACGTTAAATTTTGCGGATGTTCTGGACGACTTTTCTAGAATTTTTTTAGCGAAGCTGGCAATCCTCCGATCACATGATCACTACTTTTTACTTTTCTTTGTCAAGTCCATCGCACGAGTTTGAAACACCAAGCTTTGGATTAGTAGCTGAACGCCTTTAACCGCTCGGCCACGGGGGGCCTATCTTGAAGGAAAGACACGGGAACGATGCCTCGTATTTTTGAACCATGGTCAGATGACAAGGACAACACCTGAGCTGGCACCCAACGCCTTCATTAGACGTCGGGACTTTGGACCCCGATCAGATTTATCGTGCACCAGTCCTATAATTTTAGTCCTATAATAAGTCCCACCGATCCGATAATTTTTATGTGAATGTTCTGGACGACTTTTCTAGTATTTCGTAGCGAAGCTGGCAACCCTCCGATCACAAGATCACTACTTTTTTACTTTTCTTTGTCAAGTCCTTCACACAGGATCGAACCAGGAATCCTCTGATTCCCAGCTGACGCCTTTATTCCCTGGGCCACGGAGACCCCCGTCAGGTCTTTGGACCCCGATCAGATTTATCGTGCACCAGTACGTATACACGCCAGTATATTTTGCTGGATGTTCTGGGTAAAATTTAAATATTAAACTAACCTAAATTAAAAATTGAAAAGGGAAAAATAAAATAATTTTTCCTAAAAAAAGAAAAATCGACTTTAAGAAAATGCGCTAAAAAGTAAAAAATAATTTTTAATTTTACAAACGAGTTGAAAAAATTGAATTATTTAATATCAATTTTATACTTGTTACAACTTTTTGAAGTTGGTGCCAATTTTCGAAAACCATCAAACCTAAATTTTGCGCCAATTTCAAAAAAATTTAATCCGTCTAAAATTTATTAAATAATTCAATTTTTTTTTAACTCGTTCGTAAAATTAAAAATTAATTATTACTTTTTAGCGCATTTCTTTAACGTCGAGTTTTCCTTTTTTTTTGTTTTGTAGAAATATTATTTTATTATTTTTCTTTGTTTAGTCCATCGCACAGACCAGACGCCATCAGAAAACGGCCTCCCGATCTGTTTTCCAGTTGTCGCCAATCGCTAACTTTGTTTATGAATTGTGCAGCTGTGCCCATCGACTTGTTATGCTGAGCTCAGCAAAAAATCGTTTTCCATTTTCAACTTGAACCGATCTTTTGAAATATTAATGAATCAGCAGCTGAAGTAACATTCTTGTTCACAAAGAACATTGAAAAGCTCGCCAAATGATGACTCCTTGTAAAAAATGGTGGTTATTTTTGACGGTCTTTGAAATGCTACAAGAGATATTAAGATAGAGATACTACTTTATGCTGTTAGGGCAGGGGTCGGCAACCTGCGGCTCGCGAGCTGCATGCGGCTCTTTTGATGTAAAGTTGCGGCTCTCCAGAAAATTATTAATTTATTATCAAAACCCTTAAAAAATAAGAAAATATATTTTTAAGTACCTAATTTCTCAATAGCTTCTATTTTTATAATCGTTAATTATAAATCGCTACGCTTAACATGACCGTAATGAGATAAATTTGAACTATTGTTTTGTTCTTAGAGATGAGACTCCGTGACCATGTTTATCCGAATTGGAAGAATTGGCTATCCCGAATTGGAAGAAGAGAAATGGCTGCAAAAATTCAACTTCATGGTAGATACCACAATGGAACTAACTGAACTAAATCTAAAACTGCAAGGAAAGGGCAACCCAGCCTACGCCTTGCTTGAAGAAGTAGCTTGTTTCGAAAAAAAATTACTTATTTTTGTTGAAGACATGGAGATCGGTAAATTACTTCATTTTAAAAATCTATAGCAATATCGCGATGAGACCAATGCAACTATAGACACAAATTACTTCAGCATAGCTTTAAAAAACATGAAGGATGGAATTCGCTGAGAGATTCGAGCAATTCAATACAAACAAAAGTACTCTCGCGTTCATAGTAAATCCTCTCAACACAAATACAACACAAGATCAACAGTGAACCATTTGGAATTGATGCTGGATCGCTCCAAATGCGATTGCTAGATTTGAAAACCAAAGACTTGTGGAGTGGCAAGTTGAAAACCAAAGACTTGTGGAGTGGCAAGTTCACAGAACTCAAGAGCAAGTTGGAACAGTTGGAGTTCCAGAAATGGATGCACATCGCGCAGCACAAGTGGACAGCTATAAAAGAAATGCCGCGAGTTGAGGCCCTCGCATTCGGTGCATGGAATAGTCTTCCAGAATGCTACAATGAGGTAAAGAAGTTGGCATATGGAGTGCTGACGATCTTCAGGTCGACATATACGTGCGAGCAAGCGTTCTCTTGCATGAATATAATAAAAAGTAAAGTTAGAAGTCAACTAACAAATTAAATTCTAGAGTCGTGCTTGAAACTTAAAACAACAAGCCGTTTATTTTAAATCAAATATATATAAGCAAATACTATAATATTGAAACGAAAATTTTTAGTGGCTCTTTAAAAATGGGAAATTTTGTAAATTGTAACTTTTGGCTCTTCCGTTTCAATAGGTTGCCGACCCCTGTGTTAGGGGGATTGGGTTCTATTCAAACACTATTCCTTCTCTCTGATTCAAACACTGTAACTCCGCGATGAATAGCTCTATGGACATGTATTTGGTCTCTTAGAAAGGAAATTTGCTGTGTGCCAAAGCTTGAAATAAAATTAAGAACGCACGGAAATGCATGGCGCGTCGGATGAACAGCTTGTTTATCTTAATTTGGTTGAAAGGTTCAACAATTAATGGCTATATAAGAGATTAGGAAATCCGGGATCTTTCGAAATGTATTTTGTATATATGTTACCGTTAAAGTATATAATGCAGTTATTTCATAGAATACCTAGTTATTCCATGAAATAACTGATCGTGCCCGTTAAAGTGTGTAATATGTTATTAATTTGACACTTTAACTAGTTATTCTATGAAATAACTAGGTTTTCTATAAATTAACTAATGAGAGACAGTTAAAGTGTAAAATAAACAATTTATCTAAAATGAAATTAAACTAATGATAGACAATTAAAATGAAAAAGAAGCAATTTATCTAATTTATGCAGCGTATAAATGGTATTTATGGAAACGTACCATAAAATCATTTGTTACAACAAGGATTACTAAAATGACACTTGGAATTACAAAGAACATTATTTACCGAAACATAATCTGAACAATAACATTTCTGAAACATAATCTTCCGAACATGATATATGGACAGGCTCCATACATTTGTGAATGAGAATTTGTGAATTGTAGGCTTGGAAGGTAAATGTATTTGTCGTGTGAGATATATGATATAGATTATTTTACACTTTAACGGGCTGCAGATCGTTATTCTATGAAATAACTAGTTAAAACATGAAATACAAGAGAGTTTTACACTTTAACGGACACGATCAGTTATTTCATGGAATAACTAGGTATTCTATGAAATAACGGATTTCATACTTTAACGGTAACATATACACGAGGAGTATTTTTTTTTTAATTTCATTACATTTTACGATATACTTAATCAATTTTATTATAAACAATTCTTTGAAAATGATAAAATCCAAGTTTTTTTTTTTATTATCGAATTATTTTATGTGAATAACTCGCTGCCTTTTCCCGCTGAGTAACGCAAATTAAATAACTTTTGAGGAAATTCGCCAAAACTCACAATTCAATAGGAATTAAAATTTACCTGTACATTTTCACTTGAAGGTCCTCTGAAGGTTCATTTGAGACAAACACAAAATGTTTGTTAAATTGATGTTAATTGAAATGTGAAAATATTAAAACATTGTACAATTTTAATAATTTACTAATTACCAAGAACCAAATTAATAATTTAAAAAGAGCATAAAATAATATTATTCAGATAATCTATAAAAGGTACTATTATAAAGGTATATTCGAATAACAAAATTAATTCCTTGGAGTGTAGGGACCCAGTGGATAAGAGGGTTCAGCTAGTAATCAGAGGATTGCTGGTTCGAACCCATGCGATGGACTCAACAAAAGAAAAGTAAAAAAGTAGTGATCTTGCGATCGGAGGGTTGCCAGTTTCGCTAAAAAAATAATAGAAAATCGTCCAGGACATCCAACTGCCAGCTTCGCTACAAAAATACTAGAAAAGTCGTCCAGAACATTCGCAAAAATTAACGACGTGTATACGAGACTGGTGCACGATAAATCTGATCGGGGTCCAAAGTCCTGACGTCTATTGAAGGCGTTGGGTGCCAGTTCAGGTGTTTCCTCGTCGTCTGACCATGGTTCTAAAATAACGTGGTGAATGTATGAATGAGTGTGTGAATGTGTATGTGTTCCCGGGTCTTTCCTTCAAGATAGACCCCGAACCGTCGCCAATAGCCCACTGTGCAGCTCTAGTGCAACGTTAATTAACCAAAAAAAAACCTGTATTTTATTTACATAGCATGATTCCAATACATTTTAAATTGACAGGTGCCGTTTTTAAATATACTATTCGGTCTGGCGAGGTATATGTCATTCCGTTTTTAAAGACGTTTTCTCGTCAAAAATAAAAGTATTTGGTGAGTTTTTTTTAATTCTCCTTTTTATCAGCCTATAATTCACGATAATTAGAAATCCACAAAAAAAATTTGGCGATTGTACGGACAATCTGCTGCAAACCTAAAAGACTTTTTTTTTTCTTCTTCAAAAAATAAACATTTCAACTTTTGCGAACTAAACACCTGTCATCCATTTGCAGCTACATGAAAATATTTCAATTTGGCGGGATCCAATTAGAAATGAAAAGACGACTGACTTTCTTTGTTCTCTAGTCTGGGATCCAATGAAACTGGCAAAGAGGCGTGGCTTCTCATCCCCAACTTCGAGAATCATTCGAATCTGCCCAAGGATTTATAATCTTTTTTGAGAACCGGTATTCACAGTTCCTGTTATTTTTTAAAGAGCTGTTCTTTCCGACAAACTGTTCTTTAAAAAGCAAAAAAATATATGTATTTATTTTAAAGCCTAAATAAACAAAAATTAACGAACACGAATAACTTTGTCCATAATTAACAAAAAGGGATCGTCAATTTCCACTAAAGGAATATTATATAATAGAACAAAATAAAAGAACAATTTAAGAAGTGCAAGGAAATAATTTTGTTGAATTGTTTTATAGATAGCAGATTTCTAACGAAAAAATTTCTGGAAATAAAATTTTAAAACTTTAGTTAAAAGCTTAATTTTTTCTAATTTAAGGTGAAACTTTTTGATTTTCTGGACGACTTTAAAGTATTTTGTAGCGAAGCTGGCAACCCTCCGATCACAAGATCGCTACTTTTTTACTTTTCTTTGTCAAGTCCATCGCACGGGTTCGAACCACCAATTCTCGGATTAGTAGCTGAATGCCCTTAACCGCTCGGCCACGGAGGCCTTTAAAACTAACGGGATGCAACTGTTCTTTAAAAAGATAGTGAATACCAAACACTTTTATCGTCCATAAAAGTTTAAGATCAAGTAATAAAATTGAATTTTCTAAAATGTTAACAATGTGTTTTCATTAAAAAACGATTGCGCCCTATTAAAACTAAATTATTGAAAGACACTGCTTGAAAAATGTAAAACTCTCCCGTTTTAGAGGTTAATAAAAAAATAGGTCAGAAAAGAACGGGTTAGAGAAAAGAACATGGTTTTATAAAAATTGTTTGTTCCTGTTCATTTTAAAGAACAGGTGAAAAAGAACGGGATGTTCTTTTCTTTTGTATCTATTCTTTCTTCATTCATCGCCATTTCTATCTTCTGAATTCATGAGTGAAGAACGCGACGCTGAGTTTGCTTCTGGCTCTCGAGTTTTTCTACGGGATAGATCATGAAATGACTCAAAATCCTTTGTGCAGAGCTGTAGATCCTCATCAAGTGGGGCCTCGTGGCTGACCACAGCCAACTGTAAAACAACTCAGTGATGCAGAGGCGGTGCCGTACCGGACTCGTAAATGAAGGAGTGTTGTTCGAATTTCGTCTTGAGAGTGTATTGCAGGCGAGATGGAAAGTTCTTCGTCTTCCGCTACTAAACATTAACCGTGAAAAAGTGACTGGTCGTGGTAAAAGTTCGTCGTGGTAAAAAATTGTCTCGTGCTTTTGTCGGGTGCTTGCTCAAGAAAACACTTCGTCATCTGATCATGGTTCAAAATTACAAGACAATGTTCCTGATTCTTACGGAATCGACCCCGAGCCGCCAATAATGGTGTAGCTCTAGTGTGACGTTCACCTTGAACATTCAACTAACCAAGCATCTTCGGAAAATCGGTAAGTTATCGAATTTAATTATTTTGGATTAAGTGAAATAAAATGCATGTGGCGAACCAATTTCAAAATGTTTCTGGTCCATTTTCTTCAAATTAGGAAGAACGAACATGATTGTAGGTAATAAAAATATTAAGTTTGTAGAATATAAAGCTATTCTCTCTATTATGTTTGTTTCTAAATTGGTACCACAAACTCTTGCTTTATCGTGTTTTTTTACTTCGTTTAGTCTTGAAATTTTGTTCCACCAAGAACTAAATTTTATTTATTTTTTATATCATAACTGTGTCGGATTGCTTGGAGAGCGACAATTGCATAAACAATTTAAAAGTGAAACTTAATTTTTACGTAAATATTAGTAATAAAATTTTTTGAAACCAATCAATGTAAATAGCGATTACCCAATATACCTTTTAAAAAATAATGACCAGACATTTTGAAATCAATCATGTTCTAGTATTGTATTGTTTATTAACCCAAGCAGGTTGTTTGATACCATCATATTTGTGTACGACATGCGAAATTATATTTGTGCACGTTAATACGAGAGTTGTGAATACGAATGGTATTTTGAAGTCGAGGAATAGTGTTGTCCTACTTGCGTACAAGAGTAAATCTCTAAAGTTTGTTCCTACTTGCGTACAAGTGGGGTTTGCGCACTTTTCGCTTGGCTCTTTCAAATGGGATACATTAGTATTTTGTTCAGTAATATAAGACAAAAAATTTTCGTGTATATGCACAGGGTGGCAACATAACCTGGAAAACCGGGAAATCGGGGAATTATCAGACATTTTTAATTCTGAAAAAGTCAGGGAAATTTTCAAAGTTTCACAAAAAATCAGGGAAATTTTCAAAGTTTCACAAAAAAAATCAGGTAATTTTCAAATTTGGATCCTTAAAACGGCAATTATCGTCTGTTATGCCCTCCATTCTGGGTAATTTAGTTGCCAATATTTCCTTTTAGTTCTGAAAAAGAATTTAAAAAAAAAGAATGGTTATGCGGATTTTCATATTTTCAGTTTTATTTTTGTAAAAACGGGAACCACTGCTGGGAGGGAGAAGGAGAAGCAAAAGCAAAGTGCGTTAGTCATTGAATTGTAAGCAACATGTGAGGGTCTAATGAATATGTGATTTACTAAAGATTGGAATAGGAAATAGGAAGCATATGAAACATTTCAAATTATCTACAAAAGAAATAATTTTTAAAAAATTGCTTTTTTTGCATTATCTGCTTCCAGAGAACATGCTTAATTACTATTATGTCTGTCGCAATTGCGTAATTTATGTTGTATTCATACATTATTATTTTAACTGTTAATAAGTATTGCTTATAATTTTTCATTTATAATGCAATATAGTTATTGGATCATTGTAGTTATTGATCTTTGTTTCTATGCAAAGCATATATTGCAACATTTCTTAATGTAATTGTAAAATCAGGGATATTTATGTGACACCATCCTGGAAATCAAGGAACTTTTTTTCTCCAGAATGTTGTTGCCACCCTGATGCAAATCGCTTCTAAAAAAGATGACTTGGTTCTCTTTGACTTGGCTTCCCAGCAAAGGAAGATCATATGCTACTTACAAGTTTTAATACGTGCTAATTTTATTTAATGAACGCATCCCTCAGTCTTCCCATAAATGCACATGTATATATGAAACAATTATAAATAGAAATAAATAGTTAAATCTATTAAAATACTTTTAAGAAACTGTGTAAAGAGCTTACATTTCTCAATTATTTCGTAATTAAGTTTGAAAACTTAACTACGTTTTACGTTTCCGTTCAATTTACTTTCGTAATTTAACTTTTAAGAACTGATGTAAACTATTTGGCAAAAAAAAAAATAGTTTGATTATAAAAATTATTAAGAATTTTTAATAAGCTCTTTTTTTTAAAAGATTACTTTTCTAAAGGATAAGTATGCGATAATCCTTGACTATCTTCCAAATTAAAGCCACGAACGAGTAAAACGCGCGTAAGCTTTACGGTGATTCGAGAAATCATACCACGTGGTGCGAATTCGCGAATAGCCGAGAATCCAACGCGCGTTTTTCTCGTTCGTGTAGAATGGGCCTAAGGAGGATCGTATTCTACTTAAAATTTTAATATATTCGAATTTTATTTAATCTTGAAGGGAGTAAACTGATAAATTTGGTTATTTTAATAATCTTGTTACTTTAAACATTTTGCCAAGTTAGTCTGTTTAGTCATGTTTATATTGTATAAGTCTCCGAATATCAGGGAAATTTTCAAAATTTCACAAAAAACCAGGGACATTTTCAAATTTGGATCATTAAATCGGCAATTATCGTCTATTAGGCCCTCTATTCTGGTTATTTAGTTGTCAATAGTTCCTTTTATTTCTGAAAATGATATTTTTTTTAAAAAAAAAGCATGTTTATGCACATTTTCATATTTTCAGTTTTATTTTTGTAAAAACGTAAACCACTGCTGGACGGAGCAACAAAAGCAGCATTGAACCTTGAATTGCAAGCAACATGTGAGGGGCTAATGAATATGTGATTTATTGGAATAGGAAATATGAAGTATAAAACGTTTAAAATTATCTACAAAAGAAATAATTTGAAAAACTTGCTTTTTTTCATTATCTGCTTCCAGAGAGCATATTTAATTAATATTATGTCTGTCACAATTGCGTAATTTGTGTTGTATCCATAAATTATTATATTAATTGTCAATAAGTATTGCTTATAATTTTTCATTTATAATGCAATATATTTATAGTATTATTGTAGCGTGGATACTTTGTTTCTATAGAAAGCATGTATTGCAACATTTCTTAATGTAATTGCAAAATCAGGGAAGTTTTTGTAACACCATCATGGAAATCAGGGAACTTTTTTTTCCAGAATGTTGTTGCCACCCTGAAATAGGGCAAGGGACCTATATTTGACATTTATGTATTTTAAAGAACACGGTTTGGTTTGTTTTAATTAACATCGCACTAGAGCTGCACAGTGTTCAATTGGCCCAGTTCGGGGCCTATCTCGAAGGAAAGACCCGGGAACGATGCCTCGTATTTTTGAACCATGGTCAGATGACGAGGCCAACACCTGAGCCTAAAGAACACGGGTTGTGAGGATTTTTAATCCAAAAAATCCCACCCCCACGCGCCTTGTACACTGACAAAAATAATTTATATTGGAGTTTGTGAGGTTTGGTTTGGTTTGGTTAAGAAACGTCGCACTAGAGCTGCACATTGTGCTATTGGCGCCGGTTCGGGGTCTATCTCGGAAGGAAAGACCCGGGAACACATTCACACACACATTCATTCAAACATGCACCTCGTTATTTTAGAACCATGGTCAGATGACGAGGAAACACCTGAACTGGCACCCAACGCCTTCAAGACGTCGGGACCCGATCAGATTTATCGTGCACCAGTCGCGTATACACGCCGTTAATTTTTGCGGATGTTCTGGACGACTTTTCTAGTATTTTGTAGCGAAGCTGGCAACTCTCCGATCACAAGATCACTACTTTTTACTTTTCTTTGTCAAGTCGATCGCCTGGCATCGAACCAGGAACCTTTGTATTCCCAGCTGACGCCTTTAACCGCTCGGCCACGGAGGTTTTGGAGTTTGTGAGAGAGTGGGTGTGCGTCAAGGGCTCATAAAATATGTTGATTTTCAAGGAATGGACTTTTTACGGGTTGATTTTCAAGAACATGCAGTTCTAGTTCAATTTGAAGAGCATGGAAGAAATAAACAGGTCGTTATTAAGAATAAGTAGAAATTGTTAAAAAAAAATTAATAAAAAGAAAAAGTTTTATTTAAGAAAAAACAACTTTTTTAAAATGGTACAATTAAGGATGACATGAATATTCGGACCAAATGCTGAATACTCGGTTAGGCCGAATAATTCTGATATTCGGCAAACATCAGCCGAATAGCTGTCATAGAATCGGGACGTTAAAACAGTATTTGAAGAAAAACCAGATTTAAAAAATTGTTTACTTGTAATTAGAAAAAAAATCTAATTGAATTAAAATAAGTTTCTGTGAAATGAACTATTTTTTTTATTCACTTTCAGGAAACATACGGCTTTTTTAATCAATAATTAAATTTTAAAATATATTTTTAAAAAATTGCAAAACCTTTTAAATCTAATTACTAATTTTTTTTATCATGAAAAAACAGGTGTTGATAAATGAGGACGAAAACTTGGAATGAACCCCACCTCTAAGCTGTATATTAAATAATCTAAAATTATAGTGCATAATTAATATAATTTTAGTATTTTTAAGTAGAGTTCTGTTGTGTTCTTTTCTTTTTAAAGTTTAAATTGAATTGACTGTTGTTTTATTATAATTTATTATTAATAGATTTTTAATAATATTACTATTCGATAGTGTTCACTCTGCGTTTTTTGAAGGGCGGCCTGCCCTGCACGCCCCTTTTTCATCTCGAATGCACCATCTTTCCCTTTTTTTTTCAAACATGCCGGCACTTTTGCCTTTTTCAGTCAAGCACAAGCGTCCTTGCTTCCCTAGCTATCTTTAAAAAAATGTATAGATTTTAACGTTTTTTATGTAGAAATCGAAATTAAGTAATTATGACAGTAGAAAAACAAACTTCTTTTTAACTACGTGTGTTGCGCAATTGCGATGATTCCGCGGTAATTTCGAGCACGGGCACAATCCACGAATCCTATTGGTTGCCTGTGCCCCCATATGACATACTAATATTTTTTTCTTGTAAAAAGAAGATGGTTTGGGTCGAGGTTACTAAATTTTGGATTTAAGTAGCTTTTTCATCAGTTTTGTAAGTGGTCTGATTAGGACTACTTACCGATTTGGTTACGTGAACAAATTAATTTTTAATATTTTTATTTAGTTTTGAACTATTTTGCACTAATTTAAAAATTGTCAAATATAAATATCAATGATTCTACCCGGTAGAGTTTCTTCTCCTTGGTCCTTAAAACCAGTATAGAAAAGTGTTATGTATTCCCCGCATAATTCTCTGCATCTTTTTCGCATAATGGGCAATGCATTTACACTTTCACGGCCAAGAATTTTTTTCGAAATTGCGAAGAACATACTTTTTAGTTAAAACAGTTCGTAATTTCCGCCTGAAAATAGGTTGGCGGTTGCAAAAGGTTACGTTTTCAATCTTATCTCTGCAAAGGTAAATATGGAATTGTTGTGTAGTTCGTACTACAGCAGAGCTATACAATGGGCTATTGGCGACGGGGATCTAGAAAATAACTATAATTTGTTGATTAAAATAACATCAATATTATAACTACATAATGAGTTATCGGCTAGATGACCAGGACAAACACCTACGCTGGTACTCAGCTCACCAAATTTGGAACTAATTAAGAAATTAACAAACGGTTCATTTTTCAAACCAATACTATGCCCTCGGTAAATGTGCGCTAAGAACAACGAGCTTGTAATCGGAAGATTGTGGATTTGAACATCGATTGTGATAACGCAGCGAACTCGTACCTTTTGGTCCTTTAAAAAAAAACATCCCTCGTGTATAGGGGACGAGTGCACGTTAAAGCTTTCTGCTGTAAACGTAACACATCGCACCTACACAGGTGCGATGTGTGTCAGTTCAATTGTTGTCCTCGTTACCTGGGGTCCCAGTTGCCCAGTGGATAAAAGCGCTCAACTAGTAAACAGAGTATAGCGAGTTCGAGCCCGACTGAGTAGACTTGTAGACTTGACAAAGAAAAATAAAAAATGTAGGGATCAAAAATGATTGAGATCGAAGGATTGCAAACTTCGCTACTAAAATACTAGGAAGTCGTCTAGAGCATCCAACAAATTATACTGGCATGTACACAGGAATAGTGCACGATAAATCTTATCCGGGTCTATTGAGGTAGCGTCGGATGCCAGCTCGAGTGTTGTCCTCATCTGACCATAGTTAAAAAATACGAGGCATCGGACCGGTGCCTTTCCTTCGAGATAGGCCCCGAATCGTCGCCAAATGCCCATTGTGCAACTCTAGTGCGACGTTAATTTACTGACTCTTTCCAAAATACGCGATTTGCAGATTTATTGCCGTTTCTCTAATTTTACATTTTTTTTAAAATTAGTTTTAATTGGATTTCTAAAGTATTGGAGTTATGTTAATTAAAGTTGGCGTTTTTTCCGATTTTAAAGACGGAAAATTTAAGATTTTCTGCATATTTTTCTGCATTGTACTATAGTTGTACAGTGGGTTATTGTTATTGCATTTTTATTCTTTTTAAAACTAGATGGTAGATTTCACGAATTGTTTTTCTGACTCTTTCCAAAATACGCGATTTGCAGATTTTTTGCCGTTTCTCTAATTTTAAATTTTAAAAAAATGTAATTGGATTTCTAAAGTATTGGAGTTATGTTAATTAAAGTTGGCGGTTTTTCCGATTTTAAAGATGGAAAATTTAAGATTTTCTGCATATTTTTCTGCATTGTACTATAGTTGTACAGTGGGTTATTGTTATTGCATTTTTATTCTTTTTAAAACTAGATGGTAGATTTCACGAATTGTTTTTCTGACTCTTTCCAAAATACGCGATTTGCAGATTTTTTGCCGTTTCTCTAATTTTAAATTTTAAAAAAATGTAATTGGATTTCTAAAGTATTGGAGTTATGTTAATTAAAGTTGGCGGTTTTTCCGATTTTAAAGATGGAAAATTTAAGATTTTCTGCATATTTAAACGTTTTCGTTTCTCGTTGTGAAAGCCTTTTCTTTAGTTTTAATTTGTTTATACACTTATGTGTTTACATATTATGAGTCAATCAGTTATTCCGAGTGGCAATCAAAACACTGCAATTTGCAACCACGACTTTTGCGACTTTGATAACGTAACTGTGTTTTTTGCAGATTCATTGAGATACTTTTTCAGTTGTAATTGGGTGGTTTTTTTTGTATTTATTATTAGCCAACCAAATTGTCGATTTTAGCAAGAATCGATTTTTCTAAATTCGGGAAAATGGTCCATAAAGGGCCATTAGAAAAAAATGCCTTTTTTCTTTAAATAGCGCCTTCCTTTTTTAATTTCTAGAGTGAACACTGGAATTATTTTAAAATTTATCCTGAGCAGAACATTTTGACAACTAAATAAAATTACGTCCGATCTTACCGGAAATCGAACCCCAAATAAATTGGAATTAAGATAATTGAGTTAACTGTTAACTGTGTAAATGGTTGTTTTTATTTCTGTTATTATTTTTAATTACTCTGTTTTTATTTCAGCAGTCGACAACAATCTTCTGAACAACTATTTTAAATTTGTCAGGTTTCATTAAGATTGCTTGAACAAAAGCTAAAATTAATCATATTAAATCACATTGCTACTTTTTAAAAAAGTACGGTTACTTAAATTTAAGTATGTCATCACTCATTTACGATGGAATTACACTTAAGGAAAACGAGTAGGGTCAGATACTCATTTTTAAGTGCCTTTTTTTCTTTTACAGTGTGCGATAGATGATTTGCCATTTGTTCGCACATTCCGACTAATTATTTAAAATATTTTGTTTTGTTTAGATTGCTGGTTCGAAGACAGTTCGCCAGGCACCGTAATGGACTTGTGCAGCCAAGGATGCAAAGCCAAGGCCATCGCGAAGCCCCTGTCAATGGACACTTTGTCTTCACATCTCGTTAGGGTGAGTGTTTGAATAAATAAATAGATCTTCAACGGATACCAAGGGTAAGTCGAATATATTTTATATCGAAGTTTTTGGTTTAATTTCTTCTTCATTTTTTCTGAAGATTAACCTTTAACAGTCGAAATACGTTCTTGATATTTAAGTTATTTTTAAGTAACAGTTATATCCCATTCCTATTTTTTTAAAGGTACATCTTTAACGTGTTCTTTTTACATTTAGGGCGGTTAATTATGAAAAAAAAACTTTGGCTTGAAGCTGTATATTTATCTCAGTACAGCCAACATTTATTTATGACATTCGTCATTTTTTTAAACAGGAGTTGTGAGAAATTCAATCACCATTCTTTAAGTTTCTAAATGACGAAATCAAATTAGTTTTATGACAAAATAACTTTTTAAACTCCAAGTATCTTGGAAGAACAGGGTGGCAACATAATCTGGAAAACCGGGCAATCAGGGAATTTTTTTATTCTTTTAATATCAGAGAAATGTCGGGGAATTTTTCAAAATTTCACATAAAATCAGGGAAATTTTCAAATTTAGATCATTAAAGCGGCTATTGTCGTCTATTATTCCATTTATTCTGTGTAGTTTAGTCGTCAATATTTCCTTGTAGTTCGAAAAAGAAAGCATGGTTATGCGAATTTACATATTTATTTTCCTTTTTATATTTGTAAAAATGTGAACCACTGCTGGTGGGAGAAGCAAAAGCAAAGTGCGTCGGACTATAGTGTGTTGTTAAGCAACATGTGGGGGGCTAATGAATATATGATTTATTGAAGATTAGAATAGGTAGCATATAAAATATTTAAAATTATCTCCAAAAGAAATAATTGGAAACACTTGCTTTTTTTTTACATAATCTGCTTCCAGAGAACGTGTTTAATTACTATAATGCCTGTCGCAATTGCGTAATTTGCGTTGTATCCATAAATTATTATTTTAAATGTCAATAAGCATTGCTTAACATTTTTCATTTATAATGCAATATACTTATTGTATCATTGTAGCGAGGATACTTTGTTTCTATACAAAGCACGTATTGCAATTTTTTTAATGTAATTGCAAAATCAGGGTAATTTTTTGTGACACCATCATGGAAATATGGAAATCAAGGAAATATCAGGGAACTTTTTTACCAGAATGTTGTTACCGTCCTGAAGAACAGAGGGGGGAAATATCACATTGTTATTTTGAGGACTTAATGTCATACTTTTAATATAAACTTAGATAATAAACAAGCTAATAAAAAGAAAAGAGCTTTTTATTAGGGATGAAACGGATATCCGGTAACTATCCGGTATCCGGCCTATCCGGCTGATTTTTAACTATCCGGTAACTATCCGATATCCGGAAGTAAAATGCCGGATATCCGATTTTCGAAGCCGGATATCCGGATGAATAAAACATCGAAGATTTTTTTTTGTGGCGGTCAATTATCTTTGCTAAGAATATGGTATTTAAGTATTTTCCAGAAAATTATACCAATATATTAACAGTGTGCAGATTCTCCGTTGAATTTTTCTCGTTTTTAACTTTAAAATTCTATTTTTTTTTAACGAATCGTTATTGTGGAGGGTCATAACATCTCACAACTAATATAAAGTTCAAATAAAAATAAATTTCTCAAAAGTTTAAGCAAACTTGAGTTTTTATGTTTGGAATGAAAGAGCATAGGTAAAAATCAATTATTCAGAAATTGAGTTTAAAGTGTACAATACATACGCCCATTGCTAGCAGCACCCTAGACTAACCCTTTGTAAATAAAATAGTTTTTTGAATGTTTATTCAATCTTGGTATCACCTTAAGGGTAAGTAATTGGGGAATATTATAGAATAAAAAAATATTTCGTAATTTTTGACCGATTTCCGTATTTTCTAGTGTGTATGAGAAGATATTTTCATACAACAGAAACTGCCGGATATGCGATCGGATATCCGGCAAAATCCAGTTCCGATATCCGGTTTGTAATGTGCGCCGGATATCCGGTATCCGGCAAAACCACTATCCGGTTCATCCCTACTTTTTATGTAAAAGAATATACAATTCTTGTTATACTTGGACCTCGCAACAGGTACCTTTTTTTTTAATCAAAAACAGGGTGGTAACATAATAGAAAAACCGGGAAATCAGGGAATTGTCATGGAAATTTTTAATTCTGGAAATATCAGGGAAAATCAGGGAATTTTTGAAAATTTCACAAAAAAATCAGGGAATATTTTTTAATTTAATAATTAAAATAGAAATTATCGGTATTATCCTCTATTCTGGGTAATTTGGTTGTCAATATTTCCTTTTAGTTCTGAAAAAGAATTTAAAAAAAAAGCATGGTTATTCTCATATTTTCAGTTTTTTTTTTAATGTGAACCACTGCTGGAGGGAGAAGCAAAAGCAAAGTGCATTGGACCTTGAATTGTAAGCAACATGTGAGGGACTAATGAATATGGGATTTATTGAAGATTGGAATAGGAAATATTATGCATATAAAACATTTAAAATTATCTACAAAATAAATAATTTGAAAAAACTTGCTTTCTTTTCATTATCTGCTTCCAGAGAACATATTTAATTAATATTATGCCTACAAAAATTTTGGTGGAATAATGCTTGAAATAGTAGAATATAATAAAATAGTGGAAATTGTAGAATAGTAGAAAACTCAATTTTTTTTTCTTCGTATTTTACTAGGGGGGGGGGGGGGGGGGTAAGGGACTTGTGACTGATGCAAACAAACATCTGATTATAAATTATTTGCCTGGCACAAGCAATAATTGCACTGCAACTTTTAGTCTGCTGACTAAAAAATCACTCAGCAACTGTCCGGCGATTATTTTAATTGCATTCAACTTAGTGCTGTCATGTTTCGGATTTCGAAATCGTCATAGTAGAGATGAAAAATCGCCCCAAATTCTTTATTTTCACAATCCATACAAAATTGTCTATTATTTGACAAAGCTGTTAACGCGGTATCGAGCGACAGGATATTTTGTCCAATAGTTTCATGTGCAATAATTGCGGAATGAGCAAATACAATTTAAGTTTTTCAATTGCATGCAACTAGTTGAGTTGGATGTCCGATAGTTGCCAGTACACGGCCTAGCATGTATTGTTACATAAAAAATATAACTTTTTTTATTATTTAAAACTCTTTTTTTGCTCTATTGTGTTTTTTCCTATAATTTTGTCACACTCACATTGATGACTTAAAATTTAATGCGGATTTATATTTTGTAGGTTTCTTTTTGTCCCTGTTTTTAAGATATTTGATCCTTTTTTTTCCTAGGGCATATGTAAAAAGTGTTGATAGCCTTGTTATACTTAAAGCGCATTAAACAAAAAAACAGGTCGTCATTTTAGTGACAGAAAATCATCTATCGACCTCTGGTTAAATTAGAAATTTTTATATTAAAGTTCAACTAAAATAATACACAGTTTATAGAAAGACATAAACGAAATAAAACACATTTAGTAAATTTTTAATATTACTGTGTCTCAAAATTTTTAAATATCTTATTTTAAATAATTTTCTCCAGATCATTTTTGATACTTTTATGTTTTCCAACATTCCTGTGTTATAATTAGTTAGTAAATTGTTAGGTGTTAATTATTAGATTTAAGATTTTTGAGGCACCAATCTATACTTAAATGAACTGCTTGAAATTACTAAAGTTTAATATATTTTTTATTATTTAAATAAAAAAAATTTGGTGGATTTTTTTTTATCTAACAAAAAATAATATTTTGTTTCAAACAGTCCGGTTAATTAAGAATTCCGGAAAGTTAAATACCGGTTAACCGGATATTTTTTTTTTCAAATTACTCCCAAGTGAAACATCCCCTATTCAACAAATTTTTTTTTTGCAAATATCTGAACTAGAACCAAAATCCGGCTCGAACATACATAAAAAAATATTTAATACATAGCAGTCGAATTGATAACCTCTCGACTTGTCGCGCGATTTGGCAGTTTTAATTTAAAATTTCTGCCGGCTATATTTTGAAGTATTGGTTGACGCGCTGTTCTGTCTTTTAAAAATGTATTACATGTTGCGCGAGAATGGGACAGGGTAGTCACTTTTTATGGACCTTGGCGTTGTTCAGGGGTGTTGTGCCTGCGCCAAACTATTTGATTTTCCTTGTGGTTTCTGGTGTATTTATGTGAATGAAATGACATGGAGTTAAGTCTTCTAACTCGGAGTGAAATATTAACTCGGAGTGAAATGACATGTCTCTATATTTTTCTAAACTGCAACAAGGGCTATATTAATTGTGACGGATGTTTTTAAAAGAAAATACATCACTTAAATTTATTTTTAGAATTTACATTATCTTGTATAACTGGTTTTAAGGAAAATTAATTCACGAATTTTCATAATGAAAAACAAATTTATTAGCAAAGAAAATATATTCGTGTTAACCAATTTTATTTTCATGTTAAAAAATGGTTATGTTTATAAATGCCTTTTTAAAACCTTTAAAAATACTTATTTTTTTATCTAATATGTCGTTTCTAAAAACCTTTAATATTATTTCTAGTTTTTTTATTTATTATATATTTAATTTAGCTAGTAATTTGTTAGGTGTTAAGTTATTTTTATAAATCTGCAGATTTTAGTTGATATTTTTATGTTTTACAATATTCCTGTGTTATTACTATTTTCAATATATTGTAGCAAAAGCCACTAGGAAAATCAGTACAAACTTTTTATTATTTGGTTAATTAGATTGCAGCTTTTTCTTAATGGGATTATTTTTTTCAATAAGGCAAATATGTTTTCAATATTTTTTTGAGTTTTTTATGTTAATGCCCAATAGTAGTTTTTGGATTTGTGGAATCTAATTTTTATTAAATGTGTGTATGATTCGGGGTAAAATTGATTTGTAGGAATATGTTATTTATTTTATGAGAATTTTTGTAGGGTAGGGTTTCCTGTATGCGATTTTATTTGTAATTATTGGAGAAGCTTGTTATTTTGATTGAGGGCTAATTGTTTAGAAGGGAGCTGAGCCTGTGAGAAGAGGAGAAGGAATGAGAGCCTCCTGTTTACATCTTGCGCGGACATGGGACAGGGCAGTTACTTTTTATGGACCTTGGCGTTGGTTATAAATAGCAAGGATCTCTGGACCCGACACCGGTTCGTGAAAACCTGCCCTGTCTCTCCAATGACGATCCGACTTGGCGTTGGGTTTCTCTAGTTCCAGAGCTAGGCACCCCTCGGATATTCCCCATTTTATGTCCGGCTTCTTCGATTCACGGGGGGACCCAAGCATTGCCAGTCACTTGGGCACTCGTCCTCACCTGTGCTCTGAAGAGGTCATCGAAGGGCCTGCTTCGCGTCTCCCTTTAGATTTTTTTTTTAAGGTTAGTTGGTTTTTAAAGTTAGCATTTTCAGTAGTTGGGGTAGTACTTTTTAAGGTACTTTTTATTTACGTAGAAATGGGAAAGTGAGAAAAACAAAATTCTTAATATTCCATAATTTTTGTGTGCATACAATTTCCGGTATTCTTTTTATTTGATTTTCCTCGTGGTTTCTGGTGCATTTATGTGAGTGAAATGACATGGAGTTAATTCTAACTCGGAGTGAAATATTAACTCGGAGTGAAATGACATGTCTATATATTTTTCTAAACTGTAACAAGGATTATATTAATTGTGACGGATGTTTTTAAAAGAAAATACATCACTTAAATTTATTTTTAGAATTTACATTATCTTGTATAACTGGTTTTAAGGAAAATTAATTCACGAATTTTCATAATGAAAAACAAATTTATTAGCAAAGAAATTTTATTCGTGTTAACCAATTTTATTTTCATGTTAAAAAATGGTTATGTTTATAAATGCCTTTAAAAATACTTCTTTTTTTTATCTAATATGTCGTTTCTAAAAACCTTTAATATTATTTCTAGTTTTTTTATTTATTATATATTTAATTTAGCTAGTAATTTGTTAGGTGTTACGTTATTTTTATAAATCTGCAGATTTTAGTTGATATTTTTATGTTTTACAATATTCCTGTGTTATTACTATTTTCAATATATTGTAGCAAAAGCCACTAGGAAAATCAGTACAAACTTTTTATTATTTGGTTAATTAGATTGCAGCTTTTTCTTAATGGGATTATTTTTTTCAATAAGGCAAATATGTTTTCAATATTTTTTTGAGATTTTTATGTTAATGCCCGATAGTAGTTTTTGGATTTGTGGAATCTAATTTTTATTAAATGTGTGTATGATTCGGGGTAAAATTGATTTGTAGGAATATGTTATTTATTTTATGAGAATTTTTGTAGGGTAGGGTTTCCTGTATGCGATTTTATTTGTAATTATTGGAGAGGCTTGTTATTTTGATTGAGGGCTAATTGTTTAGAAGGGAGCTGAGCCTGTGAGAAGAGGAGAAGGAATGAGAGCCTCCTGTTTACATCTTGCGCGGACATGGGACGGGGCAGTTACTTTTTATGGACCTTGGCGTTGGTTATAAATAGCAAGGATCTCTGTACCCGACACCGGTTCGTGAAAACCTGCCCTGTCTCTCCAATGACGATCCGACTTGGCGTTGGGTTTCTCTAGTTCCAGAGCTAGGCACCCCTCGGATCGTCCCCATTTTATGTCCGGCTTCTTCGATTCACGGGGGGACCCAAGCATTGCCAGTCACTTGGGCACTCGTCCTCACCTGTGCTGTGAAGAAGTCATCGAAGGGCCTGCTTCGCGTCTCCCTTTAGATTTTTTTTTAAGGTTAGTTGGTTTTTAAAGTTAGCATTTTCAGTAGTTGGGGTAGTACTTTTTAAGGTACTTTTTATTTACGTAGAAATGGGAAAGTGAGAAAAACAAAATTCTTAATATTCCATAATTTTTGTGTGCATACAATTTCCGGTATTCTTTTTATTTGATTTTCCTCGTGGTTTCTGGTGCATTTATGTGAGTGAAATGACATGGAGTTAATTCTAACTCGGAGTGAAATATTAACTCGGAGTGAAATGACATGTCTATATATTTTTCTAAACTGTAACAAGGATTATATTAATTGTGACGGATGTTTTTAAAAGAAAATACATCACTTAAATTTATTTTTAGAATTTACATTATCTTGTATAACTGGTTTTAAGGAAAATTAATTCACGAATTTTCATAATGAAAAACAAATTTATTAGCAAAGAAATTTTATTCGTGTTAACCAATTTTATTTTCATGTTAAAAAATGGTTATGTTTATAAATGCCTTTAAAAATACTTCTTTTTTTTATCTAATATGTCGTTTCTAAAAACCTTTAATATTATTTCTAGTTTTTTTATTTATTATATATTTAATTTAGCTAGTAATTTGTTAGGTGTTAAGTTATTTTTATAAATCTGCAGATTTTAGTTGATATTTTTATGTTTTACAATATTCCTGTGTTATTACTATTTTCAATATATTGTAGCAAAAGCCACTAGGAAAATCAGTACAAACTTTTTATTATTTGGTTAATTAGATTGCAGCTTTTTCTTAATGGGATTATTTTTTTCAATAAGGCAAATATGTTTTCAATATTTTTTTGAGATTTTTATGTTAATGCCCAATAGTAGTTTTTGGATTTGTGGAATCTAATATTTATTAAATGTGTGTATGATTCGGGGTAAAATTGATTTGTAGGAATATGTTATTTATTTTCTGAGAATTTTTGTAGGGTAGGGTTTCCTGTATGCGATTTTATTTGTAATTATTGGAGAGGCTTGTTATTTTGATTGAGGGCTAATTGTTTAGAAGGGAGCTGAGCCAGTGAGAAGAGGAGAAGGAATGAGAGCCTCCTGTTTACATCTTGCGCGGACATGGGACGAGGCAGTTACTTTTTATGGACCTTGGCGATGGTTATAAATAGCAAGGATCTCTGGACCCGACACCGGTTCGTGAAAACCTGCCCTGTCTCTCCAATGAAGATCCGACTTGGCGTTGGGTTTCTCTAGTTCCAGAGCTAGGCACCCCTCGGATCGTCCCCATTTTATGTCCGGCTTCTTCGATTCACGGGGGGACCCAAGCATTGCCAGTCACTTGGGCACTCGTCCTCACCTGTGCTCTGAAGAGGTCATCGAAGGGCCTGCTTCGCGTCTCCCTTTAGATTATTTTTTTTAAGGTTAGTTGGGGGTAGTGTTTAGCATTTTCAGTAGTTGGGGTAGTACTTTTTAAGGTACTTTTTATTTACGTAGAAATGGGAAAGTGAGAAAAACAAAATTCTTAATATTCCATAATTTTTGTTTGCATACAATTTCCGGTATTCTTTTTATTTGATTTTCCTCGTGGTTTCTGGTGCATTTATGTGAGTGAAATGACATGGAGTTAATTCTAACTCGGAGTGAAATATTAACTCGGAGTGAAATGACATGTCTATATATTTTTCTAAACTGTAACAAGGATTATATTAATTGTGACGGGTGTTTTTAAAAGAAAATACATCACTTAAATTTATTTTTAGAATTTACATTATCTTGTATAACTGGTTTTAAGGAAAATTAATTCACGAATTTTCATAATGAAAAACAAATTTATTAGCAAAGAAAATTTATTCGTGTTAACCAATTTTATTTTCATGTTAAAAAATGTTTATGTTTATAAATGCCTTTTTAAAACCTTTAAAAATACTTCTTTTTTTATCTAATATGTCGTTTCTAAAAACCTTTAATATTTTTTCTAGTTTTTTTATTTATTATATATTTAATTTAGCTAGTAATTTGTTAGGTGTTAAGTTATTTTTATAAATCTGCAGATTTTAGTTGATATTTTTATGTTTTACAATATTCCTGTGTTATTACTATTTTCAATATATTGTAGCAAAAGCCACTAGGAAAATCAGTACAAACTTTTTATTATTTGGTTAATTAGATTGCAGCTTTTTCTTAATGGGATTATTTTTTTCAATAAGGCAAATATGTTTTCAATATTTTTTTGAGATTTTTATGTTAATGCCCAATAGTAGTTTTTGGATTTGTGGAATCTAATTTTTATTAAATGTGTGTATGATTCGGGGTAAAATTGATTTGTAGGAATATGTTATTTATTTTCTGAGAATTTTTGTAGGGTAGGGTTTCCTGTATGCGATTTTATTTGTAATTATTGGAGAGGCTTGTTATTTTGATTGAGGGCTAATTGTTTAGAAGGGAGCTGAGCCTGTGAGAAGAGGAGAAGGAATGAGAGCCTCCTGTTTACATCTTGCGCGGACATGGGACGGGGCAGTTACTTTTTATGGACCTTGGCGTTGGTTATAAATAGCAAGGATCTCTGGACCCGACACCGGTTCGTGAAAACCTGCCCTGTCTCTCCAATGAAGATCCGACTTGGCGTTGGGTTTCTCTAGTTCCAGAGCTAGGCACCCCTCGGATCGTCCCCATTTTATGTCCGGCTTCTTCGATTCACGGGGGGACCCAAGCATTGCCAGTCACTTGGGCACTCGTCCTCACCTGTGCTCTGAAGAGGTCATCGAAGGGCCTGCTTCGCGTCTCCCTTTAGATTATTTTTTTTAAGGTTAGTTGGGGGTAGTGTTTAGCATTTTCAGTAGTTGGGGTAGTACTTTTTAAGGTACTTTTTATTTACGTAGAAATGGGAAAGTGAGAAAAACAAAATTCTTAATATTCCATAATTTTTGTTTGCATACAATTTCCGGTATTCTTTTTATTTGATTTTCCTCGTGGTTTCTGGTGCATTTATGTGAGTGAAATGACATGGAGTTAATTCTAACTCGGAGTGAAATATTAACTCGGAGTGAAATGACATGTCTATATATTTTTCTAAACTGTAAAAAGGATTATATTAATTGTGACGGATGTTTTTAAAAGAAAATACATCACTAAATTAATTTTTAGAATTTACATTATCTTGTATAACTGGTTTTAAGGAAAATTAATTCACGAATTTTCATAATGAAAAACAAATTTATTAGCAAAGAAAATTTATTCGTGTTAACCAATTTTATTTTCATGTTAAAAAATGTTTATGTTTATAAATGCCTTTTTAAAACCTTTAAAAATACTTCTTTTTTTATCTAATATGTCGTTTCTAAAAACCTTTAATATTATTTCTAGTTTTTTTATTTATTATATATTTAATTTAGCTAGTAATTTCTTAGGTGTTAAGTTATTTTTATAAATCTGCAGATTTTAGTTGATATTTTTATGTTTTACAATATTCCTGTGTTATTACTATTTTCAATATATTGTAGCAAAAGCCACTAGGAAAATCAGTACAAACTTTTTATTATTTGGTTAATTAGATTGCAGCTTTTTCTTAATGGGATTATTTATTTCAATAAGGCAAATATGTTTTCAATATTTTTTTGAGATTTTTATGTTAATGCCCAATAGTAGTTTTTGGATTTGTGGAATCTAATATTTATTAAATGTGTGTATGATTCGGGGTAAAATTGATTTGTAGGAATATGTTATTTATTTTCTGAGAATTTTTGTAGGGTAGGGTTTCCTGTATGCGATTTTATTTGTAATTATTGGAGAAGCTTGTTATTTTGATTGAGGGCTAATTGTTTAGAAGGGAGCTGAGCCAGTGAGAAGAGGAGAAGGAATGAGAGCCTCCTGTTTACATCTTGCGCGGACATGGGACGGGGCAGTTACTTTTTATGGACCTTGGCGTTGGTTATAAATAGCAAGGATCTCTGGACCCGACACCGGTTCGTGAAAACCTGCCCTGTCTCTCCAATGAAGATCCGACTTGGCGTTGGGTTTCTCTAGTTCCAGAGCTAGGCACCCCTCGGATCGTCCCCATTTTATGTCCGGCTTCTTCGATTCACGGGGGGACCCAAGCATTGCCAGTCACTTGGGCACTCGTCCTCACCTGTGCTCTGAAGAGGTCATCGAAGGGCCTGCTTCGCGTCTCCCTTTAGATTATTTTTTTTAAGGTTAGTTGGGGGTAGTGTTTAGCATTTTCAGTAGTTGGGGTAGTACTTTTTAAGGTACTTTTTATTTACGTAGAAATGGGAAAGTGAGAAAAACAAATTTCTTAATATTCCATAATTTTTGTTTGCATACAATTTCCGGTATTCTTTTTATTTGATTTTCCTCGTGGTTTCTGGTGCATTTATGTGAGTGAAATGACATGGAGTTAATTCTAACTCGGAGTGAAATATTAACTCGGAGTGAAATGACATGTCTATATATTTTTCTAAACTGTAACAAGGATTATATTAATTGTGACGGATGTTTTTAAAAGAAAATACATCACTAAATTTATTTTTAGAATTTACATTATCTTGTATAACTGGTTTTAAGGAAAATTAATTCACGAATTTTCATAATGAAAAACAAATTTATTAGCAAAGAAAATTTATTCCTTTTAACCAATTTTATTTTCATGTTAAAAAAATGTTTATGTTTATAAATGCCTTTTTCAAATCTTTAAAAATACTTCTTTTTTATCTAATATGTCGTTTCTAAAAACCTTTAATATTATTTCTAGTTTTTTTATTTATTATATATTTAATTTAGCTAGTAATTTGTTAGGTGTTAAGTTATTTTTATAAATCTGCAGATTTTAGTTGATATTTTTATGTTTTACAATATTCCTGTGTTATTACTATTTTCAATATATTGTAGCAAAAGCCACTAGGAAAATCAGTACAAACTTTTTATTATTTGGTTAATTAGATTGCAGCTTTTTCTTAATGGGATTATTTTTTTCAATAAGGCAAATATGTTTTCAATATTTTTTTGAGATTTTTATGTTAATGCCCAATAGTAGTTTTTGGATTTGTGGAATCTAATTTTTATTAAATGTGTGTATGATTCGGGGTAAAATTGATTTATAGGAATATGTTATTTATTTTATGAGAATTTTTGTAGGGTAGGGTTTCCTGTATGCGATTTTATTTGTAATTATTGGAGAAGCTTGTTATTTTGATTGAGGGCTAATTGTTTAGAAGGGAGCTGAGCCTGTGAGAAGAGGAGAAGGAATGAGAGCCTCCTGTTTACATCTTGCGCGGACATGGGACAGGGCAGTTACTTTTTATGGACCTTGGCGTTGGTTATAAATAGCAAGGATCTCTGGACCCGACACCGGTTCGTGAAAACCTGCCCTGTCTCTCCAATGACGATCCGACTTGGCGTTGGGTTTCTCTAGTTCCAGAGCTAGGCACCCCTCGGATCGTCCCCATTTTATGTCCGGCTTCTTCGATTCACGGGGGGACCCAAGCATTGCCAGTCACTTGGGCACTCGTCCTCACCTGTGCTCTGAAGAGGTCATCGAAGGGCCTGCTTCGCGTCTCCCTTTAGATTATTTTTTTTAAGGTTAGTTGGGGGTAGTGTTTAGCATTTTCAGTAGTTGGGGTAGTACTTTTTAAGGTACTTTTTATTTACGTAGAAATGGGAAAGTGAGAAAAACAAAATTCTTAATATTCCATAATTTTTGTTTGCATACAATTTCCGGTATTCTTTTTATTTGATTTTCCTCGTGGTTTCTGGTGCATTTATGTGAGTGAAATGACATGGAGTTAATTCTAACTCGGAGTGAAATATTAACTCGGAGTGAAATGACATGTCTATATATTTTTCTAAACTGTAACAAGGATTATATTAATTGTGACGGATGTTTTTAAAAGAAAATACATCACTAAATTAATTTTTAGAATTTACATTATCTTGTATAACTGGTTTTAAGGAAAATTAATTCACGAATTTTCATAATGAAAAACAAATTTATTAGCAAAGAAAATTTATTCGTGTTAACCAATTTTATTTTCATGTTAAAAAATGTTTATGTTTATAAATGCCTTTTTAAAACCTTTAAAAATACTTCTTTTTTTATCTAATATGTCGTTTCTAAAAACCTTTAATATTATTTCTAGTTTTTTTATTTATTATATATTTAATTTAGCTAGTAATTTCTTAGGTGTTAAGTTATTTTTATAAATCTGCAGATTTTAGTTGATATTTTTATGTTTTACAATATTCCTGTGTTATTACTATTTTCAATATATTGTAGCAAAAGCCACTAGGAAAATCAGTACAAACTTTTTATTATTTGGTTAATTAGATTGCAGCTTTTTCTTAATGGGATTATTTATTTCAATAAGGCAAATATGTTTTCAATATTTTTTTGAGATTTTTATGTTAATGCCCAATAGTAGTTTTTGGATTTGTGGAATCTAATTTTTATTAAATGTGTGTATGATTCGGGGTAAAATTGATTTATAGGAATATGTTATTTATTTTATGAGAATTTTTGTAGGGTAGGGTTTCCTGTATGCGATTTTATTTGTAATTATTGGAGAAGCTTGTTATTTTGATTGAGGGCTAATTGTTTAGAAGGGAGCTGAGCCAGTGAGAAGAGGAGAAGGAATGAGAGCCTCCTGTTTACATCTTGCGCGGACATGGGACGGGGCAGTTACTTTTTATGGACCTTGGCGATGGTTATAAATAGCAAGGATCTCTGGACCCGACACCGGTTCGTGAAAACCTGCCCTGTCTCTCCAATGAAGATCCGACTTGGCGTTGGGTTTCTCTAGTTCCAGAGCTAGGCACCCCTCGGATCGTCCCCATTTTATGTCCGGCTTCTTCGATTCACGGGGGGACCCAAGCATTGCCAGTCACTTGGGCACTCGTCCTCACCTGTGCTCTGAAGAGGTCATCGAAGGGCCTGCTTCGCGTCTCCCTTTAGATTATTTTTTTTAAGGTTAGTTGGGGGTAGTGTTTAGCATTTTCAGTAGTTGGGGTAGTACTTTTTAAGGTACTTTTTATTTACGTAGAAATGGGAAAGTGAGAAAAACAAATTTCTTAATATTCCATAATTTTTGTTTGCATACAATTTCCGGTATTCTTTTTATTTGATTTTCCTCGTGGTTTCTGGTGCATTTATGTGAGTGAAATGACATGGAGTTAATTCTAACTCGGAGTGAAATATTAACTCGGAGTGAAATGACATGTCTATATATTTTTCTAAACTGTAACAAGGATTATATTAATTGTGACGGATGTTTTTAAAAGAAAATACATCACTAAATTTATTTTTAGAATTTACATTATCTTGTATAACTGGTTTTAAGGAAAATTAATTCACGAATTTTCATAATGAAAAACAAATTTATTAGCAAAGAAAATTTATTCCTTTTAACCAATTTTATTTTCATGTTAAAAAAATGTTTATGTTTATAAATGCCTTTTTCAAATCTTTAAAAATACTTCTTTTTTATCTAATATGTCGTTTCTAAAAACCTTTAATATTATTTCTAGTTTTTTTATTTATTATATATTTAATTTAGCTAGTAATTTGTTAGGTGTTAAGTTATTTTTATAAATCTGCAGATTTTAGTTGATATTTTTATGTTTTACAATATTCCTGTGTTATTACTATTTTCAATATATTGTAGCAAAAGCCACTAGGAAAATCAGTACAAACTTTTTATTATTTGGTTAATTAGATTGCAGCTTTTTCTTAATGGGATTATTTTTTTCAATAAGGCAAATATGTTTTCAATATTTTTTTGAGATTTTTATGTTAATGCCCAATAGTAGTTTTTGGATTTGTGGAATCTAATTTTTATTAAATGTGTGTATGATTCGGGGTAAAATTGATTTATAGGAATATGTTATTTATTTTATGAGAATTTTTGTAGGGTAGGGTTTCCTGTATGCGATTTTATTTGTAATTATTGGAGAAGCTTGTTATTTTGATTGAGGGCTAATTGTTTAGAAGGGAGCTGAGCCTGTGAGAAGAGGAGAAGGAATGAGAGCCTCCTGTTTACATCTTGCGCGGACATGGGACAGGGCAGTTACTTTTTATGGACCTTGGCGTTGGTTATAAATAGCAAGGATCTCTGGACCCGACACCGGTTCGTGAAAACCTGCCCTGTCTCTCCAATGACGATCCGACTTGGCGTTGGGTTTCTCTAGTTCCAGAGCTAGGCACCCCTCGGATCGTCCCCATTTTATGTCCGGCTTCTTCGATTCACGGGGGGACCCAAGCATTGCCAGTCACTTGGGCACTCGTCCTCACCTGTGCTCTGAAGAGGTCATCGAAGGGCCTGCTTCGCGTCTCCCTTTAGATTATTTTTTTTAAGGTTAGTTGGGGGTAGTGTTTAGCATTTTCAGTAGTTGGGGTAGTACTTTTTAAGGTACTTTTTATTTACGTAGAAATGGGAAAGTGAGAAAAACAAAATTCTTAATATTCCATAATTTTTGTTTGCATACAATTTCCGGTATTCTTTTTATTTGATTTTCCTCGTGGTTTCTGGTGCATTTATGTGAGTGAAATGACATGGAGTTAATTCTAACTCGGAGTGAAATATTAACTCGGAGTGAAATGACATGTCTATATATTTTTTTAAACTGTAACAAGGATTAGATTAATTGTGACGGATGTTTTTAAAAGAAAATACATCACTTAAATTTTTTTTTAGAATTTACATTATCTTGTATAACTGGTTTTAAGGAAAATTAATTCACGAATTTTCATAATGAAAAACAAATTTATTAGGAAAGAAAATTTATTCGTGTTAACCAATTTTATTTTCATGTTAAAAAATGGTTATGTTTATAAATGCCTTTTTAAAACCTTTAAAAATACTTCTTTTTTTATCTAATATGTCGTTTCTAAAGACCTTTAATATTATTTCTAGTTTTTTTATTTATTATATATTTAATTTAGCTAGTAATTTGTTAGGTGTTAAGTTATTTTTATAAATCTGCAGATTTTAGTTGATATTTTTATGTTTTACAATATTCCTGTGTTATTACTATTTTCAATATATTGTAGCAAAAGCCACTAGGAAAATCAGTACAAACTTTTTATTATTTGGTTAATTAGATTGCAGCTTTTTCTTAATGGGATTATTTTTTTCAATAAGGCAAATATGTTTTCAATATTTTTTTGAGATTTTTATGTTAATGCCCAATAGTAGTTTTTGGATTTGTGGAATCTAATTTTTATTAAATGTGTGTATGATTCGGGGTAAAATTGATTTGTAGGAATATGTTATTTATTTTATGAGAATTTTTGTAGGGTAGGGTTTCCTGTATGCGATTTTATTTGTAATTATTGGAGAAGCTTGTTATTTTGATTGAGGGCTAATTGTTTAGAAGGGAGCTGAGCCTGTGAGAAGAGGAGAAGGAATGAGAGCCTCCTGTTTACATCTTGCGCGGACATGGGACAGGGCAGTTACTTTTTATGGACCTTGGCGTTGGTTATAAATAGCAAGGATCTCTGGACCCGACACCGGTTCGTGAAAACCTGCCCTGTCTCTCCAATGACGATCCGACTTGGCGTTGGGTTTCTCTAGTTCCAGAGCTAGGCACCCCTCGGATCGTCCCCATTTTATGTCCGGCTTCTTCGATTCACGGGGGGACCCAAGCATTGCCAGTCACTTGGGCACTCGTCCTCACCTGTGCTCTGAAGAGGTCATCGAAGGGCCTGCTTCGCGTCTCCCTTTAGATTTTTTTTAAAAGTTAGTTGGGGGTAGTGTTTAGCATTTTCAGTAGTTGGGGTAGTACTTTTTAAGGTACTTTTTATTTACGTAGAAATGGGAAAGTGAGAAAAACAAAATTCTTAATATTCCCTAATTTTTGTTTGCATACAATTTCCGGTATTCTTTTTATTTGATTTTCCTCGTGGTTTCTGGTGCATTTATGTGAGTGAAATGACATGGAGTTAATTCTAACTCGGAGTGAAATATTAACTCGGAGTGAAATGACATGTCTATATATTTTTCTAAACTGTAACAAGGATTATATTAATTGTGACGGATGTTTTTAAAAGAAAATACATCACTAAATTAATTTTTAGAATTTACATTATCTTGTATAACTGGTTTTAAGGAAAATTAATTCACGAATTTTCATAATGAAAAACAAATTTATTAGCAAAGAAAATTTATTCGTGTTAACCAATTTTATTTTCATGTTAAAAAATGTTTATGTTTATAAATGCCTTTTTAAAACCTTTAAAAATACTTCTTTTTTTATCTAATATGTCGTTTCTAAAAACCTTTAATATTATTTCTAGTTTTTTTATTTATTATATATTTAATTTAGCTAGTAATTTCTTAGGTGTTAAGTTATTTTTATAAATCTGCAGATTTTAGTTGATATTTTTATGTTTTACAATATTCCTGTGTTATTACTATTTTCAATATATTGTAGCAAAAGCCACTAGGAAAATCAGTACAAACTTTTTATTATTTGGTTAATTAGATTGCAGCTTTTTCTTAATGGGATTATTTTTTTCAATAAGGCAAATATGTTTTCAATATTTTTTTGAGATTTTTATGTTAATGCCCAATAGTAGTTTTTGGATTTGTGGAATCTAATATTTATTAAATGTGTGTATGATTCGGGGTAAAATTGATTTGTAGGAATATGTTATTTATTTTCTGAGAATTTTTGTAGGGTAGGGTTTCCTGTATGCGATTTTATTTGTAATTATTGGAGAGGCTTGTTATTTTGATTGAGGGCTAATTGTTTAGAAGGGAGCTGAGCCAGTGAGAAGAGGAGAAGGAATGAGAGCCTCCTGTTTACATCTTGCGCGGACATGGGACGGGGCAGTTACTTTTTATGGACCTTGGCGATGGTTATAAATAGCAAGGATCTCTGGACCCGACACCGGTTCGTGAAAACCTGCCCTGTCTCTCCAATGAAGATCCGACTTGGCGTTGGGTTTCTCTAGTTCCAGAGCTAGGCACCCCTCGGATCGTCCCCATTTTATGTCCGGCTTCTTCGATTCACGGGGGGACCCAAGCATTGCCAGTCACTTGGGCACTCGTCCTCACCTGTGCTCTGAAGAGGTCATCGAAGGGCCTGCTTCGCGTCTCCCTTTAGATTATTTTTTTTAAGGTTAGTTGGGGGTAGTGTTTAGCATTTTCAGTAGTTGGGGTAGTACTTTTTAAGGTACTTTTTATTTACGTAGAAATGGGAAAGTGAGAAAAACAAATTTCTTAATATTCCATAATTTTTGTTTGCATACAATTTCCGGTATTCTTTTTATTTGATTTTCCTCGTGGTTTCTGGTGCATTTATGTGAGTGAAATGACATGGAGTTAATTCTAACTCGGAGTGAAATATTAACTCGGAGTGAAATGACATGTCTATATATTTTTCTAAACTGTAACAAGGATTATATTAATTGTGACGGATGTTTTTAAAAGAAAATACATCACTAAATTTATTTTTAGAATTTACATTATCTTGTATAACTGGTTTTAAGGAAAATTAATTCACGAATTTTCATAATGAAAAACAAATTTATTAGCAAAGAAAATTTATTCCTTTTAACCAATTTTATTTTCATGTTAAAAAAATGTTTATGTTTATAAATGCCTTTTTCAAATCTTTAAAAATACTTCTTTTTTTATCTAATATGTCGTTTCTAAAAACCTTTAATATTATTTCTAGTTTTTTTATTTATTATATATTTAATTTAGCTAGTAATTTGTTAGGTGTTAAGTTATTTTTATAAATCTGCAGATTTTAGTTGATATTTTTATGTTTTACAATATTCCTGTGTTATTACTATTTTCAATATATTGTAGCAAAAGCCACTAGGAAAATCAGTACAAACTTTTTATTATTTGGTTAATTAGATTGCAGCTTTTTCTTAATGGGATTATTTTTTTCAATAAGGCAAATATGTTTTCAATATTTTTTTGAGATTTTTATGTTAATGCCCAATAGTAGTTTTTGGATTTGTGGAATCTAATATTTATTAAATGTGTGTATGATTCGGGGTAAAATTGATTTGTAGGAATATGTTATTTATTTTATGAGAATTTTTGTAGGGTAGGGTTTCCTGTATGCGATTTTATTTGTAATTATTGGAGAAGCTTGTTATTTTGATTGAGGGCTAATTGTTTAGAAGGGAGCTAAGCCTGTGAGAAGAGGAGAAGGAATGAGAGCCTCCTGTTTACATCTTGCGCGGACATGGGACAGGGCAGTTACTTTTTATGGACCTTGGCGTTGGTTATAAATAGCAATGATCTCTGGACCCGACACCGGTTCGTGAAAACCTGCCCTGTCTCTCCAATGACGATCCGACTTGGCGTTGGGTTTCTCTAGTTCCAGAGCTAGGCACCCCTCGGATCGTCCCCATTTTATGTCCGGCTTCTTCGATTCACGGGGGGACCCAAGCATTGCCAGTCACTTGGGCACTCGTCCTCACCTGTGCTCTGAAGAGGTCATCGAAGGGCCTGCTTCGCGTCTCCCTTTAGGTTATTTTTTTTAAGGTTAGTTGGGGGTAGTGTTTAGCATTTTCAGTAGTTGGGGTAGTACTTTTTAAGGTACTTTTTATTTACGTAGAAATGGGAAAGTGAGAAAAACAAAATTGTTAATATTCCATAATTTTTGTTTGCATACAATTTCCGGTATTCTTTTTATTTGATTTTCCTCGTGGTTTCTGGTGCATTTATGTGAGTGAAATGACATGGAGTTAATTCTAACTCGGAGTGAAATATTAACTCGGAGTGAAATGACATGTCTATATATTTTTTTAAACTGTAACAAGGATTAGATTAATTGTGACGGATGTTTTTAAAAGAAAATACATCACTTAAATTTTTTTTTAGAATTTACATTATCTTGTATAACTGGTTTTAAGGAAAATTAATTCACGAATTTTCATAATGAAAAACAAATTTATTAGGAAAGAAAATTTATTCGTGTTAACCAATTTTATTTTCATGTTAAAAAATGGTTATGTTTATAAATGTCTTTTTAAAACCTTTAAAAATACTTCTTTTTTATCTAATATGTCGTTTCTAAAAACCTTTAATATTATTTCTAGTTTTTTTATTTATTATATATTTAATTTAGCTAGTAATTTGTTAGGTGTTAAGTTATTTTTATAAATCTGCAGATTTTAGTTGATATTTTTATGTTTTACAAAATTCCTGTGTTATTACTATTTTCAATATATTGTAGCAAAAGCCACTAGGAAAATCAGTACAAACTTTTTATTATTTGGTTAATTAGATTGCAGCTTTTTCTTAATGGGATTATTTTTTTCAATAAGGCAAATATGTTTTCAATATTTTTTTGAGATTTTTATGTTAATGCCCAATAGTAGTTTTTGGATTTGTGGAATCTAATTTTTATTAAATGTGTGTATGATTCGGGGTAAAATTGATTTGTAGGAATATGTTATTTATTTTATGAGAATTTTTGTAGGGTAGGGTTTCCTGTATGCGATTTTATTTGTAATTATTGGAGAAGCTTGTTATTTTGATTGAGGGCTAATTGTTTAGAAGGGAGCTGAGCCTGTGAGAAGAGGAGAAGGAATGAGAGCCTCCTGTTTACATCTTGCGCGGACATGGGACAGGGCAGTTACTTTTTATGGACCTTGGCGTTGGTTATAAATAGCAAGGATCTCTGGACCCGACACCGGTTCGTGAAAACCTGCCCTGTCTCTCCAATGACGATCCGACTTGGCGTTGGGTTTCTCTAGTTCCAGAGCTAGGCACCCCTCGGATCGTCCCCATTTTATGTCCGGCTTCTTCGATTCACGGGGGGACCCAAGCATTGCCAGTCACTTGGGCACTCGTCCTCACCTGTGCTCTGAAGAGGTCATCGAAGGGCCTGCTTCGCGTCTCCCTTTAGATTATTTTTTTTAAGGTTAGTTGGGGGTAGTGTTTAGCATTTTCAGTAGTTGGGGTAGTACTTTTTAAGGTACTTTTTATTTACATAGAAATGGGAAAGTGAGAAAAACAAAATTCTTAATATTCCATAATTTTTGTTTGCATACAATTTCCGGTATTCTTTTTATTTGATTTTCCTCGTGGTTTCTGGTGCATTTATGTGAGTGAAATGACATGGAGTTAATTCTAACTCGGAGTGAAATATTAACTCGGAGTGAAATGACATGTCTATATATTTTTTTAAACTGTAACAAGGATTAGATTAATTGTGACGGATGTTTTTAAAAGAAAATACATCACTTAAATTTTTTTTTAGAATTTACATTATCTTGTATAACTGGTTTTAAGGAAAATTAATTCACGAATTTTCATAGTGAAAAACAAATTTATTAGGAAAGAAAATTTATTCGTGTTAACCAATTTTATTTTCATGTTAAAAAATGGTTATGTTTATAAATGTCTTTTTAAAACCTTTAAAAATACTTCTTTTTTATCTAATATGTCGTTTCTAAAAACCTTTAATATTATTTCTAGTTTTTTATTTATTATATATTTAATTTAGCTAGTAATTTGTTAGGTGTTAAGTTATTTTTATAAATCTGCAGATTTTAGTTGATATTTTTATGTTTTACAAAATTCCTGTGTTATTACTATTTTCAATATATTGTAGCAAAAGCCACTAGGAAAATCAGTACAAACTTTTTATTATTTGGTTAATTAGATTGCAGCTTTTTCTTAATGGGATTATTTTTTTCAATAAGGCAAATATGTTTTCAATATTTTTTTGAGATTTTTATGTTAATGCCCAATAGTAGTTTTTGGATTTGTGGAATCTAATTTTTATTAAATGTGTGTATGATTCGGGGTAAAATTGATTTGTAGGAATATGTTATTTATTTTATGAGAATTTTTGTAGGGTAGGGTTTCCTGTATGCGATTTTATTTGTAATTATTGGAGAAGCTTGTTATTTTGATTGAGGGCTAATTGTTTAGAAGGGAGCTGAGCCTGTGAGAAGAGGAGAAGGAATGAGAGCCTCCTGTTTACATCTTGCGCGGACATGGGACAGGGCAGTTACTTTTTATGGACCTTGGCGTTGGTTATAAATAGCAAGGATCTCTGGACCCGACACCGGTTCGTGAAAACCTGCCCTGTCTCTCCAATGACGATCCGACTTGGCGTTGGGTTTCTCTAGTTCCAGAGCTAGGCACCCCTCGGATCGTCCCCATTTTATGTCCGGCTTCTTCGATTCACGGGGGGACCCAAGCATTGCCAGTCACTTGGGCACTCGTCCTCACCTGTGCTCTGAAGAGGTCATCGAAGGGCCTGCTTCGCGTCTCCCTTTAGGTTATTTTTTTTAAGGTTAGTTGGGGGTAGTGTTTAGCATTTTCAGTAGTTGGGGTAGTACTTTTTAAGGTACTTTTTATTTACGTAGAAATGGGAAAGTGAGAAAAACAAAATTCTTAATATTCCATAATTTTTGTTTGCATACAATTTCCGGTATTCTTTTTATTTGATTTTCCTCGTGGTTTCTGGTGCATTTATGTGAGTGAAATGACATGGAGTTAATTCTAACTCGGAGTGAAATATTAACTCGGAGTGAAATGACATGTCTATATATTTTTCTAAACTGTAACAAGGATTATATTAATTGTGACGGGTGTTTTTAAAAGAAAATACATCACTTAAATTTATTTTTAGAATTTACATTATCTTGTATAACTGGTTTTAAGGAAAATTAATTCACGAATTTTCATAATGAAAAACAAATTTATTAGCAAAGAAAATTTATTCGTGTTAACCAATTTTATTTTCATGTTAAAAAATGTTTATGTTTATAAATGCCTTTTTAAAACCTTTAAAAATACTTCTTTTTTTATCTAATATGTCGTTTCTAAAAACCTTTAATATTTTTTCTAGTTTTTTTATTTATTATATATTTAATTTAGCTAGTAATTTGTTAGGTGTTAAGTTATTTTTATAAATCTGCAGATTTTAGTTGATATTTTTATGTTTTACAAAATTCCTGTGTTATTACTATTTTCAATATATTGTAGCAAAAGCCACTAGGAAAATCAGTACAAACTTTTTATTATTTGGTTAATTAGATTGCAGCTTTTTCTTAATGGGATTATTTTTTTCAATAAGGCAAATATGTTTTCAATATTTTTTTGAGATTTTTATGTTAATGCCCAATAGTAGTTTTTGGATTTGTGGAATCTAATTTTTATTAAATGTGTGTATGATTCGGGGTAAAATTGATTTGTAGGAATATGTTATTTATTTTATGAGAATTTTTGTAGGGTAGGGTTTCCTGTATGCGATTTTATTTGTAATTATTGGAGAAGCTTGTTATTTTGATTGAGGGCTAATTGTTTAGAAGGGAGCTGAGCCTGTGAGAAGAGGAGAAGGAATGAGAGCCTCCTGTTTACATCTTGCGCGGACATGGGACAGGGCAGTTACTTTTTATGGACCTTGGCGTTGGTTATAAATAGCAAGGATCTCTGGACCCGACACCGGTTCGTGAAAACCTGCCCTGTCTCTCCAATGACGATCCGACTTGGCGTTGGGTTTCTCTAGTTCCAGAGCTAGGCACCCCTCGGATCGTCCCCATTTTATGTCCGGCTTCTTCGATTCACGGGGGGACCCAAGCATTGCCAGTCACTTGGGCACTCGTCCTCACCTGTGCTCTGAAGAGGTCATCGAAGGGCCTGCTTCGCGTCTCCCTTTAGGTTATTTTTTTTAAGGTTAGTTGGGGGTAGTGTTTAGCATTTTCAGTAGTTGGGGTAGTACTTTTTAAGGTACTTTTTATTTACGTAGAAATGGGAAAGTGAGAAAAACAAAATTCTTAATATTCCATAATTTTTGTTTGCATACAATTTCCGGTATTCTTTTTATTTGATTTTCCTCGTGGTTTCTGGTGCATTTATGTGAGTGAAATGACATGGAGTTAATTCTAACTCGGAGTGAAATGACATGTCTATATATTTTTTTAAACTGTAACAAGGATTAGATTAATTGTGACGGATGTTTTTAAAAGAAAATACATCACTTAAATTTTTTTTTAGAATTTACATTATCTTGTATAACTGGTTTTAAGGAAAATTAATTCACGAATTTTCATAATGAAAAACAAATTTATTAGGAAAGAAAATTTATTCGTGTTAACCAATTTTATTTTCATGTTAAAAAATGGTTATGTTTATAAATGTCTTTTTAAAACCTTTAAAAATACTTCTTTTTTATCTAATATGTCGTTTCTAAAAACCTTTAATATTATTTCTAGTTTTTTTATTTATTATATATTTAATTTAGCTAGTAATTTGTTAGGTGTTAAGTTATTTTTATAAATCTGCAGATTTTAGTTGATATTTTTATGTTTTACAAAATTCCTGTGTTATTACTATTTTCAATATATTGTAGCAAAAGCCACTAGGAAAATCAGTACAAACTTTTTATTATTTGGTTAATTAGATTGCAGCTTTTTCTTAATGGGATTATTTTTTTCAATAAGGCAAATATGTTTTCAATATTTTTTTGAGATTTTTATGTTAATGCCCAATAGTAGTTTTTGGATTTGTGGAATCTAATTTTTATTAAATGTGTGTATGATTCGGGGTAAAATTGATTTGTAGGAATATGTTATTTATTTTATGAGAATTTTTGTAGGGTAGGGTTTCCTGTATGCGATTTTATTTGTAATTATTGGAGAAGCTTGTTATTTTGATTGAGGGCTAATTGTTTAGAAGGGAGCTGAGCCTGTGAGAAGAGGAGAAGGAATGAGAGCCTCCTGTTTACATCTTGCGCGGACATGGGACAGGGCAGTTACTTTTTATGGACCTTGGCGTTGGTTATAAATAGCAAGGATCTCTGGACCCGACACCGGTTCGTGAAAACCTGCCCTGTCTCTCCAATGACGATCCGACTTGGCGTTGGGTTTCTCTAGTTCCAGAGCTAGGCACCCCTCGGATCGTCCCCATTTTATGTCCGGCTTCTTCGATTCACGGGGGGACCCAAGCATTGCCAGTCACTTGGGCACTCGTCCTCACCTGTGCTCTGAAGAGGTCATCGAAGGGCCTGCTTCGCGTCTCCCTTTAGATTATTTTTTTTAAGGTTAGTTGGGGGTAGTGTTTAGCATTTTCAGTAGTTGGGGTAGTACTTTTTAAGGTACTTTTTATTTACGTAGAAATGGGAAAGTGAGAAAAACAAAATTCTTAATATTCCCTAATTTTTGTTTGCATACAATTTCCGGTATTCTTTTTATTTGATTTTCCTCGTGGTTTCTGGTGCATTTATGTGAGTGAAATGACATGGAGTTAATTCTAACTCGGAGTGAAATATTAACTCGGAGTGAAATGACATGTCTATATATTTTTCTAAACTGTAACAAGGATTATATTAATTGTGACGGATGTTTTTAAAAGAAAATACATCACTTAAATTTATTTTTAGAATTTACATTATCTTGTATAACTGGTTTTAAGGAAAATTAATTCACGAATTTTCATAATGAAAAACAAATTTATTAGCAAAGAAAATTTATTCCTTTTAACCAATTTTATTTTCATGTTAAAAAAATGTTTATGTTATTAAATGCCTTTTTCAAACCTTTAAAAATACTTCTTTTTTATCTAATATGTCGTTTCTAAAAACCTTTAATATTATTCCTAGTTTTTTTATTTATTATATATTTAATTTAGCTAGTAATTTGTTAGGTGTTAAGTTATTTTTATAAATCTGCAGATTTTAGTTGATATTTTTATGTTTTACAATATTCCTGTGTTATTACTATTTTCAATATATTGTAGCAAAAGCCACTAGGAAAATCAGTACAAACTTTTTATTATTTGGTTAATTAGATTGCAGCTTTTTCTTAATGGGATTATTTTTTTCAATAAGGCAAATATGTTTTCAATATTTTTTTGAGATTTTTATGTTAATGCCCAATAGTAGTTTTTGGATTTGTGGAATCTAATTTTTATTAAATGTGTGTATGATTCGGGGTAAAATTGATTTGTAGGAATATGTTATTTATTTTCTGAGAATTTTTGTAGGGTAGGGTTTCCTGTATGCGATTTTATTTGTAATTATTGGAGAGGCTTGTTATTTTGATTGAGGGCTAATTGTTTAGAAGGGAGCTGAGCCTGTGAGAAGAGGAGAAGGAATGAGAGCCTCCTGTTTACATCTTGCGCGGACATGGGACGGGGCAGTTACTTTTTATGGACCTTGGCGTTGGTTATAAATAGCAAGGATCTCTGGACCCGACACCGGTTCGTGAAAACCTGCCCTGTCTCTCCAATGAAGATCCGACTTGGCGTTGGGTTTCTCTAGTTCCAGAGCTAGGCACCCCTCGGATCGTCCCCATTTTATGTCCGGCTTCTTCGATTCACGGGGGGACCCAAGCATTGCCAGTCACTTGGGCACTCGTCCTCACCTGTGCTCTGAAGAGGTCATCGAAGGGCCTGCTTCGCGTCTCCCTTTAGATTATTTTTTTTAAGGTTAGTTGGGGGTAGTGTTTAGCATTTTCAGTAGTTGGGGTAGTACTTTTTAAGGTACTTTTTATTTACGTAGAAATGGGAAAGTGAGAAAAACAAAATTCTTAATATTCCATAATTTTTGTTTGCATACAATTTCCGGTATTCTTTTTATTTGATTTTCCTCGTGGTTTCTGGTGCATTTATGTGAGTGAAATGACATGGAGTTAATTCTAACTCGGAGTGAAATATTAACTCGGAGTGAAATGACATGTCTATATATTTTTCTAAACTGTAACAAGGATTATATTAATTGTGACGGATGTTTTTAAAAGAAAATACATCACTAAATTTATTTTTAGAATTTACATTATCTTGTATAACTGGTTTTAAGGAAAATTAATTCACGAATTTTCATAATGAAAAACAAATTTATTAGCAAAGAAAATTTATTCCTTTTAAACAATTTTATTTTCATGTTAAAAAAATGTTTATGTTTATAAATGCCTTTTTCAAATCTTTAAAAATACTTCTTTTTTATCTAATATGTCGTTTCTAAAAACCTTTAATATTATTTCTAGTTTTTTTATTTATTATATATTTAATTTAGCTAGTAATTTGTTAGGTGTTAAGTTATTTTTATAAATCTGCAGATTTTAGTTGATATTTTTATGTTTTACAATATTCCTGTGTTATTACTATTTTCAATATATTGTAGCAAAAGCCACTAGGAAAATCAGTACAAACTTTTTATTATTTGGTTAATTAGATTGCAGCTTTTTCTTAATGGGATTATTTTTTTCAATAAGGCAAATATGTTTTCAATATTTTTTTGAGATTTTTATGTTAATGCCCAATAGTAGTTTTTGGATTTGTGGAATCTAATTTTTATTAAATGTGTGTATGATTCGGGGTAAAATTGATTTGTAGGAATATGTTATTTATTTTATGAGAATTTTTGTAGGGTAGGGTTTCCTGTATGCGATTTTATTTGTAATTATTGGAGAAGCTTGTTATTTTGATTGAGGGCTAATTGTTTAGAAGGGAGCTGAGCCTGTGAGAAGAGGAGAAGGAATGAGAGCCTCCTGTTTACATCTTGCGCGGACATGGGACAGGGCAGTTACTTTTTATGGACCTTGGCGTTGGTTATAAATAGCAAGGATCTCTGGACCCGACACCGGTTCGTGAAAACCTGCCCTGTCTCTCCAATGACGATCCGACTTGGCGTTGGGTTTCTCTAGTTCCAGAGCTAGGCACCCCTCGGATCGTCCCCATTTTATGTCCGGCTTCTTCGATTCACGGGGGGACCCAAGCATTGCCAGTCACTTGGGCACTCGTCCTCACCTGTGCTCTGAAGAGGTCATCGAAGGGCCTGCTTCGCGTCTCCCTTTAGATTATTTTTTTTAAGGTTAGTTGGGGGTAGTGTTTAGCATTTTCAGTAGTTGGGGTAGTATTTTTTAAGGTACTTTTTATTTACGTAGAAATGGGAAAGTGAGAAAAACAAAATTCTTAATATTCCATAATTTTTGTTTGCATACAATTTCCGGTATTCTTTTTATTTGATTTTCCTCGTGGTTTCTGGTGCATTTATGTGAGTGAAATGACATGGAGTTAATTCTAACTCGGAGTGAAATATTAACTCGGAGTGAAATGACATGTCTATATATTTTTCTAAACTGTAACAAGGATTATATTAATTGTGTTTTTAAAAGAAAATACATCACTTAAATTTTTTTTTAGAATTTACATTATCTTGTATAACTGGTTTTAAGGAAAATTAATTCACGAATTTTCATAATGAAAAACAAATTTATTAGCAAAGAAATTTTATTCGTGTTAACCAATTTTATTTTCATGTTAAAAAATGGTTATGGTTATAAATGCCTTTTTAAAACCTTTAAAAATACTTCTTTTTTTATCTAATATGTCGTTTCTAAAAACCTTTAATATTATTTCTAGTTTTTTTTATTTATTATATATTTAATTTAGCTAGTAATTTGTTAGGTGTTAAGTTATTTTTATAAATCTGCAGATTTTAGTTGATATTTTTATGTTTTACAATATTCCTGTGTTATTACTATTTTCAATATATTGTAGCAAAAGCCACTAGGAAAATCAGTACAAACTTTTTATTATTTGGTTAATTAGATTGCAGCTTTTTCTTTTTCTTAATGGGATTATTTTTTTCAATAAGGCAAATTGTTTTCAATATTTTTTTGAGATTTTTATGGTAATGCCCAATTGTAGTTTTTGGATTTGTGGAATCTAATAAATTTTATTTACAGAATAAAAAAATAAATTTTATTTACATAAATTATCTTTTTTTATGTAACTTGTAAAAAAAAAATCGAATTTCCATAATGAAAAACAAATTTATGGCAAAGAAAATTCTTTCGTTTTATCAAATTTTATTTTATATGCATAATGATTAGTTTATATAGATCGCCCTAAAAACGGGTTGTATCTGTGTGTGTGGGATCGCCCTATAAACGGGTTGTATCCGTGTGTGTGGGATCGCCCTATGAACAGGTTGTATCCGTGTGTGTGTGGGATCGCCCTATAAACGGGTCGTATCCGAATGAGTACGATTACGATAACTTTGAAGGTTTATTGGTTTCCTATAGCGATAAGTCTCTTTAGATATAAGATATTCTATAAATAGTGTGTGTTCTGAAAAGTTTATCGGAATGTGTCTAGAGATCACCCTATAAACGGGTTGTATCTGTGTGTGTGGGATCGCCCTATTAACGGGTTGTATCCGTGTGTGTGGGATCGCCCTATAAACGGGTCGTATCCGAATGAGTGCGATAACTTTGAACGTTTATTTGTTTTCTATAGCGATAAGTCTCTTTAGATATAAGATATTCTATAAATAGTGTGTGTTCTGAAATTTTTTCCGGAATGTGTCTAGAGATCACCCTATAAACGGGTTGTATCTGTGTGTGTGGGATCGCCCTATGAACGGGTTGTATCCGTGTGTGTGTGGGATAGTCCTATAAACGGGTCGTATCCGAATGAGTGCGATAACTTTGAATGTTTATTTGTTTTCTATAGCGATAAGTCTCTTTATTTATAAGATATTCCATAAATAGTGTGTGTCCTGAAAAGCTTATCGGAATGTATCTAGAGACCGCCCAATGAATGGGTCGTATCCCTGTGTGTTTCCCTCAGGGGGCTCATATCCCTTTGTGTTTCCCTCAGGGGGCTCATATCTTGTGAGTACGGGCTTGGCAACCCCGAGGTACCCTAGCCGGGCCTTAACTTTTTCTGTTCTTTCCTTTTTTGCAAAGCCCCTATCATGTGCACGATTTTTAGTTGATATATATTTTTCTACCGTAGAAATCTATAAATAGTGTGTGTCCTGAAAAGTTTATCGGAATGTGTTTAGAGATCACCCTATAAACGGGTTGTATCTGTGTGTGTGGGATCGCCCTATAAACGGGTTGTATCCGTATGTGTGTGGGATCGCCCTATCAGGGGTGTTGCGCCTGCGCAAATTGCGCCAAACTGCGCCAATTCGCAATTTCTGCTCCAAGCTGCTCCAAAACACCGATTTTTAGCCAAATTGCGCCAAACCTGCGCCAAATTAATAATTTTGCCGCTAATTTGAATTTTTTGACCCTATGTATAGAATGCAATTATTTCTCTTCTGTAAATATGGCCCTCTACTTAATTTTTAACTATAATATATTCATAATTTGCCCATTTTACAATTTCTTTAGACTTAAATGAAAGAGGAGGGAGGACATAGCAAACTTTCAAATATTCTGATAGTAATGGTGCAATAGACTTTAAAAAGTACTTTGATTTCATTATAAAGTTACACTTTTTTGGATATACTCTAATCTATCATTAATGAAGACATATTGACTTTGTACTTTAAAAATTTAAAGGTGCATGATAGTTTTCGTTTGGAGGGTACTATTTCTTAGTTAAAACTTCATATATTCTGGAATACCCTTAGATTTAGTTTTTAGAATACATTGGTCTTGGGAATATATTTAAGTTACAGAAATTGGGGTACATTAACATTTGACATTAGTTTTTCTTTTAAAGGGATACATTGAGCTATTTTTTAAAAGGGGGGGGGGTATATTTTTTTATGCTTTTGGACTTTAACTTTTAGAGGCCATTGGGCTTTTACTTGTATAGGTACATACAAAGTATGTTTCTCTTTTTTTTAGAGATAGTTTTAGGTTTTATGGGTACACTGATTTCTTTTTTGTGCATTGTTATATTTTTTTCTTTTTGGGATAAATTAGGATTTTAATTTGAGGCGTACATTAGACTTTTCTTAAAGAGGTACAGGGCTTTTTTATTGACACAATGGGCATATTCCATAACGGCTTTTATTTTTAAGGGCACATTAAGTTTTATTTTAAGGGTATGTTCACGTTGGGCTGTTTCTTTGAAGGATACATTGGGTTTTTCCATTACAGATTTTTTTTTATTCTTGTGTAGGTACATTTTGCATTTCTTTTTTGGATATATTAAGCTTCTACTTTTAAGGTTACACTTTTTTTTCCCCCTTTTTGGGCTGCTCTGGGGCTTTTCTTTTTAGGATACATTACGCTTTTAATTGTTCTTTGGTTTTTTATTTTAAGGGTACCCTAGGTGTTTCTCTTGGTGGTACAGAGGGCTTTTCTTTTGGTGGTATATTGGGCTTTTCTTTTGGTGGTACACAGGGCTTTTCGTTTGGTGGTACATTGGGCTTTCTTTATGGGGATACACAGGGCTTTTTCTTTTAAGGTATACTGGGATTTTTCTTTTTGGGACACATTTTTTTTACCTTCAAGAAAACCCTTTGGTTTTATTTTATGTGTATTTTGGGTTTTTCCTTTAGAGGTACATTGCACTTTTATTTATGAAGATGTTTGCACATTATTTTGGGGGTAAATTGGAAATTTTATTTTAGTAGTTCATTTGCTTAAAAGAGTACACTTTTTGAAATACAATTGGTATTTTTTGTAAAGGATACACTTTGTGCATCTGCTTATTAACAGACTTAAAACGCGTTAACCAATACAGCCAAACGCATCAAGGTAGAGGTTATATATATTTAAGTATCCAAAATTCTCAATTAACTGAATCGTTGTAGGAAAAAATATTGTTTAATTTGAAAATTCTTTATTTGGTGAATAGGGGAAATTCTACTTTGGCAGAAAATGAAAAAACAGTTAGTTTTCCGGCTTTTATTTATCCAAAAATGTCGATTAACCAGGCTTTTTTTAAAAAAAATTTCAGATTTCAAAACATTTTCAGTGTTAGATAGGAATTGTTTAACTACAATATAATTTCATTCATTTCACCGGATAACCTCAAAATATACCATTCGAGTTATGGGAAAAAAGTAAACATAACAACTTGAGCTTCCTGATGAATAATAGTGGTGGGCAAACTCCTGATAAATTAAAAACTGAGAATTTTTTTTAAGAAAACCTGACTTTAAGAAAAAAAACGCTGAAGAATAAAAATAAAAAAAAATTTCGAACAAGTTGATAAAATTTAAATATTTAATATTAATTTTATATTTGTCCCAAATTTCGTAAGTTGATGCCAATTTACCTAAAACATATCTAAATTTTGGCGCCCATATGAAAAGGTTGTAATAAAATATAATATTAAATATTGAAATAATTTCAACTTGTTCGTAAAAGTAATTTTTTTTTGTAACATTATTTTATAGTAGGGTACTTTGAATATTTTCTTTTATGGATAAATTTTTTACTTAAGGTATGTTGCGTTTTTATTTTTATAGGTACATTTTAATCTAATTTCAGTGTAACATTAAGCTTTTACTTTTAGGACCACAGTATGTTTTTCCAAAACGCATGAAGCCGGGCAACGCCCCTATATTTTGGAGAATGCTTGGTTTTAGTTTTTAGAAAACATTCGATGTTAGATCTTGTCGATATATTAAATTAGGGTACAGTATAATTTAAATTAGTTTTGCATTTATAGATAGGGATACAATAATCATTTGCTTTAAGAGGTATGTCGGATTTTGAGTTAGGGGTACTTGCTTTTTCACTTTAAAAATCACGTTAGGCTTTTACTATTAAAGGTATTAAGATTTTACTTTTCGGGTACATTGGACTTTTCCTTTAGCGATACAGTATTATATTAAGGGGATTTTTTTTTTTTTTTGAGGGAATTACTTTTGGATTTTTATGTTTAGGAGCCCATTGGGCTTTTACTTATAGTGGTATATTAAACTTCTACTTTTAGGAGTATAATTTGATTTATTTTAGATGTACATTAAGGTTTTTTTAGAAGGGGGAGGGGAGCAAAGGTTGTCCGCTTATGTGGAATTTTTTATAAAAGATAATACTATGCTTTTTCTTTTATAGGGTCAATGTATTCTTTTATAAGTACACTGGGTTTTCCTTTTATGTCCAGATTCGGCTATTAATTTTAGGGGTACCTTAGACTTTTCCTTTTACATGTACATTGAAGTTTTTTATAGGCACACTGGGCATTTTCCATTAGGGGTATACTGAGCCTTTTCTTTTTGTGATATTATTTGTCTTTTATTTTAAAAGGCATCTTAAGTTTTATTTTAAGGGTATATTGGGTTTTTCTTTGAGGAATAATTTTTTTTTCTTGTATAATGTACAATGGGCTTTTCTTTCTTTAGATAGATAGGCTCTACTTTTAAGGGTACATTATTTTTTTTCCTTTTAGGTATACACTGGTGCTTTTCTATTTAGGATACATTAAGCTTTTACTTTTAATTTTTCTCTGGTGTCATATTTTAAGGGTAGATTAAGCTTTTCTTTTGGTGGTACGCTGGTTTTTTTTATGGTACACTGTTTTTTTTTATGGTACACTGTTTTTTTTATGGTACACTGTTTTTTTTATGGTACACTGTTTTTTTTATGGTACACTGGGATTTTCTTTTGGTGGTACACTGGGCTTTTCTTTTAGTGGTACACTTGGATTTTTCTTTGAGGGATAAGTTTTTTTTCTTGTATAAAGTACACTGGACTTTTATTTTTGTAGATAGATTAGGCTCTACTTTTAAGGGTACATTGTTTTTTCCCCTTTTAAGTATACACTGGGGCTTTTCTATTTATGATACATATAAAGCTTTTATTTTATTTGTTCTCTGGTGTTTTATTTTAAGGGTAGATTAGGCTTTTCTTTTGGTTTGTACACTGGGCTTTTCTTTTGGTTTGTACACTGGGCTTTTCTTTTGGTTTGTACACTGGGCTTTTCTTTTGGTGGTACATTAGGCTTTTCTTTTGATAGTACACTGGAATTTTTCTTTTTGGAAATTTTTCTTTTTTTTTCATGGAATTTTCCTTTTACCTTAAAGTGTACCCTTTGGTTTTATTTTAAGTGTATTATGGGATTTTTTTTAAAGGTACATTGGACTTTTTTTGGAGTTGTTTAGGCATTATTTTATGGGCAAACTGGAAATTTTCTTTTACAAGTTTATTTGCTTAAAGGAGTACACTTTTGCTTTTTGTAATACAACAGGTATTTGTTGTAAAGGATACGCATTGTGCAATTGCTTTTTAACCAATTTAAAGGGCACCTACCAATACCACTAAACACGTCAAGGAGGAGGTTAATCAATTTCACTTATATATTTTTTTCTCATGTATGTATATTCGAGTGACTTCTGTTCTAATTCAGAAATTTGGAGAGCAAAAAGTTATCGGATAGAGGATGCACCACTTGGGAACAAATATCCGGTTGTCCGGCGTTTAATCCAGAATTCTCAATTAAATGTACTGTGTGAAAAAAAAATTTGTCCTATTTCAAAAATTATTTTTTTTGTTGGATAGAGAAAAATCTGCTTCAGCAAACAAAAATTTAAAAAACAAAAAACTGTTATCTGGCTTTTATTTATCCAGAAATATCGATTAATCGAACCTCTATAACTTTTTCTCCTCTCTCAAAATATTTTCATTGTGGAATATTGATTGTTTAACTACAATATTATTTCATTTATTAAACTGGATAACTAAGCCTTGGAAAAAAATTTACAAAAACTTGAGCTTCCTGGTGAATAATAGCAGTGGACGAAGCATCTTGGTAATTAAAAACGAAACAGGGGAATTTTTAAAAAAAAAAAAAAAAAACTTAAAGAAAAAGACTAAAATGTTTTTTAAAATAAATACTAACAAGTTGAATATATGTAAATATTTATTTTTATTAAAAATTTTTAAGTTGGAGGCAATTTACAAATACCATACCTAAATTTTTAGTATTAAATATTAAAAAAATTTCAGCTTGTTCGTAAAATAAAAATTACTTTTTAGTTTTTAGCAGGTTTTTTCTTGTTAACGTTTTCTTTAACATTATTTTATAGTAGGGTTCTATGGTTTTTTTTCTTTTATGGATGTATTCTTCTTTCCTGCAAGCTATATTACGTTTTTACTGTTAGAGGTACATTTATTCTAATTTCAATGTAACATTAAGCATTTACTATTAGGAATGCATCATGTTTTTTACTTCAAAATTGTGCATTTTCCTTTTAGTTAGGTGCAATGAAAACTTCTGTGTTCATTGAAGTTTTTATCATTAGGCTATGATCTAGAGGCCTTAGTTTTCAAAGGTTACATCTTAATTCATGGGGTACATGAGAGTTTTGAAATTTAGCTACACCCAAAAGCTTTATTAAATTTTAATTTCATTTGCTCCAAAAAGCCTTTTTTGATGCTCCAAAATTTCAACTGCTCCAAAACACCTTTTTGCTGCTCCAAATTTCGATTTTACCTGCTCCAAAATACATTTTTGCTGCTCCAAATTTCAATTTTACCTGCTCCGAACACTGCTCCAAAATGCACGAAGCCGGGCAACACCCCTGCCCTATAAACGGGTCGTATCCGAATTAGTGCGATAACTTTGAAGGTTTATTTGTTTTCTATAGCGATACGTCTCTTTAGATATAAGATATTCTATAAATAGTGTGTGTTCTGAAAAATTTATCGGAATGTGTCAAGAGATCACCCTATAAACGAGTTGTATCTGTGTGTGTGGGATCGCCCTATGAACGGGTTGTATCCGTGTGTGTGTGGGATCACCCTATAAACGGGTCGTATCCGCATGAGTGCGATAACTTCGAACGTTTATTTGTTTTCTATAGCGATAAGTCTCTTTAGATATACGATATTCTATAAATTTTGTGTGTGTGTGTGTCCTGAAAAGTTTATCGGAATGTGTCTAGAGAGCACCCTATAAACGGGTTGTGTCTGTGTGTGTGGGATCGCCCTATAAACGGGTTGTATCCGTGTGTGTGTGGGATCACCCTATAAACGGGTTGTATCCGAATGAGTGCGATAACTTTGAACGTTTATTTGTTTTCTATAGCGATAAGTCTCTTTATTTATAAGATATTCTATAAATAGTGTGTGTCCTAAAAACCTTATCGGAATGTATCTAGAGACCGCCCAATGAATGGGTCGTATCCCTGTGTGTTTCCCTCAGGGGGCTCATATCTTGTGAGTACGGGCTTGACAACCCCGAGGTACCCTAGCCGGGCCTTAACTTTTTCTGTTCTTTTTTGCAAAGCCCCTATCATGTGCACGATTTTTAGTTGTTATATATTTTTCTACCGTTGAAATCTATAAACGGGTCTTAGCCGAATGTGTGTTGCGATACAGTTGAAGGTTTATTTGTATTCCATAGCGATAAGTCTCTTTAGATACAAGATATTCTATAAATAGTGTGTGTCCTGAAAAGTTTATCGGAATGTGTCTAGAGATCACTCTATAAACGGGTTGTATCTGTGTGTGTGGGATCGCCCTATAAACGGGTTGTATCCGTGTGTGTGTGGGATCGCCCTATAAACGGGTCGTATCCGAATGAGTGCGATAACTTTGAAGGTTTATTTGTTTACTATAGCGATAAGTCTCTTTAGATATAAGATATTCTATAAATAGTGTGTGTTCTGAAAAGTTTATCGGAATGTGTCTAGAGATCACCCTATAAACGGGTTTTATCTGTGTGTGTGGGATCGCCCTATGAACGGGTTGTATCCGTGTGTGTGTGTGGGATCGCCCTATAAACGGGTCGTATCCGCATGAGTGCGATAACTTTGAACGTTTATTTGTTTTCTATAGCGATGTCTCTTTAGATATACGATATTCTATAAATTTTGTGTGTGTGTCCTGAAAAGTTTATCGGAATGTGTCTAGAGATCACCCTATAAACGGGTTGTATCTGTGTGTGTGGGATCGCCCTATAAACGGGTCGTATCCGAATGAGTGCGATAACTTTGAACGTTTATTTGTTTTCTATAGCGATAAGTCTCTTTATTTATAAGATATTCTATAAATAGTGTGTGTCCTAAAAACCTTATCGGAATGTATCTAGAGACCGCCCAATGAATGGGTCGTATCCCTGTGTGTTTCCCTCAGGGGGCTCATATCTTGTGAGTACGGGCTTGACAACCCCGAGGTACCCTAGCCGGGCCTTAACTTTTTCTGTTCTTTTTTGCAAAGCCCCTATCATGTGCACGATTTTTAGTTGTTATATATTTTTCTACCGTTGAAATCTATAAACGGGTCTTAGCCGAATGTGTGTTGCGATACAGTTGAAGGTTTATTTGTATTCCATAGCGATAAGTCTCTTTAGATACAAGATATTCTATAAATAGTGTGTGTCATGAAAAGTTTATCGGAATGTGTCTAGAGATCACTCTATAAACGGGTTGTATCTGTGTGTGTGGGATCGCCCTATAAACGGGTTGTATCCGTGTGTGTGTGGGATCGCCCTATAAACGGGTCGTATCCGAATGAGTGCGATAACTTTGAAGGTTTATTTGTTTACTATAGCGATAAGTCTCTTTAGATATAAGATATTCTATAAATAGTGTGTGTTCTGAAAAGTTTATCGGAATGTGTCTAGAGATCACCCTATAAACGGGTTTTATCTGTGTGTGTGGGATCGCCCTATGAACGGGTTGTATCCGTGTGTGTGTGTGGGATCGCCCTATAAACGGGTCGTATCCGCATGAGTGCGATAACTTTGAACGTTTATTTGTTTTCTATAGCGATGTCTCTTTAGATATACGATATTCTATAAATTTTGTGTGTGTGTCCTGAAAAGTTTATCGGAATGTGTCTAGAGATCACCCTATAAACGGGTTGTATCTGTGTGTGTGGGATCGCCCTATAAACGGGTCGTATCCGAATGAGTGCGATAACTTTGAATGTTTTTTTGTTTTCTATAGCGATAAGTCTCTTTATTTATAAGATATTCTATAAATAGTGTGTGTCCTGAAAAGCTTATCGGAATGTATCTAGAGACCGCCCAATGAATGGGTCGTATCCCTGTGTGTTTCCCTCAAGGGGCTCATATCCCTGTGTGTTTCCCTCAGGGGGCTCATATCTTGTGAGTACGGGCTTGGCAACCCCGAGGTACCATAGCCGGGCCTTAACTTTTTCTGTTCTTTCCTTTTTTGCAAGGCCCCTATCATGTGCACGATTTTTAGTTGTTATATATTTTTCTACCGTTGAAATCTATAAACGGGTCTTAGCCGAATGTGTGTTGCGATACAGTTGAAGGTTTATTTGTATTCCATAGCGATAAGTCTCTTTAGATACAAGATATTCTATAAATAGTGTGTGTCCTGAAAAGTTTATCGGAATGTGTCTAGAGATCACCCTATAAACGGGTTGTATCTGTGTGTGTGGGATCGCCCTATAAACGGGTTGTATCCGTGTGTGTGTGGGATCGCCCTATAAACGGGTCGTATCCGAACGAGTGCGATAACTTTGAAGGTTTATTTGTTTACTATAGCGATAAGTCTCTTTAGATAAAAGATATTCTATAAATAGTGTGTGTTCTGAAAAGTTTATCGGAATGTGTCTAGAGATCACCCTATAAACGGGTTGTATCTGTGTGTGTGAGATCGCCCTATGAACGGGTTGTATCCGTGTGTGTGTTTGTGTGGGATCGCCCTATAAACGGGTCGTATTCGCATGAGTGCGATAATTTTGAGCGTTTATTTGTTTTCTATAGCGATAAGTCTCTTTAGATATACGATATTCTATAAATTTTGTGTGTGTGTGTGTCCTGAAAAGTTTATCGGAATGTGTCTAGAGATCACCCTATAAACGGGTTGTGTCTGTGTGTGTGGGATCGCCCTATAAACGGGTTGTATCCGTGTGTGTGTGGGATCACCCTATAAACGGGTTGTATCCGAATGAGTGCGATAACTTTGAACGTTTATTTGTTTTCTATAGCGATAAGTCTCTTTAGATATAAGATATTCTATAAATAGTGTGTGTTCTGAAAAGTTTATCGGAATGTATCTAGAGATCACCCTATAAACGGGTTGTATCTGTGTGTGTGGGATCGCCCTATGAACGGGTTGTATCCGTGTGTGTGGGATCGCCCTATAAACGGGTCGTATCCGCATGAGTGCGATAACTTTGAACGTTTATTTGTTTTCTATAGCGATAAGTCTCTTTAGATATACGATATTCTATAAATTTTGTGTGTGTGTGTGTCCTGAAAAGTTTATCGGAATGTGTCTAGAGATCACCCTATAAACGGGTTGTATCTGTGTGTGTGGGATCGCCCTATGAACGGGTTGTATCCGTGTGTGTGTGTGGGATCGCCCTATAAACGGGTCGTATCCGCATGAGTGCGATAACTTTGAATGTTTTTTTGTTTTCTATAGCGATAAGTATCTTTATTTATAAGATATTCTATAAATAGTGTGTGTCCTGAAAAGCTTATCGGAATGTATCTAGAGACCGCCCAATGAATGGGTCGTATTCCTGTGTGTTTCCCTCAGGGGGCTCATATCCCTGTGTGTTTCCCTCAGGGGGCTCATATCTTGTGAGTACGGGCTTGGCAACCCCGAGGTACCCTAGCCGGGCCTTAACTTTTTCTGTTCTTTTTTGCAAAGCCCCTATCATGTGCATGATTTTTAGTTGTTATATATTTTTCTACCGTTGAAATCTATAAACGGGTCATAGCCGAATGTGTGTTGCGATACAGTTGAAGGTTTATTTGTATTCCATAGCGATAAGTCTCTTTAGATACAAGATATTCTATAAATAGTGTGTGTCCTGAAAAGTTTATCGGAATGTGTCTAGAGATCACCCTATAAACGGGTTGTATATGTGTGTGTGGGATCGCCCTATAAACGGGTTGTATCCGTGTGTGTGTGGGATCGCCCTATAAACGGGTCGTATCCGAATGAGTGCGATAACTTTGAAGGTTTATTTGTTTACTATAGCGATAAGTCTCTTTAGATAAAAGATATTCTATAAATAGTGTGTGTTCTGAAAAGTTTATCGGAATGTGTCTAGAGATCACCCTATAAACGGGTTGTATCTGTGTGTGTGAGATCGCCCTATGAACGGGTTGTATCCGTGTGTGTGTTTGTGTGGGATCGCCCTATAAACGGGTCGTATTCGCATGAGTGCGATAATTTTGAACGTTTATTTGTTTTCTATAGCGATAAGTCTCTTTAGATATAAGATATTCTATAAATAGTGTGTGTTCTGAAAAGTTTATCGGAATGTGTCTAAAGATCACCCTATAAACGGGTTGTATCTGTGTGTGTGGGATCGCCCTATGAACGGGTTGTATCCGTGTGTGTGTGGGATCGCCCTATAAACGGGTCGTATCCGCATGAGTGCGATAACTTTGAACGTTTATTTGTTTTCTATAGCAATAAGTCTCTTTAGATATACGATATTCTATAAATTTTGTGTGTGTGTGTGTGTGTCCTGAAAAGTTTATCGGAATGTATCTAGAGATCACCCTATAAACGGGTTGTATCTGTGTGTGTGGGATCGCCCTATAAACGGGTCGTATCCGCATGAGTGCGATAACTTCGAACGTTTATTTGTTTTCTATAGCGATAAGTCTCTTTAGATATACGATATTCTATAAATTTTGTGTGTGTGTGTGTGTGTGTCCTGAAAAGTTTATCGGAATGTGTCTAGAGAGCACCCTATAAACGGGTTGTGTCTGTGTGTGTGGGATCGCCCTATAAACGGGTTGTATCCGTGTGTGTGTGGGATCACCCTATAAACGGGTTGTATCCGAATGAGTGCGATAACTTTGAACGTTTATTTGTTTTCTATAGCGATAAGTCTCTTTATTTATAAGATATTCTATAAATAGTGTGTGTCCTAAAAACCTTATCGGAATGTATCTAGAGACCGCCCAATGAATGGGTCGTATCCCTGTGTGTTTCCCTCAGGGGGCTCATATCTTGTGAGTACGGGCTTGGCAACCCCGAGGTACCCTAGCCGGGCCTTAACTTTTTCTGTTCTTTTTTGCAAAGCCCCTATCATGTGCACGATTTTTAGTTGTTATATATTTTTCTACCGTTGAAATCTATAAACGGGTCTTAGCCGAATGTGTGTTGCGATACAGTTGAAGGTTTATTTGTATTCCATAGCGATAAGTCTCTTTAGATACAAGATATTCTATAAATAGTGTGTGTCCTGAAAAGTTTATCGGAATGTGTCTAGAGATCACTCTATAAACGGGTTGTATCTGTGTGTGTGGGATCGCCCTATAAACGGGTTGTATCCGTGTGTGTGTGGGATCGCCCTATAAACGGGTCGTATCCGAATGAGTGCGATAACTTTGAAGGTTTATTTGTTTACTATAGCGATAAGTCTCTTTAGATAAAAGATATTCTATAAATAGTGTGTGTTCTGAAAAGTTTATCGGAATGTGTCTAGAGATCACCCTATAAACGGGTTGTATCTGTGTGTGTAAGATCGCCCTATGAACGGGTTGTATCCGTGTGTGTGTGTGTGTGGGATCGCCCTATAAACGGGTCGTATTCGCATGAGTGCGATAATTTTGAACGTTTATTTGTTTTCTATAGCGATAAGTCTCTTTAGATATACGATATTCTATAAATTTTGTGTGTGTGTGTGTCCTGAAAAGTTTATCGGAATGTGTCTAGAGATCACCCTATAAACGGGTTGTGTATGTGTGTGTGGGATCGCCCTATAAACGGGTTGTATCAGTGTGTGTGTGGGATCACCCTATAAATGGGTTGTATCCGAATGAGTGCGATAACTTTGAACGTTTATTTGTTTTCTATAGCGATAAGTCTCTTTAGATATAAGATATTCTATAAATAGTGTGTGTTCTGAAAAGTTTATCGGAATGTATCTAGAGATCACCCTATAAACGGGTTGTATCTGTGTGTGTGGGATCGCCCTATGAACGGGTTGTATCCGTGTGTGTGGGATCGCCCTATAAACGGGTCGTATCCGCATGAGTGCGATAACTTTGAACGTTTATTTCTTTTCTATAGCGATAAGTCTCTTTAGATATACGATATTCTATAAATTTTGTGTGTGTGTGTGTGTGTGTCCTGAAAAGTTTATCGGAATGTGTCTAGAGATCACCCTATAAACGGGTTGTATCTCTGTGTGTGGGATCGCCCTATGAACGGGTTGTATCCGTGTGTGTGTGTGGGATCGCCCTATAAACGGGTCGTATCCGCATGAGTGCGATAACTTTGAATGTTTTTTTGTTTTCTATAGCGATAAGTATCTTTATTTATAAGATATTCTATAAATAGTGTGTGTCCTGAAAAGCTTATCGGAATGTATCTAGAGACCGCCCAATGAATGGGTCGTATTCCTGTGTGTTTCCCTCAGGGGGCTCATATCCCTGTGTGTTTCCCTCAGGGGGCTCATATCTTGTGAGTACGGGCTTGGCAACCCCGAGGTACCCTAGCCGGGCCTTAACTTTTTCTGTTCTTTTTTGCAAAGCCCCTATCATGTGCATGATTTTTAGTTGTTATATATTTTTCTACCGTTGAAATCTATAAACGGGTCATAGCCGAATGTGTGTTGCGGTACAGTTGAAGGTTTATTTGTATTCCATAGCGATAAGTCTCTTTAGATTCAAGATATTCTATAAATAGTGTGTGTCCTGAAAAGTTTATCGGAATGTGTCTAGAGAACACCCTATAAACGGGTTGTATCTGTGTGTGTGGGATCGCCCTATAAACGGGTTGTATCCGAATGAGTGCGATAACTTTGAAGGTTTATTTGTTTACTATAGCGATAAGTCTCTTTAGATATAAGATATTCTATAAATAGTGTGTGTTCTGAAAAGTTTATCGGAATGTGTCTAGAGATCACCCTATAAACGGGTTGTGTCTGTGTGTGTGGGATCGCCCTATAAACGGGCTGTATCCGTGTGTGTGTGGGATCACCCTATAAACGGGTTGTATCCGAATGAGTGCGATAACTTTGAACGTTTATGTGTTTTCTATAGCGATAAGTCTCTTTAGATATAAGATATTCTATAAATAGTGTGTGTTCTGAAAAGTTTATCGGAATGTGTCTAAACATCACCCTATAAACGGGTTGTATCTGTGTGTGTGGGATCGCCCTATGAACGGGTTGTATCCGTGTGTGTGTGGGATCGCCCTATAAACGGGTCGTATCCGCATGAGTGCGATAACTTTGAACGTTTATTTGTTTTCTATAGCAATAAGTCTCTTTAGATATACGATATTCTATAAATTTTGTGTGTGTGTGTGTCCTGAAAAGTTTATCGGAATGTATCTAGAGATCACCCTATAAACGGGTTGTATCTGTGTGTGTGGGATCGCCCTATAAACGGGTCGTATCCGAATGAGTGCGATAACTTTGAATGTTTTTTTGTTTTCTATAGCGATAAGTCTCTTTATTTATAAGATATTCTATAAGTAGTGTGTGTCCTGAAAAGCTTATCGGAATGTATCTAGAGACCGCCCAATGAATGGGTCGTATCCCTGTGTGTTTCCCTCAAGGGGCTCATATCCCAGTGTGTTTCCCTCAGGGGGCTCATATCCCTGTGTGTTTCCCTCAGGGGGCTCATATCCCTGTGTGTTTCCCTCAGGGGGCTCATATCTTGTGAGTACGGGCTTGGCAACCCCGAGGTACCCTAGCTGGGCCTTAACTTTTTCTGTTATTTCCTTTTTTGCAAAGCCCCTATCATGTGCACGATTTTTAGTTGTTATATATTTTTCTACCGTTGAAATCTATAAACGGGTCTTAGCCGAATGTGTGTTGCGATACAGTTGAAGGTTTATTTGTATTCCATAGCGATAAGTCTCTTTAGATACAAGATATTCTATAAATAGTGTGTGTCCTGAAAAGTTTATCATAATGTGTCTAGAGATCACCCTATAAACGGGTTGTATCTGTGTGTGTGGGATCGCCCTATGAACGGGTTGTATCCGTGTGTGTGTGGGATCGCCCTATAAACGGGTCGTATCCGCATGAGTGCGATAAGTTTGAACGTTTATTTGTTTTCTATAGGGATAAGTCTCTTTAGATATACGATATTCTATAAATTTTGTGTGTGTGTGTGTCCTGAAAAGTTTATCGAAATGTATCTAGAGATCACCATATAAACGGGTTGTATCTGTGTGTGTGGGATCGCCCTATAAACGGGTTGTATCCGTGTGTGTGGGATCGCCCTATAAACGGGTCGTATCCGAATGAGTGCGAAAACTTTGAAAGGTTATTTGTGTTTTATAACGATATGTCTCTTTAGATACATGAAATTATATTGATAGTTTATAAGATTCTCCTGAGAAGGTTATTTGTATGTATCTAGACACTGCACTATAAACGGTCGTATCCCTGTGTGTGTTTCCTCAGGGAGCTCACATCTTGTGAGTGCGGGCTTAGTAAACCGGAGATACCCTATCCGGGCCTTATCTTTTTTTGTTCTTCTTTTTTTGCGAAGGTCCTATCATGTGCACGATTTTTGGTTTTCGAAGAAATTTGAACAATGTTGAACAATCTTGCGTTATGAAAAGTAGGTGTAGCTATTAAAAATTGTAAAGCTAATGCTCATTTTAATATGACGACAGTCCCTCCTGCAAATGTTTTCCATATCAATATGTATCGTACTTTTTTCTCAACAGAATGGTTTGCCCAACGATGAATAGTTTCCTAAAACAAACTGTGGTTCTACCCCCCCCCCCCCCCCCCGCACAACTGTAGTACCTAGCCAGGGCAGCAGTGTGGCTGGCAGGCTCAAAGCATTTGGAAAGTTGCACTAAGTAAGGAATGTTTAAATAAAATACAACTTATTTTGTACTTTCGGGTTTGTGTGAATGTTCGAGGTACAGTTGAAATACGTCATATGAGAAACGAAATTATTGGATCTTTGGAATGGAGGTGCCCCTCCTCCTCATGCGATTCTAAAATTGAATAATACTAGGATATAAGTTATATCAGTAATTTATGCGGCTTTGAAGTTTCTTAATAAATTACTTAAATATATATCTATGAATGTTTTAGACGAAAATACGACCCCATAAGCATACATTGCATATCTCTCCACAAATATTAATGAAGTAAGTCTAAACCGTTCATGTAGCCCTCTTCTCTCATTAAAGTATGTATTGATAAAAATCAACGGGTTTTATAATTTAGAATTTATTTAGAAGAACTACATTAAAAAAAATACAAAATATGAAGAACTTCACAAGAAATATCGGTACAAATACTTTATGCATTTGACTAATGGACAGTTTGATGTCTTCGTAATAAGATTTAAATAAACCATAGACCAAATATAAACCAAAATTTGCTTAACAAACTTTTAGGAAGAAATTATACGTGGCATATACACATGCCATGGAGTTATAATATAAAATTAGTAACCATTTAGCAATTGCTGAAAAACTTTCAATTTGCGTGTCTGCGACTCCCTTGTTCAGAGTTTAGGGAAGGGGCTGGTACCTGGGTTACCAAATAAACCCCTAAACATTTCGAGCAAGGGATGAGACTCCAGGTATCAGGTAATTCTATTGCCGGCAAAAGCCCATTTAATTAAACAAGAAATTTCTTCGTCTTAATTTCTATTACGTAAGGATTTATTCTTTCAGCGATATGCGGTCTCTGGTCCTCTATTTAAATAATACATTTTCATGCAATACCTAATTTTTTTTGTTAAGCAACATAATATGTTGATTGACAAAATAATCTATGGACCACTTCAGACCCTGTCGCGAACCACAGATTGAGCCAAATAGCAAGCGAAGAAACTGAGCTGGGAAGGAGAAATTCGTCCCGCTATCGCAAATCAGACTTCGCAAATCAGAGGCACGGCCTTGTCTTTAGGGTGTTGCGTATTAGGGACGGTTAGAGGCCTATCACGAAGGAAAGACTCGAGAAAAATGCCTCGTATTTTTTAACAATGGTCAGATGCCGACGATAACACTTGAGCTAGCACCCATATCTTCGGTTTGGTTTGGTTAATTAACGTCGCTCCCATATCTTCAATAGGCGTTAGGACTCAAGACCACGATCAGATTTATCCTGCACCAGTCCCGTATACACGCCAGTAAAATTTGTAGGATGTTCTGAACGACTTTCTAGTATTTTTGTAGCGAAGCTGGAAACTCTCCAATCACTAGGACGGTACTTTTTTTTACTTTTCTTTGCCAAGTCCTTCGAACTAGCAATCCTCTGAATTCTAACTGAACGTCTTTATCCACTGTGCTACCGGGGCAACTGATTTCCGCCAGGGAAAATGTTGGCGTGTGGCGAAAGGTTACATTTTATCACGGCATATACATTTATACATTTATCACGGCAAAGTTGACAATGGGCTACTGGCGGCTGGAATCTAGAAATAATTATAATTGCCTATTCGAAAAAATAGCGCACTAGATCTACGTAATGAGTTATCGGTCATATGACCAGAAAAATATCTAGGTTGGCACTCCGCTCACCAAAATTTAAATAATTAAGAAGTTAGTAAATATGATCTAATATTTCAAAGCAAGCCCCGCGGTAGCCGGGTGGTTAGAATAGCAAACTTATAATCTGAGGATTGTGGGTTCAAACATCGAATGCGAAAACAAAACGAGTTCGTTGGTTTGGTTAACCAACGTCGCACTAGAGCTGCACAATTGGCTATTAGCGTTGGTTCGGGACATTTCCTGAAAGGAGATGACTTTTGTAATTGAGTAACGAATCTGACAAATCTCCCATTGCGAGATGACTACATCTTTTGCAGGCAACAGGTCCCTTTTTTCCCTAAAAGTCCTTTTTGTTACTTGAAGTACTTAAAAGTCCTTTTTTTTAGAATATGGTCCCTTTTTCCCTTATTTTAGCAAAAAAATATTTTTTTTCCCTTTCTGCCTATGATAACACATTTCTGGCACTTTTCCTTTCCTATTTAACCAAAGATTTATTTTTTGCATTTTGTAATGGCCATTACAAAAATCAGCATTCATGTTCGTATTTATTTTGAGTCTATTAATTTTGAGTCTAAATTTTATAGCCAATTTCAAAAAGTGATAATGTGCTTAAAATTAATACTTAAATATTTTAAAAAATTCCACTTTTGTTCCTTAAATTAATAACGATTTTTTAAAAAACGTTTTAGAGCTTTTTTTTAAAGCCGGTTTTTAGTTTGAAAAGAGATTATTTTATACTATATTTTATTCATATTAACTACTAGCAATATGGCCCGGCGTTGCTCGTGGTCAATTTGCGAAGTAAGAGCTGTGCGATTATGTTCACCAATTGACATTAATTTTATTATTTGGACACTAATTTCACCATTTTGCTGGTATTTTTCAATATAGGACCATATTTTAGCTCATTTGGCAACATTTTTATTCATTTGGCGACATTATCATTCATTTAACAATATTTAAATTTTTTGGCGAAATTAAATTTTTTTGCGACATTTAAATTTTTTTGGCGAAATTATTTATTTATATGGCGACATTTTCATTCATTAGGCGCTTTTTTTTTTAATTCATTTGGCAACATTTGTCGAAATTTACTTATCACCCAATCAAAATGCATCGTTTATCCCTATCGTCAAAAAATATTTTTGGTAGCCAAGGTGATTTTTAACAATCAAGGTGAAATTAACAAAGAGAAGATCTACATGTAAATTTCCAATAGGAATAACGCATGGTAAAACAGAAAAAGTTCTAAAACTTTTGAACGGTTCGAGATATTCACATGAAACAAAGTGCAGATTTTAAGTTGAGAAAATATTGTTCAAATGGCGCAAGTTAAAAAATAAAATAAATAATAATAAAAATCCGTTCAGTCGTTTTTTAGTTAAATCCGAACAGACAGACAGACAAAAAAAATATGTAATGTGATTTTCTGAATCAGTGTATCCTAATTCGTGAAGAAAACTCAAAATGAGGTGTTTTGTTCGATTCCACAGACATACACTCCATTCTTATATATAAGTATTGATTGATTATTATGCTTGAATTTACTTGTAATTCAGGCAAACTTAATTTTTATACTTACGAATCTGCCACTGTTCTTCAAATACGCTTAAAAAAAATTGCATATGTTTGTACAAAATATAAGTCATTTGTATTTCAGCAATTGAATTTTAAAGTAAAAGTAGTACAATTGTTATAATTCTTTTAAATTAGTATGTATGGGAACTGACAATAGGAATGAAGTCTTAAAACCACATATGGAATCATCTCACTTTTCCTGATTGATTCGTTGGGTTGTCTTTTTTTTTTAAGAAAAAAAGCAACTAAACTGGATTGTTATTACCTTAGCTTTCTTCTAGAAAATAATTTAACACAATCATCTGATACATGTTTCATTTTGGCTACAAAAGGCAAAATAAAGCACCATAACTTTCCGAAATACTAAACAAATAAATCCTCAAAAACTAAAGTCCAATTTTCAGGAGTACAATAATTAGAAACTGTTCAAAACACCTTCATTTCATCACCGACAAATTTTTTGAAACAAAATATTCTAGACTAAAAAAAAAGCGACATTTTATTCACCATTGAAAAAAAATATTTCATATTGTGTTATTAAATTTTAATCGTAGACATATATCGGCGCCAACATTTTTCCCGCCGTGTGAAATCGAAACCGATTGCCTATGTTTATTTTATATTTTCTTTTTATTTTCATTCAAACGATGAATATTTTGTAATAACGGAAATGGGAAGTAAGGCGCCTAAATGAATGTTAGCTGCCTGCCTATTGCGAAAAAATAATACAAAAAAATAAAATCGATAGTAAATGTAATATAAGTAACAAAAATAATTAGGGTTGGGGTACGAAATTTTTCTTTGGTTCGTCAATTCAGTACCAAAATTTATTATGCTTTTTTATAAGTGCAAATTTAAAATAAAAGAGTGCAACATCCAAAAAAAGTGGGGTGGTGATCCCCCAGTGTTGGGGTTACGTTTCATTTTTAAAAGTACAATATAGAAAAAGTGAGGGGGCAACATCCAACCCCCCTCTAGCAAAACAGTCAATGATTTTAAAAATATCTTAAAAAGTTTAAAAAGTCAATGATTAAAAAAACTAGTAATGGGAATGGTCTGAAACTTGCTGGAGGTTCTTTAGGTAACGACTTATGGTTATTCTGAAAATTACAAGGCCGTGCTATGAATGGTACGGATTTTTTTCTTCACTTTTTTGGAAAAAAAATCAACAACAAAAAACTTAATTTTTTTTTTATCTTTCATGTTTCTACCGAACTAGTAATGGGAATAGACTTAATCTTGCTAGAGGTTCTTTAGTTAACGACTTATGGTTATTCTGAAAGTTAAAAGATCGTGCGCTGAGAATTACGGATTTTTTCACTTTTGGAGAAATTTGAAAAAACATTTAAATACCAACTTTTTCATATCAGCCGAACTATCAACGGGATCCGAAACTTTCTGAAGGTTCTCTAGTTAACGACTTATGGTTATTCTGGAAATTTCAAAACCTTTCGCCAAGTATTACGGCAAACATGTCTTGGGTATTAAAAAAAAAAAAAAAAAAAAAAAAGTATTACGGATTTTTTTCCCTCACTTTTTGGAAATATTGAAATTTTTAAAAAACCCAATTCCTTATATCTTCCGAACTATTTACGGGAATAGTCTGAAACTTGCTGAAGGTTAATTAAATAACAACTTATGGTTATTCTGTAAGTTTTAAGGACTTGCGCAATAAATTACGAATTTTATACACTTTTTCTTAAAATTAAAAAGAAAAACCCAACTTTGTCTGCCGAACTGTTGATGGGAATGGTCTGAAGCTTGTTGGAGGTTCGTTCATTAGTGAACGACTTACGGTTATTCTGAAAGTTTCAAGGCCGTGCATAAGAATTACAAATTTTATACACTTTTTCTAAAAAATTGAATTTTTTTAAAAATTCACAAACAAAAAAAAATTACACTTAAAATTTTTTTTAAAACTTCTTTCTAAATTAGTTTGCAGATTTAAAAAAAAAAATATTTTGCCCTGACCAACCTTTCGAAATTGGTTCCACATGCGGTAAAAGGTTTTAACGTCCGTTTAAAAAATGTTCCGCAACATTTCTTCTTTACGCTTTCTCTAACATGTCATCAACCTACATAGTCATTGAATATTAATTTACCATTAGCTTTGTTTCTTTAAAAAAAAAAAATCTAGGCATATTAATATTTATGGGCGTTATAAAAAAATAAATGTGTTTATCTAGATAATGATTTTTTTTTTAAATATGTAATCTATATATATAAAAGCGAAAGCCACTGACTCACTCACTGATTGATCACGAGATCTCCAGATCCAAAAGACCTAGAGTGCTGAAATTTGGAACACAGATTCATCTTGGGCCCTAGGGGTGCACTAAGAAAGGATTTTTAAAAATTCAAACTCGAACTGCCAAAATAACGATTTTTAAAAAACCTTCCCATAGGATTAACATGGAGAACATGTAACAATGCAAAATATGAAATTAAAACAATGGAAATTTTTTATATTACGTAACCTATGAGGAGCATTCTTATTGGCTGATGACTAAATATCGCCAAAATGTCGCCAAATAAATAAAAAATATCGCCAACTGAATAAAAACATCGCCAAATTAATAAAAACATCGCCAATTTAATAAAAACATTGCCAAAGTAATAAAAACATCGCCAATTTAATAAAAATTTTACAAATTAAAACAAAATCGCCAAATGAACTAAAATATGATCATAAATGTAAAAATAACATAAAAGTGGCGAAATTAGTGTCAAAAAGTGATAAAATGTCAAAATGTTGAAAATATGATTAGACAACGGGATATTCCGTACTACAATTATGAAAGTTAGATTTGTCATGTAGGTACATTTTAAGCCAAAATTGCTCAGTAGGAAAGGATTTTCTGGTAGTAGAATTCAAAAATTCGAACTCTAACGGTCAAAAGTAAAAATCCTCGCCACTTATCCACACTCATCACTAATTTTCTAACTTTTTGTATACCTAGGAAGATGAAATTTGACAGAGTTGTTACTTATATCTTGCATAGAAAAAGTAAGCTATTGGGTAGGTACAAGCCACACTGTACCGTAATAACATCCGGCCCGTCACACCGGGGGGGGGGGGGGGATGTCTGAAACCCTACTATATCAAAATGAAGAGAAAAATACAGTATGAATAATATAAAGGTTCAATACAGGAAGCTCATCGCTAAATAAAAGTTTGTAATTTAGCCCCCGTGCACTTGGTTAGTTTTGTGTTAACCATTATTTATTATTTTACCTGCCGAGAGGCCAGATATGTTACCACTCTACCTGTGAGTGAAATTCTGTTGAGTTCTGTAATAAAGTTAATAAAGGCAAATTAGCAAATTTTTCAGTTGAGTTCAAATTTTAAAACACGTTGTCGCCCGCCGATGTTGGTTCGCACTACGGGTCGCTCGGGTTCATGGGCCGGGTGTTCGCCGGCGTCCTCTCAGTTGGGCTGGGTTGTTTTCACGGCTGTCGAAACTTCAGTTTCTGTGAAACATCTCGCTGTATGCCTTCGGGGCGGGCCAGTCGTACAAAGTGGACATAGAAAAAGTAAGCTATCGGGCCCTGGAAAATAGGTACAAGCCACACTGTACCGTAATAATTGGTTCATGAATACTTTGAACCCCACGTGGTAGGAATGTCAGTGGGAGAGAGTATAAATGGTCAATCTGGTTGACGCGGCCTACCTTTCTCAACTCAATGTTATGTCATTTATCCACGAAGGCTGATTTCCCGTAGAATGATTGGGGTTCCCTTAATGCGGTATAAAGATCAGAGGGGAAAATCGGTTAACAAACGACCTGATCGACGCGACTCGCTTTCCTATACGACGGTAGGTCATTTATCGCCAATAGCACGATTCCCCGGGGAGCAAATGAGAACGAAGTCGTCTGCAGTTAAGGGCAACATTCCCGTTACGGGGTACAAAGGTCAGAGAACGGAATGGGTTACTAATTGCCTTGGTCGATGCAGCCTACCTTCCTTTATATAATGGTATGCCTATGCGATGAGTTATGTGGGCAGAATCGCAAAATGTTGTTGTGGACTCCTCCTCCTCCACGTGGTAAAAGTGTCAGAGGGTGAATGGGGTTGCGTCCATTGTCTGTAGTAGTCTGTAGGGGATAGGGTTTCGATTTTTTTTTAAAAAAAATAATTTTGCAATGCAATAAAAAAATTTATTCTGAATATTTTTTATTTAAAAAAGTTCAATATTAAAAAAGTGCGGGGGCAAAATCCGAAAAAAAGTGCTGGTGCTCCACCCCTGCCCCTTGACCCCCCCCCCCCCCCCCCCCCCCCAGATATTGATATGGTTTACCGTACAAAAAAAATATGAAAATTTTAAATTTGGCGAGTGAACCTTTTGAAATCGTTTTCTTTTTATATGCTCGACAATTTGTGAAACTGAACGACAAATGTTGACATAGTTGTCTAATAAAAGTTTTTCGGAGATAATTATTATTAACATTTTTAAGAGTTGTTCCCCTTTAAATCTTTGGGATGTTACTAAAGGTTAAAATAAGGATGTTAATCAACTGGAGTAACGTTTATATATCCAATTCATTGTATAGCCAACTACTCCATATTATCAATCTTTCCAGTTCTTACAGGACCTTGCTAATAAAATTTCGTTACAAATTGGAACTTTTAACAGTTTGGTTCCACTTGATGGGTGAGAAATTAAGAAAATATTTATTTCGCTATAATATTGTATTTGTATCAATTTTGTAACTTATTTCCTTCCCGTGCGTAGAACGGGTATTTCAGCTAGTTTCTGAATAAGCTTACGTTAGTTAAGTTACTGTACTTGGGAAAAATAAAATAATTTGGCCAATTCGCATGCATTTTTCTTTAGATATTCCATGCTGCAAACATTAGTACATTCAAATTTAAGAAATTTTGGCTTACAATAAATCGATTAATAACTTAAACATAAATTGGAGACAGTGCTGCAACTCTGTAGCACCTGTAAACGAGCCCTTATCGAGACACTTTCCATGCAGATCTGTTCAGTGGTTAGAGATTCCGTTCAGTCAATGCACTAAATTTAAGACGAACTCAGCCGTCATCTACTATTATAAGATAGTAAGTGTGATAATTGATTTCAAACTTCCTAAAGTTCATACATAGCACAGCAAAATTAGATTTGTATGGGCCTAATTATATATTATCGCCAAATGTGGAAAAAAAATCGCGCCAAGGTTGACCGTACAGTAAATCTGACCAGAATTTTTTTTTACATTTCCCTTCAAACTTTGAGCTGAAGCTGCACAACCTTTTTTTTTTAACAACTCAAAGTTTTTAACTAAAAGAAAGTATGCTTATTGCTTAATACTCCAGTAAGTTGTTCGTCATCTAGGAGATGGGCCAAGACAATTGTATGATGTGTGTGCTTCAAACTTACTTCAAAGAGGGGCAATTACTCGAAAGTTAAATATATGTCATTCAAACAGCAATCCTAGGTTTGATTATGGAGATGAAATTGGTGTTATTTTTAACTTAAGATTAACGATTTGTATTTTTGCAAGTGACCTCTGAATTGCGTTCTTAGATGAGTTCTAGCCACATCTTGTCATAGAGAGCCTTTATGTGCACAATTTATTTCTAAACTTTAAAACCAATATAGACTTTCATACATCTCAACAGTAATAAAAGTCGAGACAAAACAACGTAATAACGTTTTATGTTTTATTGCATAAATAAACAATATAATTTTACATATATTTCAGCATAAATAATATCATATATACAAAACCTCATAGTGAAATAAATACTGCACAATATAACAGACATCATTTTGATTTACAAACAAGAGCTGCAATTAACCATCGTTAAAATGCTTTACTGTCGGCATCTGATAAACTGGCAAATAGTTATGGATATATATATATATATAGTCCTTTTATTTAATTCATTCAGAAGTTAATAGCGTGGTAAGAAGAATGAGCTACTGTATTTGCCAAATTTAATGGTACATTAGTAAAAAAACAAGATGATTATTAGTGAGAAATAAAAATAGTTTCAATACTTCAGAACACCGATTCTAATATACTACATATCATTAAGGGGAATAGTGCAAAAAGAATGATGTATGGTCTTTAGTTCATAATTGAAATTTTAGCATTGCATGTTAATTATTTTACTAATTTAGTCAATAATATTTGTTGAATTGCTTGTTAATTATTTTACTAATTTAGTCAATATTTGTTGAATTGTCACAATAAATAAGTCGCCAATATAAAATTATGGCACATTATATTTTATTAAATTTTTTTTTTAAAAAATGACTAAATAAAACCATATTTTTAGCAATCTTCTTACAAAGTCAGTGAATTTTTAATTAGGAAATTTTTTAAGTAAAAAACTAGAACTGGTCGATTCAATGAATGTTGTAAATCATCCCCTATACAATCAGCTATTGGCAATGGCTCAGAATCTATCCCGGAGGAAAGAACTTGAATCACAACAGATTTAATGTGCTCCAGTCCCCTCAACACAGACAAAATTAGGACAATTTTTGTAGATACTGACTTATCCAAGAGCACCTGCCATTTTATCAGAGTCGCACAGTATGAGATTCCTGCAATTCATGAGATTGGAATTACAACATCAACAAATAGATCAATCGAGCGGCAATACAAACATGAAAGTAGAAAAAGAAAATTATATGATTATCTTCTTCACAACACAACACCAAATAATGAGAGAACACACTGGTTATACCCTAGTTAATGGTACCGTCGCCAAGTTGCATGATTTGAATGCCAACGAACAAACCTATCAAACAGATGAAGTCGTTGAGCAGGGTTGTGGCAAAAATTTTACTTGTCGACAAAGTTTGGAAATTGTGCTGTATTTGTACCATAACTAGGAATTTGGCGGGAACATTTTAAGTAGGATATTACAAATACTGCACATGTTAAAGCAGTATTTGCATTTTCAAGTAGAAAAGTTGAATGTTTGAGTATTTTAAGATAAAAAGGGTTACAAAAAAATTAAGAGTTTCTAAAGGATTACACAGAGTGTCAGGTTAAAGATATCTAAAATTAATGGCTTATACTGAGAGAATCTCACATAATTAGTTATAAATTTGTAATCTATTAAAGATGGGAACTTCTGAAATTTATTTACAGGTTCAATGTGAACAACATTAGCGGAACTGCAGATGTAAAAAAAAATGGTATTATAACCTACTACTTGACCAACCAGACATAACCCCCTTTGAACTTTTTTTTGGCTTAGGGCTTTACTAAAATGATTATGTAGCAGAAAGTTTTTCAATTTGGATGATTTGGAATATTCAAATTTAAATTAACTGCTGCAGAGATATGCTTTAATTACACCTCAAAAGCTACTAAACACTATACAAATAGTAGAATACTGTTTGGACATTTGTAGCCATAAATATAGTGATTGCATTGAACTTCATTGACCTGGAAAAAAACTTGTTGTTCTCTAACTTCCTTTTTTTATCAAAATGAGCCAAACACATTGTAGCTGCCTTCAAAGGTCCATCTTCTAAGGTATAAAACGCTTATTTTGTAACTTCTTTTCTCAATTCACTAGAATTTAAAACGAGGGGTGCAAGACACCCTTTGCGAGTCCTCGTTGTTGTTTTTTTTGTGTGGGGTTAAGCATGTTGCGTTATTTCACAAGCAAGGAGATGAAATTATTAGAAACATTGCTGAAAGAAGTTTCTACAGATGAAGAATCTATGAATTAATTCTATGCAGTGGCGGCGATTCGGGGGGGCAAAGGGGGCGGTTGCCCCTGCACTTTTTTGGCTGTTGCCCCCTCACTTTTTTAATATTGCACTTTTAAAACTGAAACATAACCCCAACACCCTCACTTCTACAGACGGCCAATGGTCGAAATTTTTCTCACACACACTTCTTGTGTCCTGCTCTTTATCTTGCCCCCGCACTTTTGGCACCCAATCGCCGCCACTGATTCTATGAAGACTTTGGTGTTATTTTATATAACATTGATCATAATTCAGATATTGGAATGTGCAACACCCATTTGCGAGCTCAGGTGTTGTTGAAGTAGCGCTCGTGGTCTTGGGTTTAAAATAAACTAATTATTTTTGTAATTAGCTTTAATTATAGCAAAATTACATTTTTAGGTAAGAAATACACATATTTTAATTGTAAAAATGACAACAGTTCTTAAAAAATGAAAGTAAATACTAGGGTTTGCAAAACCCCATTGTGAGTTCTTATGTTCATCTTAGTAGCACAAGTGCTCCCAGGTAAATGAAACTAAAATTTATAACTATCAGAGTTTCTCTTAGTACAAGCCATTACTTTCAGATAATTTTATTCCGAACACCCTATATTCACAGATTCAAACTAAACTTTCTCCCAGTAATAGTAGTTAAACAGGCAAACGTATGCCCGACTTTGTGACTCATTTTCGGGGGGTACTTTTGTATACATTTAGCCTGGACACCTTGTATTTTGGTTTACACTTGGCCATTTTTGACAGTTAGTAAGCATTTTTTTTAAATAATGACCTTAAAATTATTGTGATAATCTTTACATAAAAAAAATGTTAAATTTGAAATGGAAAATTAAAGCAGATTTTGTTCAAAACTTGGAATATGCGAAACATTCCATTGAGGAAGTTAAACTTTTAAAAATAAAACAACATGGAAAAAAGTACCAAATGTAACAAACTTTTTTTTTAAAAATGCATTATACTAATATTAAAAATATTTAGTATTATTGATTTAAATATTTCTTACAAGTTTTATAATAATAAAAAAAGAAAAATTTAGCTTTATAAATATTAAAAAAAATGTAGAAAAATAAGGACTATATGATGTTCCCACTACTTAAAAATTGATAAAAAGCAGTGATTCAATGAACACATGAACTTATTTTCTTGTTTAAGAGAACACTATGAAATAAAAATTAAAAATACAATAAACATTCTCCAAATAAATCAATTGGGAGATTAAAAGGACATTAAATGGTAACTCACATCTCATATAAAAATAAAATTTCAAAAATTAATTGAAAACTGAATCATTTAAAATAATCTAACAAAATAAAAATTCAAAAAGAATTAGTCCGTTAAAGAACTCAGAGTGCCTACATTGCAGCACTTCTATTTCAACAGTTTGCACTTGATATTGCAAAATGCAATACAAAATGAAGATTTTTTTTTACAAATATTTTATTTAAAACACGCAAAGGCACTAAAATCATTGATATAATTAATACAATTTATAATAACATCGAGCGTTTTTCGGAAAACCAATAGAAATATTCTATGTGGGCACAGTTTCTTTGTATATAAAAAAATTTAAATGTTCACAAATTAAGCTATATAAAAGTGTACATAATTCTTTTTATCTACCAGCAAATTTCCAAAGTCTTTTCAAAGTTGTCTACTTCTAGATTTGATTTTTAAAAAATGTGAATTTCTGTAATTTTAAAATGGAACTAGATACAGTAATTATTAGGCAATTGTTTTATATGGTTAAAACGTGTTCAGCAATGTTAAAACATGTTCTTATTTTAAATTACTTTCAATTAAAAACATTAGAGTAACAGTTACAAATGATGGTGAAGAAAAACGTTAGAATTTGTTACACATTCAACTTTTTATTAGTACAGGTTCGATCTAATCAAAACCTGAATCTCATTAGAAAAGAGCTGGATTTCCAATGTGGCAAATTGCATTGATTTTACCACTTTAAAATATGATGAAGTGAAATAGAAAGAGCCAATATAATCATGTTAAAAGAGTTGGCTATAATTAAACATAAGATGTAATAATATCTATTTAAATTAAAGTTAGTAGCTTGACAACTATTAATGAAAGAGAATTTTATAACAAACTTTTAGTTATTTGATTACTCATAACCAAGTTAGAAGCATTAATAATAGTATTAAAAAAATATTTGCATACTGAAATTAATATAATTTTCAAACACCTATGCTATGTCAATAGCAGGTTTGCACAGAACCAAACCCATCCTTTATTATCTCCAATTCCATTAATTTTTTTAAACATTGTTACTCGATTAATGTTGTATTATAGTTGTATAACAAGTCGTTGACAATTTGGAAGCCACCTCAAAGAATAAAAACAAAACATTTATTTTATTAAACACATTTTTTTAAAATAGAAATTACTCTTTTCTTTAACTGCCTGTTTTATTATTTTTTTTATGAGGACATGCATAGTTTTCAACCATGTTAGAGTTTTTCACTGAATGTGAAAATAAAATGCAACATTCTAGCAATAGCGAGTTTTGTTTTAATTATAATAAACTATTTTTCTATTACTAATTGAAAATAATTCCGACAGATTTTTAGATGCAGGTAGTGAAGTCATTTTTAATTTTTGTCCTTCTCAGAAAGGGATTTTTCTAGTCTTCTACAAGTTGGCTGTGAGAAATTTCCCAATAGATAGATTAAAGTCAATTACTTATTTATGATTGCTTTTTCTTCTTATTTTCAAATGCAGAATTATTAATTAAACAAATTACAATGGAACTGAAATACAACTTTAAAAAAATAAACCTCTAAATAAAGTAACAAAAATCACAAAACTCTCAGTCTTAAAATGGTGGACCCAATTAACATCACAATTAGAGCTGCAAAAATAGGACTCCCTCAGAGCTCTTTTATTTTAACTAACTAAAACTATGTTAATGTTATTCTGGAAAGTAATGGTCTGTTTAGTTTTTTCCTTCTAACCACTAAAATGCCATATCAAATCCATTGTCCATAGCTGTAGAAAATCTCAAACTAATATCACAAGTCAAATGCTATTAATAAACTAAACTGAGCCCTTATAAGTTACATTATCAAATGTATACAAAAAAAATATCCCATCTTAGATGAAAGTATGCGCAAGTCGATACTTCTACATTGCAATCAAAATTAAAATGTTCGTTACAAAACGTTCAGCGCTAAAGATTCTCACTTTCAGAGGCAGTAAAAGTATAACACTTAAACTGAGAGTTCAAACAATTAAGCTAAAAACATTTTTATAGAAATGCAGAACAGCATTTTTTTTACAAAATAAATTAATAATAAACCAACTTTATATATACAATTATACAAGTAATGTTTTGAGGACAGGCTTCATTTTCAATAAAACAATGAAAAAGTAACTTTCATTTATATTTCCGTAAGCTCCGAAATTTAAATAAGTGACTGGAACTGTTTTATGCCACATTGTTTTGTGAAATATTGATTATAAATCGTAGATAAAATTTTGGATTAATACTACTAATAAAGAAATCACTAAATAAAGAAATCTTTCAAAATATATGCAATGTGGGAAAAGTCATATTGGGCAGCTTGGCCACTTAGTGGTATAAGTAAAAAAAATCTGAAAATTAACAAACACCATTTTCCATTACTTAGGCAGCTAGATTTATCGTTTGGCCAAGTGGTGTAGATCCAAGTTCAATAGGTTGCTCTATACTGAGACATTCCACTTGACATTTTAGCCAAGACGAGTTACAAACTTTAAAAAGCTCTAAACTTGAAACTTGGTTTTTGGACTTGTACCAATTGGCAGTGAAGCCACCCATTTGCCATATTAATTTTTTTTTATAAAATGCAGTCATTAAAAAAAATTCTCTCCATTGCATAAAATTAAAATTTTGAAAACCACATTCAACAGGAATTTTGACTTTACTTTTTTGTTCATTTTACAATATCAGAAATGCATATATAATTTCTTTTAAAAACAAATTGTTAATTTTTTTTATATAATAAAACAATCAAGCCATTATCCAAAAAAATCACCATAATAAATTTATAACTTATTCAAAGTGTCATAAAACATATCCACTGAAACGCAACACTGTACAACAAATAGTTCGAATTGGCAGGTATGAGCCAAAGAAGTCATTTACGCACCTGTAAACAGAGCGCATAAGTCCAGTAAAGCACTCAACACAGTCCAAATGCAGAAAGAGGGAAAACATCTCAATGCAGTGCTCGCCGGACCAAAGTATTTTCGCCACAAAGCGCACAAACTTTACACAAAATATGGTAAAAAAATAAAGGCATTTTCTATTTAAGTGGAAGGTCATGAAGAGGATGATGAGGGTGATTCCGCATCAGGTTTCGCTATTTGGTAAGTGATGAGGTACTCTGGGTATGCCTGAAAACATACATTGAAGTTAACGCTGGACATTGAATATCATCATTTATTTAAAAAACAATGTTGCATTGACTGCTCTGTATACAACAAACAATTTTTAAATGATTTTGCCTATTTACATTTTCAATACACAAGGAGATAAATCCTTTATGAGGTGACTAATGAAAAAAATATTTTTACAAAACTTATCATTCCTTTTAGTGTATTGTTTAGAGTTTTTAATTAATATTTAAGTTCAAAAGTGCCCGATTTTTGCAGAAGGTGTTATTTCAGACTAAGAATTACATGTCAATGAATTTCAGCCACCCAACACAACCTAAATAGGTATTAGAACATTACACCACTATCAAATTTAAGTCCCGTACACATGTCTGTGGAAATTAACAATAATTTCAAAAAACTTTTGTAACTTAGTAGTGAATCGGGTAACAATCTGATCATGAGATCGCTACATCTGAACTTTTGTCAAGTCCTCATGCTGATTCGAATAAGCAATCCTCTGATTGCTAGCAGGATGCTGTACATCAAGGCCATCCGACCTTACTGAGGGGTTAATTAAATGCATGCAAAACATTGGCATTTTCGAGAATCCGACGTATAAGAGACATCCTAACGTACGAGTCCTGATATGCAGAAGACTGAAAATATCCATAAAATAAAAACATTTTATTTTCAGAGTTAAATTAAGGCCATGCTTAAATATCCATATTTGCCAAACTTCGTCAAGCAAAAAGGAATACTCTAAGCTATACAAAATGCGTTTTAAACTTGCTTCAAAACTAGAATTGTCACATAAAATACAAAGTAACAAGTTCCAAGTCTCTAAAATGTTGTTTGCATTTATAAATCTTATTGAAAATTCAGGGGTGTTGCCCGGCTTCATGCATTTTGGAGCAGTGTTCGGAGCAGGTAAAATTGAAATTTGGAGCAGCAAAAAGGCGTTTTGGAGCAGGTAAAATTGAAATTTGGAGCATCAAAAAGTCCTTTTGGAGCAGCTAAGAAATTTTGGAGCATCAAAAAAGGCTTTTTGATCAGATGAAATTAAAATTTAATGCAGAATAAAGCTTTTGGGTGTAGTTAATTTCAAAATTCTCATGTACACCATGAATTAAGATGTAACCCCAGAAAACAAAGGCCACTAGATCATAGCCTAACGACAAAAATTTCAATGAACACGGAAGCTTTCATTGTACAACTAAAACTAAAAGGAAAATGCACAGTTTTGAAAAAAAAAAACATGATGCACTCCTAAAAGTAAATATTTAATGTTACATTGAAATTAGAGTAAATGTAACCCTAAAAGTAAAAACGTAATATACCTTGAAGTAAAGAAGAATGCAACCATAAAAGAAAAAAATCCATAGAACCCTACTATAAAATATTAAAAAAAAACTATAAAGAAAAAAACCCGCTAAAAACTAAAAAATAATTTTTAATTTTACGAACAAGTTGACATTTTTTTAATATTTAATACTAAAAATTTACGTATGGTATTTGTAAATAGCCTCCAACTTAAATTTTTTTAATAAAAATCCAATTAGGTAATATTAAATATTTACATATATTCAACTTGTTTATATATATTGTTTTTTATATATATTGTTATTATATATATTGCTTCTTAAAGTTGGTTTAAAGAAAAAAAAGATTTTCACTTTTTAATTAGCAAGATGCTTCGTCCACTGCTATTATTCACAAGGAAGCTTAAATTTTTGATAACTTTTTCCCAAGCCTTAGATAGTACATTTGAGATTATCCAGTTTAATAAATAAAATTATATTGTAGTTAGACAATCAATATCCAACAATGAAAATGTTTTGAGATAGAAGAAAATGTTATAATAACTCGATCAATCGAAATTTTTAGATAAATAAAAGACAGATTAATATTAAATATTTACATATATTCAACTTGTTCATATTTAAAAAAAAAACTTTTGTCCTTTTTTCTTAAAGTTGGTTTAAAGAGAAAAAAAAAACCTTTTCAGTTTTTAATAGCAAGATGCTTCGCCCACTGCTATTATTCACCAGGAAGCTCAAATTTTTGTTTGTTGAAGCGGATTTTTCTTTAACCAACAACATTAACAAAAATTTAATAAGACAAAAATTTTTTCCTCAAACAGTACAGTTAATTGAGAATTCTGGATAGTTAAATGCCAGTTAACTGATATTTGTCACAAAAGGTTCCTAAGTGAGGCATCCTCTATTCAGTAACTTTTTACTCTCCAAATTTCTGAATTGGAACAGAAGTCACACGAATATACATACTTGAGCAAAAAATACATAAGTGAAGCTTTAAATCGGTTAAACAGCAATTGCACAATGTGTATCCTTTACATCAAATATCCATTGTATTACAAAAAGCATTAGTGTACTCCTTTACGCAAATAAACATGTAAAAGAAAATTTCTAGTTTGCCACTAAAATAATGCCCAAACAACTTCAGACAAAAAAAAAGTCCAATGTACATTTAAAAGAAAATCCCATAATACACTTAAAATAAAACCAAAGGGTACACTTTAAGGTAAAACAATGTATCCCAAAAAGATAAATCCCAGTGTACCATCAAAAGAAAAGACTAATCTACCCTTAAAATAAAACACCAGAGAACAATTAAAAGTAAAAGCTTAATATATCCTAAATAAAAAATTCAAAGTACCCTACTATAAAATAACGTTTACAAAAAAAAAAATTACTTTTACAAACAAATTGAAATTTTTTCTATAGTATTTGATATTAATTTTATAATTATTACAACCTTTCATATCAGCGCCAAAATTTATATATGTTTTTTGTAAATTGGCACCAACCCAAAAAACCTGTGACAAATCTAATATTAATATTTAAATTTTTTCAACTTGTTCATAAATTGTAAAAAAAAAAAATTTACTCTTTAGCGCTTTTTTTAAAGTCATGTTTTTTTTAAAATACTCTTTTTAGTTTTTAATTTAGCTAAGGTTTGCCCACTGCTATTATTCATCCGGAAGCTCAAGTTGTTATGCTCACTTTTTTTCCATACCTAGGGTAGTATATTTTGAGATTTTTCGGTGAAATGTATGAAATTATATTATAGTCAGACATTTCCTATCCAACAATGAAGTGTTTTGAAATCTGAGAAAATGTTTTTTTTAAAAGTCTTGTTAATTGACATTTTTGGATAAATAAAAGCCGGATAACTGTTTTTCATTTTTTGCCAAAGTAGATTTTCCAATATTCACAAAAAAAAAAAAAAAATCGAAAATAAACAATATTTTTTCCTACAACGATTCAGTTAATTGAGAATTTTTATACTTAAATATATATGACCTCCACCTTGATGCATTTGGCAGTATTGGTTAATGCATTTTAAGTCGGATAGAAAGCAAATGCACAAAGCCTTTACAACAAATACCAATTATATTTTAAAAAAATGTACTCCTTTAAGCAAATGAACTCTTAAAATAAAATTTCCAATTTACCCACAAAATAATGTGCAAACACCTTCATGCAAAGGAAAGTGCAATGTACCTTTAAAAGCAGAACCCAAATACACTTAAAATAAAACCAAAGGGTTCACTTAAGAGTAAAAGAATGTGTCCTGAAAAGAAAAATCCCAGTATACCCTCAAAAGAAAAAGCCCTGTGTATCCCCGTAAAGAAAAGCCCAATATACAACCAAAAGAAAAATACAATGTACCCTTAAAATAAAACACCAAAGAACAATTCAAAGCGTAATGTATCCTACAAAGAAAAGATCCAGTGCATCCCTAAAAGGAAAATAAAACAATGTACCCTTAAAAGTAAAAGCCTAATCTATCCAAAAAAGCTAAGCACAGTGTATATATACAAGAAAAAAAAATGTATTCCTAAAGGAAAAACCCAATCTCAAAGAAAAAGCCCAACATGAACATACTCTTAAATAAAACCCCATAAAGAAAAATGCCCACTGTGCCAATAAAAAAGCCCAATGTACCTCTATAAGAAAAAATCTAATGTACGCCTCAAAATTAAAAGCCCAATTTATCCCAAAAAGAAAAAAAAATTAACAATGGAGACAAAAAAAAAACAGTGTATCCATAAAAGAATAGTGTACCTACAAAAAAAAAAGTCCCTAGTATTCTTTTAAATAAAAATTCAAATGAAGGGGTAGGCATTCCCCCCCCCCCCCCTCCCCACTAATAATAAACGTTAATGTATATCTATAAAAATATAAATATACTTCTAATGTACCACTACAAGTAAAAGCACAATGCTCCTAAAAGTTAAAATCCAAAAGTAGTCCCAAATATATAAAAAAAAATGTACCCCCCCCCCCAAAAAAAAAAGTAGATCAATGTACCCCTATAAAATGTTAATGTACCCCAATTTCTTAAACATATTCCCAAGATCTAAATTCCAAAGTATCCTAAAAACAAAATCTAAGTGTGCTCCAAAATATATAAAGTTTTAACTAAGAAAAAGTAACTTCAAAACGAAAACTATCATGCATATTTCAAGTTTTAAAGTACAATGTACTAATAAAAGTATAAGTCAATATGTCTCCACAAATGATAGATTAGAGCATATGCAAAAAAGTGTAACTTTGCAATGAAATCAATGTACTTCAAAGTCCATTGTACCATTACTATCAGAATATTTGAAAGTTTGCAATATCCATACTCCTTTTTCAATTAAGTCTAAAGAAATAGTGAAATGGGCAAAATATGAATATATTATAGATAAAAATTAAGTAGAGGGCCATTTTTACTGAAGAGTAATAATTGTGTTCTATACAAAGGATCATAAAATAAAAATTAGCGGCAAAATTACGGAATTGGCGCAAGTTTGGCGCAATTTGGCTAAAAATCAGTGATTTGGAGCAGCTTGGAGCAGAAATCGCGAATTGGCGCAGTTTGGCGCAATTTGCGCAGGCGCAACACCCCTGAAAATTTAAAACTACTTTCAAAAATCCGATTTCAGCTTTTTGGCACAACTTTTTATTCTTGACCGAGTAAAAAATCCTCACCTGTTCTCCTCTGTATACCACATACTCAGGGTAGGAGAGTCCCCCGACACTCGGCCTGCCTATCACCGAGTGGTGGCCAGGGGGAGCATGTGCCATCTTCATGGCGCTGAACTGAAGGAAAGACTTGCCTAGCGTCACTCGGCAGAACACGAGTTGCCTAAAAAATTTATAATGGTGAAAAAAATACCCTTTACGTTCCTTAATTAATATTTAAATTAAATTGTCTAACTTACCTTTGACAAATGTAACAAGATCTGTCTTTATGAAGGGGACAACCTGTTCCCCCACCGATTCCGTAAACATACTGATTACTCTTTGACGAGTTTTCAGCAAAGTATATACCTAAAAGTTAACAAATTGTTTATATTTAAAAGATTAGATAAGTAACCATTTGCAACATTTTATTCTAAATGGATACACTTTCTATTTTAACAAAAGAAAAACGGTTTGAAAAGCGTTTCTTTATTTTATATTTTTTATAATATTTTTTTTACTATAAAGATCTAATTAGTTATGCCAAATTTATAAAAAAATCGAGATTTTTCCCAAATTTATAAATTGGAATATTTGTTTCGAGGATACTGTGTAAATTCTAGTATTTTAAAACAAACTTGTATTTCAAAATATTTGATATTTTTATATCATGATTTTGTTTTTATTCATTAATAACAGTTTGTACTTCAGCATGATAATTACACTCATTATGCTATTTATTAATTGTTGCAAATTTGGGACTTGCATAATAAAGTACTAAGATGAAAAATAAGAGATACTTTCTTTCTTGCACTCTTTCCTTTTTTTTTATTTCTAGAATGAACTCTGCAATATAACTAGGTAAACATAATTTTAAAGCTATAATTCCAATTTTAATTTACCGAGGAAATTCGCAAAATACACTTTATCTGTTTCATTTATAAATGTTAACAATTAATTGAAATTGAAATTCCTTTTAATATAAAATATTGTACAACATATCTTAATAAAATGAGTCCAATACATCTATAGTTTTTATAGATTCCTTAAAATTTTGTTTTAAATGCTAAAAATATTTAGTAAATGGCCAAGTATGTATTTACCCATAAAGTGTGTTAAATATTTAAAAAGTTAATACTTTATTATTTAAGTGATGAATATATATAATCTAGCAATGATTCAACATTGCACATGAATCAATATTGGTACGATTCTCCTTTCAATCATTGTTGTTATACTTGCACTATGAAAGGCATAAACATAGATATATCATAAATTAAGTTGCAGATAAATCTTACTCTCTAAAATATTGTCACAGACTGTCTAGCAATCTTCTGCTACTGGGATATCTCACAGGCTAGGTGCCTCTAGCGACTATCACCATCAAAAAAGTGACTAACCATTTGAAACGTTCAAAAGGGGATGCTCCTCTTCAGTTAAGTAATACAAATAACAAACAAGGTAAATGGCATGTACCTGCTCCAAACATGCCCCCAATGTATGCGTGCCTCTCGTCAAAACCCCTCTGCACAATGGCGTTGATAAAGGGGGAGCCGTGGAAAAGCATCCGCTCGTTGGCCTGGCTGTGGTTCTCCTCCGCCACCTCTCGTCTCCGGTGGCAGTACTTCTCCCACAGCCGTCTGTTACGCACCTTCTGGATCTGCAGAAGCAAACAAAATTGAGAAATCTCTAGAATAAAATTTATATTTAACTAATATTAAACTTGTATTTTGTATAGTTTATGGTAATATTTTAACCTTCTAAGCAGGCAGAAAAATAACAAATTTGAAAAGTAGTGGATGGTAAAGCAGTAGTTTAATTTATATTTATAAGATGTGCATTTTATATATTATAAAAAAAAATATTATTTAACTACTTCAAGTACCTGAGGGATACGAACATGTATATCCATTCATGTATCGTGCCTTTTTCCAGTGATACAAATAACTTAAAAGTTTATAAAATTTATTGTTATAGTTTATTATTATATTTAATTATAGTTATTTACTACTTTGAAACATTTTTCAAATTTTAAGTAGGGAAGCACCGAATATTGGATTATTATTTGGTACACTGCATATTCGGCAGCCAAACCAAGTATTCAGTTCCCTACTCAAATCTTTTTTTTTAATTAGAAAAGAGCATGCTGGGAAATAAATTAAACTTTCCTGCAGTGCAAACAAACCTAAAGATTCAAGGTATTCCTTATCAGCCAGAGAGTTAAATAATTTCATTTTAAAATGTTGAACACTTGAAAGAGATGTGTGATTCAATTCTCCTTTAGCTTATATGTTGACCATTGTAATAATTTAAACTGTGATCGCTTTTTAGAAAAATAATAAATAATATATATTTTGCATTAATGTTGATAGTGAATCTTTATTGCATGATGTATTAATTATAAATTTTGAAGATACACTAATTTTTATGTTTTATGCTGTTTTTAAAGTATAGTCTTATCCACAACATAATATTAACGTTTGTAACTCATTTAATAAGAATACATGCAAATACTATTCCTACCTTGAGAACGTTATATCGGGAAAATATTCCACCAGCGTGACCGTTGTCGCGATGTTCCCGAATAGTTGCTTGCATCTATGGGTGGGGGAAAAGAATACACTTTATTATATTGATCTTTGGAACCAAAAAATACTGGAAATATGAATAAGATGTGAGAAATACACACTTCATCATCGACTGCTTGATATTCTTTGTCCTCTAGACTAAGCTCTACTAATACAGTACCGGGTTTGTTGGGCATAAATGTTGAGGCATCTGTTGAAAAAGTTAATAAATTTCAAACTTCAGTAAAAAACAAAGTTCTTAACCAAAAAATTTAGATTAGTTAACACACATGATCTTCAGTTATGATTTAACATTAGGGGTTAGAATGCACATGGTTACATTTGGCTTTAATTTTACGTCAGAGTAGGCAAACAATAACCATTTTTAATACAATTGTAAAATTATTCATTGGGATTTTTTTAAAAAAAATATTAAATTAAAAATGTAAAATTAAATTAATATGTAAATATTGTTTAAAGCTATTAATAATATATTTAAATTATAAACAATGTTCAGAATGCTTTAGAACTAAGCAATTTTTTTTAAATTCTGGTTGATGATTATGAAATTGTCATGCTGGTGGATATAGTAGCACATTGCTGAGTTTTAATGGTGAAAACCAAGTTGTATTATACCCTAATATATATATTGGATTTAGAAACAAGTATAAGCAAATCAAAGATGGCTTCTTTGCTCTCCCACATGTGCGACTGCCACTCCATACTTTAATTAAGAACTCGGTAGAAAAAATTACTAGGGATGAAACGGATATCCGGTAACTATCCGGTATCCGGCTGATTTTTAACTATCCGATATCCGGAAGTAAAGTGCCGGATATCCTATTTTCCAAGCCGGATATCCGGATGAATAATACATCGAAGATTTTTTTTGTGGCGGTCAATTATCTTTGCTAAGAATATGGTATTTAAGTATTTTCCTGAAAATTCTACCCATGTATTAACAGTGTGCAGATTTTCCCTTGAATTTTTCTCGTTTTTAACTTTAAAATTCTATTAATTTTTTTTAACGAATCGTTATGGTGGAGGGTTATCACATCTCAAAACTAATATAAAGTAAAAATAAAAATAAATTTCTCAAAAGTTTAAGCAAACTTGAGTTTTTATGTTTGGAATGAAAGGGCATATGGTAAAAATACAATTATTCAGAAATTGAGTTTAAAGTGAACAAAACATACGCCCATTGCTAGCAGCACCCTAGACTAACACTTTGTAAATAAAAAAGTTTTTTGAATGTTTATTCAATCTTGGTATTACCTTAAGGGTAAGTAATTGGGGAATATTATAGAATAAAAAAATATTTCGTAATATTTGACCGATTTCCGTATTTTCTAGTGTGTATGAGAATATATTTTAATAAAAAAAACCTGCCGGATATCCGGCAAAATCCAGTTCGGATATCCGATATCCGGTTTGTAATGTGCGCCGGATATCCGATATCCGGCAAAAACACTATCCGGTTCATTCCTAAAAATTACATTAATGATTTTTTTTTAATTGTCTTTTTAAAGTGTGCGAAATGAAAGATTTTGTATTGTTTGATCACTATGTACAAATTTCTTTAAATAATTATCAAAATAATTTTCCATCAATTTTTTTTCTGTAAAGTTTATATAGTTTCTATCCAATTTTTTTTCCTGTCTAAGTTTTTTTTTCACAAGATTCTCCTAAAAAAAATTGAAAAATCCAACTTTACCTTCTAACAATATATGCCTAATTTTGGCTCACAGTTAACAAAATCTTTACTTAAACCTTTCTTAGCCATATTATTGCATAGCTCGTATTCAAAATGGGTTATATCCAATGTTATCTGCTTTGTAAAAATCATAAAAAATATTGTCCGACCTTAAAACTGGTGTTGCTAGCATGGAACTTTTATTTAATAGTTTTTTATTAGTAAATAATGGTTTTAGTAAATACAGATAAGTAAAGCCAAAGTGATGAAGTAGTTAATAATATCAAAATATTATTTTTCAGATTAAACCCCTTTTTCGCCTGTGCTATGCAATTAACAGTTTTAATTCTGGTGACAGAATAACGACCTCTTCTTTTGTTTTTCTGTTCTTTAAAATAAACAACAGCATTTTTTTTTTTTTTTTAAACTTTATTCTTTGGTGAGCAAATTTTCTCATTTATTCTCTCAATAGATTATTATATTTTTCATATAAGAACTCCAAAGATTTTGGCAAAAAAAAAAAAAAAAGAACAGAGTAACAGTTCTCTAAAAATAATATAATTCTAAAAAGAGTGTAATTGTCAAAGACGTTATTACTTGAATATGAAACTTACTGTGACCAGTGTACAATTTTTCGATTCCTTTCAGGAGCTTATGCCTATGCCCATAAGCATTGACCCCTATTTGCTTCAACTCTTCGTGGCCCATCTCGGCAAGGATATCGAGGGTAATCTGTGTGAAATAAGATAATGCAAAATGACAACAAATAAAAACTACTAAAGCGAAATAAATTTATTATTAGAAAATAAAGCAAAATGTGTCCAAAATTTTATGTTTTAAAAATTTAATTAAAAAAATATTGCATCAAAAAAACAGGGCTCGCAACTCTTTTAACATATGCATCTAAGGGGAAAAGGGAACACACAACCTAATCCAATTGGGAAATGTAACAAGGATTTGATGCAAATCCCTTACCCCATCGTTATGTTTCAGTCAATGTGGCATATACATTATGTTATTTTTAGTTTAAAAATGTTAAATTTCTGTTTATCAATATTTTTTTTACATATGAAGGATACAAGTCACATTTTTACAAATTTAATTTTAAAATATTTCATACAGATTTTTGCATTTAAAAAAACTTTTCAAATCAAGATTTATGTAATGTCAATACTTAATAGAAGGGCTTCTCATGAGACCATTACAAGGTGTGTGTTATAATGACAAAAGATTTTTGTAACTAAAATAACTATTACATACAAACTAACAACTAATTGCAACTTCCAGTGATAGTCGTTATAAAAAAAGGGGTACCTATACAGTGGGGTCATTCATTATAAGACGTTTACAGTATACAAAAAAAATTAATCATATTGCCAATATTTTAATGAAAATGTATCCAGTAAGAACAACAAAATGATTCCTTTGAAGAACCAAACACTCCCATTTCTAGACATGTGGAAACATTAGATACTGAAATGAGTGTCCACAATAAAAACTTTTTTCAAAGGACGCAAACACTGCTGCTGCGATAAATGAGTTTGTACTCATTTATCGCAAATAAAAATACGAAGCTTCTAAGGGGTTTATTTAAAAGGACCTGATTTTTTATTGCAAACAACATTTATTTGTATACATACATTTGTATACATTATACATTTGTAACGAAAAATTAGCTTTAAAGTCGTAAATGTTTCTTAACAATTTAAAAAAAATTAAATAAATTAATATTGTCATGTCTAACTAGACGGATTGATAATGAAAGATTTATTTCATTATGAGCAATCCTTATTTTGACAGCAAGACAATATATAGCAAGGAATGAAAGCATCTTGCTTTATATACAAGGGAGTCAGTCAGCCTTTGCAGAAAGGCCTATGTAAATGGTTTGCATAATACCTAATTTGCATAGAAAAGGAATAGAAAGAATAATTTAAATCACAAATACAAATGATTATAATTTCAAATAAAACTGCCTGTGGCTCCCTAGACAACTCGAGCAAAGGAGTTCTTAGACCAAAGCCCAGCTACCAACTGTGCAAGAATGGCTCGTTCTAGGTTGAGGCATTATAAATAAAAGAGGAAATTTGGTGCAAACAGCTAAAATCTTTTGAGTTCAAAAAAGCTGTGAGTTTTCTACTCAGATGCAAAGTTATGTTTAATTCCCATTTAGAACAAATATTTTTAATAAAGGTTTAGAAAAGGATTTGAATTATAGTAGTTTTAAGGAGGTTCTAAGAGTCTTCGGTAATTTGAAAATGTCTAAAGATCCTTTGGGCAAAATAAAGAGTTCTTAAGTATATATTTATAAGGGTTCTTATGGACATAAAACAATAAGGAGTTTCTAAAGACTGTATGAATCCTGTGCGATTTCTAACCGCTGTAAAAAATGTAGATGCTTGAATAAGAAAGAGCATTATTACCTGTTCCCTGTCGAAAGTGTCAGTCAAGTGGTTCAGACCCAGGCTGAGCAGGAACCCGTGTATACCCACGTTCTCCATGGTGGGGTCAGGGGCTTCTCCCTGGTCAAAGTCTACACACCCGTCTCCGTGCTGTGACCCGGAGGCCACCCGCGTGTTGGTTGGAAGGTCCGGCTCCAGAGAAACCACCAGAGGGCAAAGGGGAGGTGGAGAAGATGCACTGCTGCAAAAGAGAGAAGGAACAGTGTCAGGCAAAAAAGCACAAGGAAAAATTAAAGTCAATGAAAGTTCAAGTGAAAAAAATTAAATTTCATGTTTTAAGTATTATTTGAATTAAGTACAAGGAAATTAAAAAAAATGGATTATTTTTAGGAACTGATATTACAAAAATATAATAAATACAAAAAAAACGCATTTATAAACTGGAAATATTAAATGAAAACTAAGAATAATTTTACATTTGTGGTAAAATGTGCCATGACTGTTTCTGCTGCAAGACTTTTCATTTCAAACAATAAAAAATGTCAATACGTCAATCCTAACACTATTAGTTAATTTTTTTAAAAAAATTAATCTGAAAAGAATGCCAATTGGGTCCAAAGAGTGGCTAGCTGTCATAATTCTGTTCATAAACTATATGTTGCAATAGGCACTGTAGTTATAGAATCTACCCTTGGATATTGTATTTCTTAGTTTCTGAATATGTTACAACGGATAATAAAAGGATAAACAATAGAAAAGTAGATCTCAGTTAATAAAAAAATTAGAGTAGAGGTCGTAATTATAAATTTCGGATTTTAAATAAACCTATAATAAAAGCGCTAGTTAATAGTTTGATGATACTTTTGAAATTAAAAATTGACGAGATTTAAATTTACAACAAATCGATTTAACCAGTAAAATACATATGTACAGTCTACACTTGTAATTCAATACACATAGGGATGTGACAATTTTAGCCTACATTAAAGGAAAATCCATTATTGAATATTTTATCAAACTTATTAAATTTGGGTAAAATGTAAACAAAGGATTGCATCATAAACTTTAAAATATAATTAAATATGTATTAAAAATGTACTTATGTGTTTGTAAAGAAAACCTGCAATAAATTAAAATTTAACAGCAGATTTAATACAAAGACAGGGAAATATTAACAAAATTACAATGCAACTGTGTAAAGAAACGAACGCAATTCTAACCTGGAAGAAATGATGGCAGGTGTGGCCACAGAGCTGCTTTTGGTGGTGGGAGGAAGGGTTGGGGGAGGCATGGCATCCACCAAAAGGCACTTCACATCCTCGGCCTGAAGAAGAAATACAAATTACCTTTGATATGATAAAACATCCTCAAGTTGATTGTACACCTTATTTTTTTCATCTAATTATAAAATCTATTATAAATTCTTAATTTTAACACCTGTAATAGTTTTGATTTCCAATTTGAAAATATAAAAGCATAAAGTTATAGTCCTTTCAAAATGTGCTTGTTTTTAGCGCCAATATGGATTACAAAAAAAAAAAAAAAAATTAAGTACTTGAAGAGGATAACCAATTAAAATTAAGATGAAATCACTTGACTTATTGTGGGTTTCCAGGTGATTTAAAAAAAATCCGGAGTGAAAATTGACATTACATTCAATAGTGTTAATTAAAATAAAAATATTTACTGAAGATTAATCTGGTGAAAGAAACTATGGGCATCATGACATTTGACATTATTCCTATTTTGTACTTCCTTATAGAAAAACTTGTCAAAGGAAATGAAATTTAAATAAGAATTTTAATTTATTGTCAGAAAATTGTCCTTTACAGCCATTTTCTACAAATTTGACTGTTGTGATAGGCTTTGATGTGTAAGCTGAAATACAGATTAATAAAGTCGACTTAAAGTAAAAAATAAGCATCAAGAAATATTTTTAATATAGTTTTTAAAATTGTATGAAAATATGTAAGAGTTTTGTTTTAAAAAAATTATATAAAATGATGGGTGTCCAAGAGAATTTTTGGTTCCTAAAACTTTTTGCTACTCTGGAAAGCCAATAAAAAAGATTTTTTTTATTTTTTTTTAATACTGAAGGAGAATATTTATAAATGTTAATTTAACAATATAATGCTATTGGTTATGCCATATAAATCGACATAGGTTACTATTATAAAAATTGAAGAGGTGTGAAGACTGAAAAGACCTGAAAACAAAGTTAAAAGTTTTCTCAACTGAAAAATAAATAAATATTAAAAATTTTCATCAAAAATGTTATTACAAAATTATTTCAATCAAATCTTGCACAATTAATAACTCAATTTATCAATATAAAGGACAAAGCTTTTCATTAACATTATAGTCTTAAGAGAATAGCTACATAAGCAGTGTGTCAAAAATAATTAAAATAAGGAAATTATTTTCTTCACAAGCTGGATACACGTTTAACATTGAAATCTGACATTTGAGAACACATATGCATAGAGATAAGTTTCAGGGTGGTATTGCTCTAAAAATGTAATTTTGTAACACTTACTGTAGCCAAATCAAATGGAGTTTGACCTTCATGGTTCTTCATTGTGGGATCAGCACCATGAGCCAACTGCAAAGCAAAATAGACAATAATAAATAAAGGAATCCCAATCTAACTACAAAGTTAATTGCATATGAAATGACTCTTACTTAATGCAAGGGTATATGTATAAACAACACAATATATAAAATAAATGAATGATTTTGTATTAAATGTAAAAGAATCCTTTCAATCATTCATTTCATTGTAATAGAACACAAGTTTGACATGTAATCAATATGAAAGAAATAAAATCCATACTCAAAATGTGTACCATGTTTAAAGGTACCAGCGAGCATACTAAATAGCTAAAGTTTTGTGAGAAATTGGGCTACAGCAGAAGTTTAAACTAGAGATCAACAAGCAGGTGTATGCAACCTCAATAGTTGCTGGATTGATTTGTTGAATTAATGTCTTGCTAGAGCTTAACAATGGGCTATTGGTGACTACAATGGTCGCTGGAGCAACTACACCAACCTACATAAAATAATCTGTGTTTATAATGCCAATGGTTTTTTACCTAAAACTGAAGATTTTTATATAACTATAACCTTCTTTTGGTTATGCCTAGAAATCAAACTTCAAATCTATATACAATTCATACAGAGTAGTTAAAAACTGTACATTGGGCAAGAGCAATCTGTAAGACTTATCAAGTACGTGATAACAAAAGATCAGATCGTATAAAGCACTTCACAATCGTTTAAACTAGACTTTAAGACAATAAAAACAGAATGAACACTACAAGAGTGTACTCACCAACAAAGCACACAGCTGAGTCCTGCCCTTCTGAGCAGCCTCGTGGAGTGGCGTGAAGCCCCACCTGTCAGTGGCATTCACGACAGTATTGTACTTGATGAGGAGAGCGGCGATGTCGAGGTGCTGTGAAAATAAACACATACATTACACTGAAGAATGTACATTTTCTTCTTAAAAAAATACTTGTTTCATGCACAAGGCAATAAGACAAAAAGTTTTTATCTGTATCACAGGGTTGCACACAATTTTAAAAATAGAATTTCTTGACTTATAGAAAGTGCTCTTAAAATTTTAATTTTGAATAATAATTGGACTTTGAGAAAATATCTGTTACCTTGTGTATATAATAAGAACAAAAAAGTATTAATAAGATAATTTTTTATTGCTAGTGTGGCTCTTTTTTGAAAATATATCTGCCAAGAGGATAACAAAAGACTCACCCCATAAGAGGAAGCATTGTGCAAAGGTATGAGCCCCCCTTTGTCTTGGGCATTCACATCAGCTCCATGTTCCAGCAGAAACTCGGCCACCTCAAGATTGTTGTAGCCCGCTGAAAACACGAAAGTAAAATTAAAATTTGTTAGGTTGCATTAATACCGCAATAGAGCTCCACAATGGAATAGTGACAATAATTTAGATCTATCCTGATGAAAAGTCCTGGAAACACAATGAAACATGATGAGAACAACAGCTCAGCTGGCACCTCACAACAGTGAGAAGGTTAGGGCCACAACAAATTTACTATTCTCCAGTCTCCTATATGGGGCTGATTAGTTTTGGTATATGACGGGAATGAATCTTATAATCCTTTGATTGAAAGCTCACATGTTTGAGATTTGAGTCACAACCCTTTGATTACGAGTCTGGCACTCTACCACCCAGGCTTTGCTAAATGGATTAAAATTTGAGTTGATACAGTAAGGAAGTGAGTGAAATTGATAAAGTAGTATGAGTTTGGTATCAAGGGTTCTGTACAGTTCAATAAATATCTGAATTCTAAAATGCACTGGATAAATAAATTGGTAGCATTACTTTTTTTATCACTGCTTAGACAGTGGTGAGTACATTTGTAAGGCTCAGTGAAAACCACTTTTAAAATACATTTTTTTTTTATTAAAGAATATAGGATTTACAACATATTATATTACTTTCAGGTAACTAAAAAATAATAAAGAGTTAAATGTGGCTTTAAGAAAACTTAGTTTACTTGGATTTTTGTATATTAAGACTATAAAAAGGATTTTACATATTAATTGAAATTGTTCAAACCTTAGGCCAATTACAATCAACAATTTTATATTTAATTTTGGCAATCTTATCCAAAATAAGTTACTCTAAACAATTAAACACTGTTGTTAATTACAAAGTGGGATTAATAAGGAAATTATGGAGGAAGTAGTTTGCATATTTATTAAGACTATATCTGTGGCCTTAAACAAGAAAGACCAGTCATAATTGACAGTTTTGAAAAAAACATGGCTTCAAAGGTTGAGGCTCAGACTAGCTACGATATTATGAAAATCAAGGAACTGTTTGATTCCAAGGGTTAGAGAAACCCGACAACACTGGCTTCCATTTCATTTAGAAGTTTAAAATTGATATATTCAAAATAGTTAAAAATTAAAAAGCCTAGACCAATTAGAACAAACAATTTCATTTTTTATTTGGCAATCTTGTCAAAAATAAGTTATTTCAAACAATTAAAACATTATTAGTTATAAGGATGAGTTTTTGCCCAACAAGTTATCTGATCAGAATATGGTGTGGTGGGCTGGTTAAATAATCATCACACTGCAGCTATACAATGGGCTATTGACAAGAGGATTTATCTGGTCAGAATATATTTATACCTGCAAGATGTAGCGGCGTGGAATTCCTTCCCTGAGAGTCCCTACAGTTGATGTTTTCTGGAGTCACCAGCTTCAGAACACGACTCAGGTTGCCCTTCTTGGCTGCATCTAGCAATGCCGAATCGCCTACAAAGTCAGAAGAATATTCAATCAAGAGCATTCATAAATACACTTTAAGATATTTATTCAAAACTGAAATTCTCTATATTTTTATGATCTTAATTTGCTTTTGTTGAAGAGACAGTGCATTAATCATAGGACTGGTTAGAAATCTTTGCTGATTAAAACATTCCTAAAATGGGAATTATACTTGAAAACTGTTTTACTTTTTAAAATATTTCACCTACATAAATTTTAATTTAACATAATAAACCTAAGAACTTGGAAGCTTGTATTTTTAAGAATTTATACTTACAAAAATTAAGCTAAAGGACAAAGTAGATGACAAAAGTGAAAATTAAAAAGTTATAAAAATTCCTTGATTTTTTTTTAAAATTAGAAATGTTGTTTTTACTCTTACAATTTTAAATTTTTCATGTGAAGCAAAACTTATTTAAAACTAATTAAACAAGAGATGTCTACATTTAAAAATATGCTATAGTAAATACATTCTAAAAATATTTTCTCTTTAAAATTAATGTAAGAAAGCATTCAGATTCCACAATAGTATTAAAACGGTTGTTTAAAATTATGTTAATGAATGTTATATAGAGGAGGAAATTATAAAAATGAAACTAATCATATATTGCATAACTTAAGGTTGATGATGTTTACAACAACTTAGAGAACTACTTTAACAACTACTAACTTTATAAGAATAACTTATACAAAGAAGTGAGAAACATACCTCTTAATAGATCTCCAACATCTTGATCCCCTTCTTTAACTAAATCTAAAGGAGTGTGGGTATCACGATTCTTTTTGGTAGGGTCCGCCCCATGCTGTTGAAAGAAATCAGAGTTTATTTCATAGGTGGACAAACAAACTGACAAGGGAAAACAAGCCAGTACAACTTTGCCAAGAGGGAAAACATTGCTGTATTTTTAGAAAGATAATGTTTGACACCCTGTCAAGTTCCTTAACTAACCAATAAAGGCCATTGAATGATTGGTTGGTTTAGGAACTTGGCAAAACATTAAATATAATATTTTTAAAAACCGATGAAGTTGTCCTGGATGACAGTATATCACAACAAAAATTTTAATGCCAGAAACTATACATAATTGAGATCATTCAAAGGGAAAACTAGCCTTCTGTAATACTAACAATTGAGGGGCTGACATGGGGAAGACAGTAAGTCATAAATTTCGAGTTTTTCATGGAAAAAACAGTTAACGCTCAAGCCAATGGAATGGAATAAACAGTAAGTCAATCGGCAAAATGGTTTAGTTTCTACGAGCGACGGAAGATGGCACTTGCATGTAGTCCACGATGCTTGGCCTGGAGAACAAATGCTTCCCCTGTAAAATTTACTTTTTGTGACTTACTGTCTTCCCCATGTCAGCCCCTCAATTTAAGATGTTTGAGGCTGCATGTCAAAGTGTAAATTAAGACATTTCTTAACTTATATGCATTTCTTGGTCATTTTTTCTTTGAACTTCTGTTACATTCATTTCTAAGAATTCTTTTTGTCTTGAATTCTAATTATTAGGCATATAAGTCTATCTGATCTATCCAGCTCATTTTCTGGTCCATACAGTCTCCTGAAGACCATACAGGCCCGACTATGATGGACGTAAGGCATGCGATGCCGACCAAGAAAGGATTAACTACCCCTTAATAATCCGCCCTGAATGTCTAAGAATAGAACAGGTAAACAAAATAGATCACCTTTAGAGATATATAAGATTCAGTTAACATATACAAAATTTAATATTGTATTCTTAAACGAATCCTTCTTCAAATGACTAACCGAAAAAAAAAAATTCTCCTCATTTTTAAATTACGCTTATTTTACACAAGGAAAATGTTACCATTAAAAGCTCTACTGTTATAGCAAAATTTTGAAAGCCTACCTTTAAAAGTAACTTAACAATTTCATATTTCCCTTTGGCTGCTGCTTCATGGAGGGGTGTGAATTTCCACAAATCGGCAACATTCACGTTAGCACCAAACTAGAAAGGAACCCAAATTCGAGATACAAAATTTAAATAAATCATCTTTCATCATACTATTTTCTTTCAATTTACAAAATATTAATTATCACATAAATATGCACTAAGCTGAAACATGCAAGTACAAATAACATTAAAACTTTGTTATAAAATTATGCATAAAATACTTAAAATGTGAGATATAATTTAGATAAAAATTAAATTAGAAACAAGAATACAGTACACACCATAAATATTTCAGTTCTTTAAATGTCAATATTACTGGCATAACAAAATGTCTTAAATTTCTAAAGTAATTAATCTAATTCAACTAATTAAATACATACTATTTTATTTAATATTCATATGCAATGATAAATATTAAAAAGTAATGATTACACATACAAAATAAAAATAGTCATACCTTTACAAGTAACTCAGCAACTTCATAATGACCGTAGGAACAAGCATTGTGCAGAGGAACAAGACCCCTATGTTAAAAAAAATATATGTAACAAAATTACAATTCTCATAATACATATATTATTAAGCATTTTAAATGTCGAGTTGAGTTTGTTGCATTAATAGTCTTAACAATAGGCTATAATTCAGAACCTATCCTAAAGGTAAAACCCAAAAACACTGCCTTAGCCATGGTCAGATAACTCTCTTAGCCATGCTAAACTGGCACCCCATGCACCTTACATAGACAGGAGAACTTTGGATCAGGACAAATTTAATGTGCACCAGTCCCCTACACATGGTGGATTTTTTTTTTGCAGATGAACAGAAATAAAACTTGCAACCCTCCAATCACAACACTGCCAGAGACAATACTCAAACTTTCAACCCATTGACTATGATCAGAATACTTTACAGCTGGCATACCTAGTTTAGTACAATTTAAAATCCAAACAATCAGTATAATTAATTCAGCATAAACATCATTATATACTATCAAAATGATACAACTATCATTTTTAGGCAATGTAAAAAAAAAAAATACTTTCATAAAGCTAAAAAAATTATCAAATAAATTTAATGTTAAAAAACATTTACCTCCATATAAATTAAATATTCTAAAATAAAATATTAGACTTTCGGTCATATTTGAGAAGGCTTAAAACTCTATTCAGCTTGAGAGTAAATTGTCAAATCTTATAACTTTTTTTTATACTTCAGTGACAACTTATTTCAAATTATTAGATTTGTAAAATATTAAGTCAGAAGTTATGCAACCAAAAATACTTTATAAATGACTTTTGCACATAAAGAAAAAATTGAGTTTAACAAATCTAGCCTCTAAACACATTAAAATTCATGAAATATTATATAAAGGAAATATAATTTCCCATACCCTTTGTCTTTAGCGTGCACATCCGCTCCATGCTGCAGAAGGTATTCGACGACAGACACACGGTTGTATCCAGCGGCAAAGTGCAGGGGCGTGGACTGTCTTCCGTCAATGTCTCTGCAGTTCACAACAGGAAGGTGGGAGGAGAGGATTCGCTGCATGTGAAAAAAAGTATGAGTCAAGAAATATAAAAAGAAAAGGGTACAAAAAAGAATTATTAATGGAAAAACAAACACATATGTAAGGATTAACTAAAGGGTTGAGTATTACAAAAGGCTGCTTCTAAACTTACAAATTTATACCCACGAATGTATTGCAACAAAAGAATTGCCCTAAATTTTATGTATGAAATTTGTGTAATTTTCTGACTTTCTAACCATTATTAAAATTTTACACATAAAAAATTTTGCTTTGAAAATAACTAGTGTTTCATTTAATAAAAATATAATAAATTAAAAATGAATGGGAAATTACAACTTAATATTTAAAAATTGGCATTTATATTTTTGGTAGAAGAAAAAAAATAATCAAGGATTACTACAAAAGGAAATTATTGCTTTTGACTGAATCAAATTTTAGGACAAATATCTTGTTTGTTTTTTAAAGAAATTGAAAATTTTCAATTTCTTTAATTTTCATAGTAATTTTAAACTTTACTGAAATTTCAGATTCTCTAGATGTATTGTAATATTACCATACATTAAAAAATATCGACTGGCAATTTGTTTCACTTTTCAATCACAATTCTGTAAAAATAGCACTTTATTTCTTAAATTAATCTGTAAAACTCATGTATTCCAATAGTCATTTTAGAAGAAATAATGAATATTAGACAAATATTTTATATGATTTTTGTAATTATATACTTTTAGACACAGCTTGTACCATTATTGTGTAGATGAAACAAACTTTTTCTAAATGATCACACATTTCTACAGTTAGAAGTGAATATTAAAAATAATTACCTTAACAACTTCTGTGTCACCTGCTTTCGCAGCTTCAAGGAGTTGGTATTCTACGTCAATGCTAACAGTAGCTGGTTCTGCCCAAATTAGAAATGAACACAATTTGTATCGAATATCCGAGTTTTACAAAATAGAATAAAACTTAAACTAAACTTCAATTTAAAGAATTACAAAGTGCAGATTGTATTTTTTTTTCTAACAATAAAACAAGATTGAGCTAACATTTTGGTAAATGCACATTTTAGAATTAATAAGTTTTTGAGTTTAAATTTGTTTTGCTAATTACAAAAGAGCATTTTAATCATATACACAGCTAAAAAAAGTTTTAAAAAAAAGATTCATAAAAATTTTGATAATGGAAGTTTTTAGAAACACAAAATGTTTTATACAAGCAAATTGAAAACTTTGAAAACCTCCATTTTGTAAATGTATTTTTTATACGGATAATATGCTGATAATTGATATTGAAATATAATAATTTAGCCAAGTATAAGTATCACTTATGCCCCAATGATTCAAAATTTCTGTAAAGTTATACTATTGTCATAACGTTATGGTTAACTACAAAGCAGTACAGTGGCGAACCCCCCCAGATTTTCAAACTTATCTGCCATCTAAATATATATATATATGTGTGTGTGTGTGTGTACATATATCTCCTGGTTTCAAATCTGTTCATGTATTAAATAATTCCTTCACTTAAGTGACATAGTATATTAGATGGAAATAATTGGTATAATTAAATCTTAAAAACAGGTTTGACTAATTTAATATAAGCTCATAAGATGCACAAATATCAACAAAACAATACAAAATTTGAAAAGAGCTCTACTTTCAAATCATTTATTTCGTAATAAAAATTAAATATTTGAATAAGTATACATAATATACTAGTATTTCCTTCCGAGATGGATAAAAAAAAATGCTCATCTGTATTTAATTACGACAGTAGTCAACGATGTTGACCAAAAATAGTTGATGTTTTCTAAGTTTTAAATCTTTACAAAACAATGTTAAGAATTAGAAATTGCCCATTTTGGTATTTAAGTTTATGGTTTAAAATATTTCACTACGATTTTAAGATAAATGTAATTTAAGAAATCCGATGGAGGTTTGAAAGACATAAGAACTTTGCGAGTGGTATATACTTTTAAAGCACGATGGATCGTCGCGAACTTCAAGGAAGACCGTTTCTCCAGACACTGTTTTTTATTTTTCGGCTTAAATATTTAGTTTAAGAATTAACATTTCACGCTATTTTCAATGATTTGCCGATTTTAATCAGGAATTTTTCATGTATGAAAATACAACTCGGCTTATACACAAGTTTTCAATTTGGGACAAAAAATTGTCCTAAAATTAGGAGGTCGGCTTATAAGCGGATCAGCTTATACGCGAGTATATACGGTAATCATTAACTCTGAAGACATTAGGTTGTGATAAATAAATATCTATCTATCATAATCAGCTTTCATTAGAGATATTTAAAATAACAAACTTATAGTAAAAAAATCAATGAAAAAATTCTAAATCTTTCCTTATAGGAATTGAAAAAATTGCCTGTTAAAAAAATCAAATGTTAAAAAAAAAGTTTTGAAAAATGTATTATGGAAACTAATCGAATTTCAAATTTGCTTAATTAACTACCCAACTAAACGGATTACATATTATAGAGGGATTCAAAAATGTTGAAATTGCTCTAAATCTTCAGCATTGGAGATAAAGAAGATAGTAGTGCAAATTACCATAAAAAAAATAATTTTGTTGTAATTTAACCAGGAGTGAAATAAAAATCCTACACTTTTAATTAAAATTAAAATTTGGGGACTTTCCAATTCATGGGTATTCATTGTAATAATTTAGCAACGTGTAGCAGAAAATCATAGATGCATGGAACAAAACTATATTACAATAAGAGAAATCAATGCATATAAAACGTTAGAAATATCAGAAAAAAAGAGCTCACCGCTTAATAATTTCTGTACACTCTCATTGGCCACTTGAGCAGCAGTGTAACCTTGCAAACTGATGATGGAAGTGTCGACGTCGTAAGAGAGCAAGATTCTGCATGCCTGGACATTCCCCTCTCTCGCACACCTGTGCAGGGCCGTCTGTCCTAAGGCATCCAACGAATTCACCTGCGACAACAAATGAACCTTATTAAAATAACTGAGAATCATTGAGACTAGCACCTTTACATGCTAGCTGTTGTATTTGGTAGATTCTAGTTTTTATTGCAATAGGCCATTACCACACATTTAGTATGTAATAAATTCATGTATTTTAAATTATAGCAAAACAAAATTTTGATTTTAGAAAAATTTTGATGCAATCTTCACATTATACAGGATTTGTCGGCATTTTCCAAAAATAAAAATAAGGAGTTTCTAAGGACTTTTCAAGAACCATAAAAATAATTTATAAGGACCTTATTTTGTAATACAAACAAATTGTCTACATTTGTAATGAAAAGTTATCTTTAAAGTCAAAAATAAGTTTCGGAGTGAAAAATTAAAATAAATTAATTTAAAAGAGGAAAATATTTACATTCAGATAAAAACCATCGGGTGCAAAGAAGCCGTGTTTTTTTTTACTCAGATACAAATTTGTTTAATTCACATTAAGATAAAACATTTTTAATAGAGGATTAATAAAATGATTTAAACAATAGTCATTTTAAGGACTTTTTAATAGCCTTAATTTGAAAGTTTCTAAGAACCTCTTGAGCAAAACAAAATACTTTTTGTATCAACATGTTGCTTTCGTAACCGTATTTTGCGATATATTGCCCACAACTAATTATAACTCAATAAAAATAGAATTTAATAATTACAATAGAAGGCAACATTCCTAAATATTATAAAAATATCCACTTGGCAAAATTTCTTCAAATAATAAATTTACTACTGAGATATCACATGTAGTAATAATTTTTTTTAAAATTTAAATGTTATTTCACATTTAAAACATTTATGGACAGGATATTTAATCCAGTGAATAATATGATTTTGATTACTAAAAATTAATAAATGACTTTTTGAAAAGTTAAATTTAAAGTTCATTATAAAAGGACAGTTACAGAACGACTACAAAAAGTAAAATAGTCTAAAAAAAATACAAATTGACATTACATCAGTTTACCATAAAAAGATTGTGAAAGCTGCACAAATTCATATATATATATATATATATATATATATATATATATATATATATATATATATTTAATTTTACATTATAACTCCTGAATACAAGCCAAGACAAATAAATAAAACTATTTTAAATATGGAAATGCAATGAAGATTGTAGACATTGCATTTAAAAGACATGGTTGTCATATTCAGATACTCAAAAGGAATATATGAAAAACAAAACACAAAAGCCTAGTTTTAATAAAAGATAAAAGCCTGCTTACTTTAACCCCATGTTTAAGTAGCACATCTAACACATCAAAATGAGACTTATCAGCAGAAACATGAAGTGGAGTAAGAAATCTAAAGAGGAAGAAAAATGTTAATTACTTCAAATGGGTTACACAAAATGTCACATGCATAGTTGTAAACAAATAATTATGTATGATACTCTAAAATAGAATAGATTTTTTGAAAAAGTTTAAATATAACATTCAAAGGCATTTTAATCGGGGAAAAAAGTCATCGGAATAGTAGTCCATGGACTATCTATATCGTCTGGTCAGTCAGTCTATATTAACATTTAACTTGGTTTTTAACACAATTATAAGTATTTAGTACAATTATGAGTATTTAAAATGAATTTTAAAACATTTTTCATGTAATAAAACAGTAAATTGAAATTAAAGAGTTTAGGACCAAATATGTACAAACTGCATATAGATTAAATTGAGAGCATATTTTAGCCTTTAAATAAAAAAAAATATATTTGTGCATTTTTTTTTAAGTAAGAAACAGGACAGAGTAATTTTGTGAAGTGTAAATCATTAAAATAACATGCGGTTGTCTATTCAGAAACTACTAAATCATTATTCTACCGAAAAAAAATTAAAAATAGACATGCTCTAAGGTTTTCAAATAAATATATTTTATTTATACAAGATAAACTAAAACTGAGAATGGTACTTAACTCTCTAAGCTGTAGGAAAATGCCAAAATTGTTAATTTTTTTCACTGTGAGAGTTTATTTTATATATTTAAAACATGTATATTATGCTTTTTCTAAAATTTGATAAGAATAGCTTTTAAAAAGTATCGCAATGCTTTACAATTGAAAAATGTTTCTGTATAAAGTATTTTAAGGAATTTATTTGCATTGATTGCTGGAAAAAAAAATTGAGATTTAGAGATATCCAAACCACATAAAGGATTAATATTCTTACAAAAACTAAAAAAAGAACTCACTCTTTGTTTTTCTCATTGAGACTAGCACCTTTTCTAATGAAGATTTCTGTGACATGTTTTCTTTTAGGATAAGGCGAACTAACTGCACAGTGCTGCAAAAATTAAAAAAAGAATGTAGAACCAATTAAACTTTAATCTCAATCACACAAATGACAATTAAAAATGACAAACAAAAAGAAAAATTAAACATTCAATATTTTTATTAAATAAAGTCTTGAAGGGAAAGTTAATTGTATAAAACTTTTATTTTGAAAATATTGCGAGCCGAACTTTAAAATTAGAAGACACATATCAACAGCTTAATTCACAGATAAGCTTTACTCCAAACCTCGGATTTAGAAGGAAATGCTGTGATTCTTTAAGCTAATCCCTCACCTACAATTTAAGCTCTGGTTTTGTGATAATTTATTTTTTTAAAAACAATTTCACATTTAGAAGTGAATCGCTTGAATTTCGTCATCAAAGAAGCTTTTGCTATGGTCGTTGAATCCATTGTTTGTAAATTAAGCTGACGATATGTCCTTTCTACAAAAATACAGAGTACACTGTGATAATTTTGGGCCTGTGATAGAAGCAATTCGAGATATAAAACATAAATTATTTTTGTAATAAAACAACTTTTTAATATTTTGAAATATCTATAAAATTATTAGTAGTCTGTATAAGGATACTAAATAATCAAAATTTTAGCAATTATAAACTACTTAAAGTGGTGAACACTTATTGAAATTCGTATTCTTACCCATTTCATACTTGCTAACATTTAAAATTTTAAATTTGGGCAATTTTTTTACAACAAGTTAAAGTAATACATGTTCTACATTACATAAACAAATGGCAATTAAAATAATTTTTTTAACTTCCAATAAATGACCCAGTGAAAAAAAAATTCTGATAATAAAAATTTAATAACTAATCAAAATTACTTGTTCAAAAAAATTTATAAACTATTCAAAGAACACACATAGAAATAGCTGAAATTGATACATTTTCACAAAAGATTTAGACATTATCAAAATTAGGCTTGAATAGAAGCTATTATCCGATATGCTTACAACAGGCGTATCATGAGTAAATGGATGCTTGAAGTTGATGATGTCTAAAGATAAATATTTCTTAACTCTGGCTGGATCTGCAAGTCGAGCTGCCTCCAACAAGCAGTGGCCTTTGTGTTCATCTGCACAGGAGAAAAATACTTGTTACAAGCAGATAATAAATGTTTAAAAAAACTCTAAAAATATAAAAGAAACTGGTGCTACTATCACACAACCTTCCACTACCCTTCACTAAAACCTGTGCAACATTTTTGTTTTGTTTGTTATTTTGTTAAAATTCTACTTTAAGGTACAGCACTACTACGCGAATTTATCGAAAAATCAGAATTGAGGTGTTTTATGCCAGTGGCGGCCCGTGGTCGAAAATGTTAGTGCAGCCGAAATCATGCAGCCGAACCCCCCCCCCCCCCCTATTTTCCAAAAACCATACAAGAACGGAAATTCTTTATTAAACACTACTCAAATCAAAGTTTCCTTTCAATTTTTACGAAATGATAATATGCGAAAAAAATAGAAAACACTTACTTATTTTTTGAAAATTAAAGCAACCCTGCTTTCTTTTAAACATGCAAATCGGTCAATTTTAATATTAACTTAAATAACGAAACAACAGCAGGACGATGTCCTGAAACAACAGCACACAGTAAATGTATCACGAAAACCATTTCCGTTTGGAGAGTTTCTCGTAAGTTCTCATTTCATCTACGAGCCAATCTGCATATCGAACCTCAAATGCAGCTAAAACAAGAAAATTCATTTCGGCTGTACCTTTTCACAACAAGCAGTGCATTAGCATGGTGGCAATCTCCATACTACGTAGAGGTTGCCATGGCAACGATGCAGCCGATTTCGAATTTCGCTTTTTAGCTGCAAATTTGATTGAATGGAGTTTTTTCCCCTCCTGAATTGTGCATTACGGTAACAGGCTTGCTATTTATCGGAGATTTTGTTTACTACCATAGAAATTTCATTTTCAATTATAACCTTCATTTAAGAAAATAAGTAAAATATCTTATTTTAGTTTTAAAATACACTAATGAATTTACGTGCAGCCCGGCTGTTCTTGCTGTAGTGGGCGAGCCGCCACTGTTTTATGCATGACTTTTAATATAGTACACATGATGGATTTGTAGGGTATTTAAAAGAGGTTGCTTACATTGAATGGAATACAATGATTTTTTAAAGGATGTATTACTAATAATAAGAACATCAAATAACAAGTTGCTGTGCAATTTTATAAAAGTTAGTTGAAACATTTTTGAACAATTTCTAATTTTTCTTCATTTTTTAAATCTTATTCTATCCTGGACAAAAATTAAAAAGATGGAAACTTTCACACATGATGAATGTAATAGAAGTTTGGAGGGAGAAACAGCCTAGCAAAATAAGAAAATAGACTCACAGGAAAGCCTTTCTGGCAGTTCTCTCGCTGAGGCAACGTCGATCGCACTTTTGGAATGACAGTTGAGGAGTGTTGGATCTGCACCGTGGCTCAGTAGCAGTGAGCACACCTCGATTCGAGCCTTGGAAGCAGCCTCATGAAGTGGTGTGAACTGCCAAAGGTCCATTGCATTGACATTGGCCCCATGCTGCAATTAAAGGCAGTTTGTTTGTAGAGATAGAAATAACATTAAACACACGGGACGAAGTTAAGGAAAAAAAAGTTTGGTATAGAACTTAAGTGCCTTAACATAAACTTTAACAGGGTAAAAAAGCAAACAACAAATTTGTATATTAAATATGTTTAAATTGTGAAAATCATTAACATTATTATAATAAAATCAATTATAAATCAAGATTTTAATTTATTTCATATATAGTGTAAATGGGAATGTAAAGCTTTGTTTTAAAAATTATTAACAGAAAAATACAGAAAGCTACAAACTGAATACACACAAAAAAAAAATACTAAATAATAATTGAATTGTAAGTAACTTTGTGAAGAAAATTACTTTAAATAAAAATAGCATAAAATGTAACAGGTAAAAAACAGAAAAAATCAATCAGATTTAGGACCAAGTATACTTTAAAAAACTTTCAAATTAGATAAATTCGCAAAAGTTTTTTTTGCAAAATTAAAAAAAAATTAGACTACAATTTTTTTTGTTTCAAGTATGTATACATTATTGTTAAAACCATTACAAAATAATCAATGAATATAACTCCCAACATTATTACAAAACAATAAACTATATTGAATTTGTGGTTATGTAACTGTAATTGGAAATAATTTATTTAATTTAAATATTCAAAATGATATCAATGAATATGTTACGTTAGTTTTACTGAAGAAATATATATACATAAAAAAAATCTACAGAATACTTACTTTTATTAATATTTCTGTTACTTCAAAGTGACCATAAGAGCAGGCATTGTGTAAAGGTACAAGACCACTACAAATAAAAGGGAGGAAAATAACCTTTATTAAATAGTAAAAATACAAATGCAGATTGTTAAATTGGCTAAATATAAAAATATGTTGATACAATCTTATCAAGAGAAAATGAATGAGACTTAACATAATTCTTAACAAACCTCAAAGCAAATACAATTTCAAGAAATATGGGGACATTTTTATTTTCTATTTTAACAATTACTTTAAAATTAAATGTTATAGTATTTCTTTTACTTAAGGAACACAATTACTAAGTATTTTCTTAAACTTATTTTGAAGGTAAACTTTGCATTAAATAAGTATAAAAATTACATAACCTTCAATTTCAAGATGAAAAACAATCAAAGAAGTAAGTGGATTGAAGGATGTAATTTTTTTTTATATAAAAATGGAGTTATTATCATGCATAAAGGAGCTAAAGATTAAAAAAATATTGTAATTAAACTGTCAAGTAAAAAATACACAGACTATAGCATATACTCAGAATATTTAGTACAATGTCAATTTGACTGTAAAACAAATTCAATACTATAAACAACATTTATATTATAAGTGTTTATATGTTTACACTCTAAACATTTAAATTTTATATCTTTCAGCAAGTATTTTTTTAATTTTCTTTTTTAAATATTAGTCTTCAATGACAGATTAATAACAAAAATAAATAAACAATGGATAATGTCATAAAATACAAATGTTTATATTTAATATAAACAAAATCCTTGACAATTGAAATTAATACAAAAAAAATTACCCCTTGTCTTTGGCATGAACGTCAGCTCCATGCTGGAGAAGAAGCTGCACTATTCGGATACGATTGTAACCTGCTGCCAGATGCAATGGTGTAGACTGAAAAACACATTTACATTTTAAATATGTTATTATGAAAGGAATATTTTTTTTTAATTAGAAATGTTCAGATATAAATAAATATTTAATAATCTATGACTTTTATATGAAAAGTAATTAGTTTTTTCTATATAAAAAAAACAATTCTTATGTTTTGAGATAATTTAAAAATAGTCTGCATTAGAACAAAATGCTTTTCTAACAATATATGAAATTATAAGTCTTGAAAAACTATTTTCAGAAATATTTTTTTAATAAAATGACCAAATTTTGCTATTTGATTATAAATTACTTCCGCCAATTTATAAAATACATCCTTCCACACATTTAACAAACAAAACATTTTATATTTTCTGACATAGAAAAAAAACTTTTAACATAAAATTAAACAATTTAAGTAAATATTTATTCAAAACAATTTGCAGTATATTATTAATTTTGGTGCTTCTCCTTAACTAAAAAAAGAAATTGCTACTCATCAATGGAAACAGCATAGCATAAGTTACATTGCATGTCATATAATCCTTTCAGTTCCAGTGGGACAAATTGGAATCACAATGAATTGAAGGAATGGAAGTAATAGTGATATTAGTCAAAGTCAGATCTACACCACTTTTCTGCCAGTTGTATTTAGTAACCAAAAGAGTGAATTGTTGACAGAACTAGTGGAAAAGTGGTGTAAGGTGACTGACTTATATCAATTACTATCTATTACTTTCTATTATCTATTACTTTCACCGGCTCAATTGGAATAATAAATTTGGGACTGTGTGTGTGAAGTGGTTAACTGTTCAATTACAATCTTATTAATATTTTTGCACTTTAACTTATTTAGTATAGTGTGGGTTTAGTAAAAAAATTCACCAAGTCAGTTTTTTCAATTATATGTTTTAAATGTGTGTGCCGTAACAAACTTATGTGTTCCTATATATAGAATAATAAAGAATAATTAGGTATGGTATATTTCTGTGTTTTTGTTTGATTTGTATGCAATATATATTTTTTGGCCCTTGAAAATGATGTTTCTTGTGTTGAAGAATATGAATGAATTGGGTGATTGGGATGAATGTGTAACTTCCAAAACCTATAGAGTAGCAAAAAAAAAACTGTTGTCAGGAAAAACTTGCCATCTCGATTTCAAGAGTGGCATAAAAATAAAACACTGTTAGATATTCAGACTATGAACAACCCTAATCTCCCAAAACAACCACAAATGACTAATACGTTTTCCATCAATGGCCATGAAATAATTTGGGAGTTCACTCAACTCAAAGGTAAAAAAAAATAAGCAGATGCTAATATAAATACAACAAAACAATTAAAAGATGTAACAACAGACCAAAAATTTAATTATAAAAAGAATAAACCACCTTTCGTCCATCACTAGCATGGCAGTTGACATTGATGGGAGTGAGAAGCGCCATCAACTTTTCTTCGTTACCACCCCTTGCTGCCTCGAGCAGCTCATCTTTTCTGTAATCCCCGGTGAGAACAGAACGTGCAGAAGGATCCGCCAGATCCAGAGCTGCTTTTGCATCAGTGTTTCGGATTGAGGGATCTGCGCCATGTTGAAGTAGAACTGTAAGGAAGGAGAAGTTCAAAATTATAATTTCTTAATTGAATATTGAACTTAATATATATATAATTTAGAAATAAGAAAAATTTAGCATTTAAAATTCAGAAAAGAGAATTTCATACTTAAATTCTAAGAAAAGTTACAAATAGAATGTTCTAAAGAGATTGTAACAGAAATTTTAGATAGATTGAAATAAATGCCTCTGGATAGTGATTCTAAAGTGAACCTTTAAACTATCCAAAGAGCAAAAGGAAAGTATATTAGCTTTCACAATAAAGAAGTTTAATATTTCAAACACTTGCTTTAAAAAAAAATATTGTCGGCTTAATTCCAAAAACACGGATTCAGCAGTGTAGCAAAAGTTGCTTGGCGATGAAATCCTAGCTCAGATATTAAAATTACTTCTTGCTTAAAACAATTCCACATTTAGAAGTGAATCGTTTGATTTTCATAGCGAGACAGCTTTAGCTACGACTTGCGGAATCTGTGGTTCGGAGTTACGTGGTTGGTGAATTAAGTCGATATCATAATACAAATTAAAGATTAATTGGAAAGGAAAAAAGCTTTGCTATTGTAATAGAGTATTTAGAAAATATTAAGACGAAAAAATTTGTATTAATAAAAATCTTTTCAATTTTAAGAGTCCATTTTTTGGAGATCTAATATAAGGATAAGTTTTATCTAAATATTCAATACATTTTTTTCAAAGTAAATGAACAAACATCAGCAATATTTTAATTATAAATCCTAAAAACACAATAAAAAAGACAAGACAAACCCAACAGCCTATGCAAGAATGCAAAATATGTCCGAATGACCAAAAGATGTTCAGGGAAAATATGGGGCCGCAGGGATATATTTAATAAGGGAAGAAAAATTAAACTATAACGTAAAAAAAATTACGGTTTTTCCATGTCCCTTTTATAACTTTCAATTAGAATGGAAGGATGTTTTCATTTTTAAAATGAATTAAAAAAAAAACATGTCATCAAGCTATTTTATAAATGCTAAAGAACGCAACATTAATTTTTCCGGCCATATGTTATTTTCACATTTTTTTTTTATTGAAAAAACATTACAATATTTGTTTGTGAAATTTTATAAAAATGTGTCCTTGGGAAAATTTCAGAGGTTTTGACATTTTCTATACCCCTGAGAATACGTACCGATGCAGACGTCCGTCTTGCCCTTTATGGCTGCCTCGTGCAGTGGGGTGTAGTTCCAGTTGTCTCTAGCATTGGGGTCTGCACCATGCCTCAACAGGAGCTGCACCACCTCTGCGTGCCCAAAGGAACAGGCGTTGTGCAAGGGGATGAGCCCTCCATCATCCCTGGCGTGCACGTTTGCCCCATTCTGGAGAAGATGTTCGACCACGTCTCTACGCCCGAACCCTGGAACAAGAAACATGTTTGTTAGGAGTTTATTTGACAAGATGCATTTGATTACATATATATTTGCCAACGGTCAAAAATTAAAAACTGTACAAACAAAAAAGGTACAGATGTAGTATAGGACATTTGGCGCACAAGGTTTTTTTTTTTGCGTGTTTTATATTGACGAAAAATTTATAGTATGGCAACCCCACTTGACATTGTTGGTATTTCCCGATTCTTGTGGCGACTTTCAATCTGGCAACCCTTTGCTATGTTTAACGGCAATTTTTCGTCGCAAAAAAAAAACCTGCGCCAAATCGACTACATCTGTTCCAAAAAACAATTTTAATTTTGACGACAATTTTTCAGAATCGTTCCAAGCAGTATGGCAAACTAACAATTTACCATTTTGGTACAGATGTAGTATAGGACATTTGGCGCACAAGTTTTTTTTTGTGCATGTTTTATAAGGGAGATAAATTTATAGTATGGCAACCCCACCTGACATTGTTGGTATGTTCCGATTCTTGTGGCAACTTTCAATCTGGCAACCATATGCTATGTTTAACGGCAATTTTTCGTCGTCAAAAAAAAACCCGCACCAAATGTCCTATACTACATCTGCTCCACTATTTTTTTCAATTGTACTAAAAAGAATTTTTTTTTTTAATTGTATAAGGCTAACATTGCACCGACAACTATCGGACATATAACTAACAATTGCAAAACTAAAATTGTATACAAATGGGAAAACTAAAATTGTATTCGCTTACAAAGCAAGTTTTTCGTTGGATAACTTTTCATTTGTTAAAGCACGATCGATAATTTTGTATGGGTTGTAGTAATACGAGTTTGAAGATTTTTTTACTTTCATTTGGAGAATTGCGAAATCTGAGACCAAGCAGCCTCAAGCTGGAGATGCAACAAATAATCAAAAGCAGGTGTGATTTAGTCGCTTAGTTCATTAAAAGTTGCAATACAGTAGTTTCTATTGTAGCGCTCTGCTAGCTTAATTACTAAGTTTGTTTAAATTTTACTCCAAATATGTTTTGTAAATGCAAGCAATATTTTAAAAATACCTATGGCATTTTAACACAAAAAGGAGAGGGGGAGACTTTTCATCGTCAACTTTGGAGTAAAACTTATTTATAATGAACCGTGCCCTACTTGGCATCAATTTTGTCTGTAAACACATTATAGAATATAGTGAATTGAGAGTTTTTGAGATATATTTTTCCCCATCACATTTTAACCTCTCATTGCTTTTAGACAATATTATTCATCCTGATCTTTTTAGCTATATTAAATATTTCAACTTTTACAGTTGCATGTTGGATTCTTTTCTTTACACCGTTTTTAACTTTTACAATGACAAAGTAGAAATTTTTCGAATAAAGAATTTTTGAGTCTTTCGTTTGGAGTATATAGCCAAAATTGGCCCTTGTACCATTAAAAATCAACTAACCAAAAGAAAATGTGTATGTCTAAACCAGGGAGTTTGAAAATGCAAATCAACTAATTTTACTTTCTACTAACACAACAAAGGAGACATACTTTACATATATAGTGGATTAGTTTTTAATTAACAACTAGAATGATGTGACAATGCCCTAAAATAATAATTAAACAATCAGTTTATGGACTTACCAGCTGCAAAGTGCAATGGTGTCGATTTACGACCAGCGGCATCCCTGGCATTGACGTTTTGTTGTGTAACGAGTCTTCTCACGCGTGAGACATCGCCATAACGACAGGCATCGAATAATTCGCGTCCAATATCAGAAGAATGCGAATTGTCATTTGAGTTTGACATCAAGGGGCGCCTAGCAGCCATCATCCATATTGTTGTCAAACTTCACGAAGCGAGATTTTAAAAGTATTTTACAAAATCATTCTAATTTCGAAAAGCTTGCAAGTCATTGTGGTTAAATAGTTTTGATACATACCCCTGATGGCGCTGTCACAGAAAGCAAGAAAAATGTATAAGTTATGTTTATTTGGTTTTAGATATCTTTAATATTAACATTATACTATCACAAAAAAATTTAAATGAGTTTTATTTTATTTCTTTGTTTCAGTAATATCAGGAAGTATCGGTTCGAAACTATCTTCAATAGCTCTATGTAATGTTAATGTGACGTCATATTCCTTAAAATAATTCCTTAAAAAAATGTATTTAAGATATATCAACGATTAATTTACTCATGGGTTCGTCAGATTTAAAATTTTCTAAGCTTCTTTTATTGATTTAAACTTTTTATTTAAGAATTATGATGTAATATTTACAGTTAATGATAATATAGTTAATAATAAATGAAAACCGCAAATCATTTCTTTCTAAGAAAACGTGCGTAAGGATTTCGTCAGAAAATTTTCGTTCTTTGACTTTCAGACCTATAATTCAGGTTATACTTGTAATTGTTAGCGCTTTATTTTGTATATATCCTATAGTAAAACTATATTTAAAATGTTGAAAGTTGTTAAAAGCCCTAGGTACCTGAACTCTTGTCTCCAGCATTTCTGTGGATCTCGCGGCATTGCATCACAAGCTCACAGCCGGGTAATTTTATAAATATACCAAATTTTACAACAAAAAAAATTCTTTTTCATTATTATTTATTTTATTTAACATTTATTGCGCTCTGAAATGTATGCATCCATGATTTTTTTCATTTCATCAATGAAGGAGTTATTTAAGTTTTATTTGTGTCTAATATTGTAATCCAATGCGCAATATACTTAAAATTTCCCTGATCCTTTTATTTTTATTGTATTCAAACAATGCCTTAATTAATTTTATTTAATTTTCCCCTTTTTCTTATGACCTTGACAAGTGGTCGCCAATAACCGGACAATTTAAAATCTCGTATGTTCCGAAATCACCATTATAACTTTTAAGATGTATGTTTAAAAAAATAGGAATTTTGTGGCTTGTACGTTATCTATATGATGTGGCTAAAATTGCCTTTCATCCTCTTACTCATTGTTATGTACAGATTTTAACTAGTTGATGCGATTAACTTATAAAAATTGGCGAAATCTAGTCACCCTTTTAGGCAACTCTGTAACGCGAAAATGGAGTAATTTAATTACAAAACCGGTTTTTGTCGCCGAGAATGCTTCGAATATATCTCGATATATAGCAATGGTAACAGTTCAATGTCTTTTAACTTTAGTATAAAGTAACTTGCTTATGTATGCTTTAAAAAAAAAATCATGAAAAGTAAATTTGTAATTTATAATATTTATGTCTTTGCAGTCTGTACTTTGCTTGTCAAATAACTATGCAGTTCAAAGACGTTACAAGTAAGTATTCTTCCTATACCTAATTTTTTAGAAAATTGTTTTTTTTTAAATAGGTTTTAAATTATTAATAGGTTATTAGCCACCTAGTTATAAAGCAAATGAATAGACTGTTTACCAGTGGACATGACAAAATAAATTATTTTTTTGCTCCTTAACAATTGCCACAATTTTTTTTTAAAAATAGGTGTGATTTTGTGATAATTCTTTTTCAAAAGATGTATGCCCAAAAAAAACCTCTGAAGGTGTTGAATATTAACAAATTTTGGATGTTTTCAGTAATTTTCAATGCCAAATTGGCCTATAGGGATAAGTCAGTTAATAGTGCTTAAAAATAAGTTTTTCACTGATATACCATTCGGGTATTCAGCATCATGGAAACTTAATTTGTAAACATAGCTATTTGAGACAAATCGTTAAATTCCTAGTGTACGTTGCCCCGTTGTCGCCAAGGCCATAAATGATGGGTTTTTTGCCAAATCAAAATGGCGGACATTGCATTGGTCGCACTTGAGCTCCGCAATGGGCTAATGGCAATGGTTTCGAATTGATTCCAAAGTTTAGTTTTGGTTAATTAACATTGCACTACAGTTTATATTGGGCGGTTGGCGACAGTTCGGCCTACGACTACTCAGGATCCCATCCATGACCCCCCCACTATGTGTTTTTATATACTTGAATTCAACGCTTATGTATTACAATTAAATGTTTAAGTTCTTACGAGAGATCATAGAAAACTTTAATTTAAAAACTAATCAATTGATGGAGACTTTTGATGAAGTCCTTGTATCAAAAGGTTGTTAAAAGTAGGGTAAAATGTATGTGCTGTAGTAGTAAGAAAATAAACAGATGAATTGTAGAAGAATGTTAATCTCAAGTAAAACACTTCTTTACACCTGTATTTGAGTAGAGAGTAAAGAATTTGTGACACACATTGAATTTTTTATCCTTGTAAAATTCTTATTTTGTTCATTCCAGATCGGACACAGTCAAAGGTCATGTCATTGGTATTGATCTTGGAACGACTAACTCCTGTGTTGCTGTCATGGAGGGAAAGACACCCAAAGTGATTGAGAATGCAGAGGGTTCCCGGACGACCCCTTCCGTCGTTGCATTTACGGCAGACAATGAGCGACTGGTCGGGATGCCTGCCAAGAGACAAGGTGTCACGAATGCCGTCAACACACTATCTGCTACAAAACGTCTGATTGGACGTAAATTTGAAGATGCTGAAGTGCAAAAGGATATGTGAGTTTCTTTTTTGGAAAAATGCTACATTGAGTTTTTCAAGATTTTTATCTAAAGGTGTTTTTGACACAAGCAAACATGATTTTGTCATCCTAATTCATTTTAGTAATTTTTGTATTTGACTTACTTGTAACTCATTTTACGATGGCTTGGATAGAAAATTTAAGAATTAGTTTCTAATCTGCTAATAATAAAATCGAAAATTATGTATATTTGACTTTTTTAATTAATTAACCAATCTTCTTATTCAAATATCCCCAGTAGATATCCTTTTATAGTTGTTCTCCAATAATCAGGTTCATTTTTTTCTATGACAATGCCTTTTCCCCTATTAAAGCTAATTAAATATTCTCTTCTGAATACGGTAGAAAGTCTACAATCAGAATGATCTAATATCTAGACATTTTTTTGCACTTAAAAAATAATTGTAGAAATTTCCAAAATTGCTTTTTAATTTTTTCAGTAAATTTCAGGCCAGAACACAAATTTGTTTTCATGCAGAGAGTATGAACAGGGTGTAAAAAAATCCTGAGTTTTTTTTTTTTTTAATATATATAATTACTCTACTGATGTGGGTCTTGTAAATATCTAATGGATTGGTAAATAAAAATGAGCATTTACTCATCCCTACCTTGTAACTTTATACATTATCTTTATTATTAAGAATTCAAAATATTTTGCAAATATCTCTATGTTCTTTTTTACCTACTTCAAATTATTAAAATTAAACCAAATTTTATCTTTTTTTTACTTTATTAATTTAAACTAAAGGATTTCTTAAGAAAATAAAATGAATCGGTAAAAAAGTCTTAACACTCATGCTCAGTAGATTTTAAGATAGGAATGTTTAATAGGTAGAAAACTGGGAAAGGCTTGTTTTCAGGCAAAGAATGGTAAACTCCCATTACCTAGAAGGGTGTACGGGAAAGGGAGGAAAATAAGGCTGGGAGGGACATAGAACAGGTAAGAATGGGATGAGTGAAAAATAAACATTTGAGGTGCAGGGTAGAATACGGAATAAAGTGAACATGAAAAAGGCACCATCAGTGAGATTTTTATTAAGCTAATTTGCTTTTATTGGTATATTTTATTAAAATGTATGCTTTGTTTAGGAAAACTGCTGCCTTCAAGATAGTAAAAGCCTCCAATGGTGATGCTTGGCTTGAAGCTCGAGGCAAGATGTATTCTCCTAGTCAGATAGGTGCTTTTGTTTTAATGAAGATGAAAGAAACTGCAGGTAAGGTGGCTCAATATAATTTAAAAATTGTTCCAGAAACATAAAATTTTTGTCCTATTAAAGTGGGAACAATTTTTGATTATAATGTACATGATTTACTGTGAGCTATACTGAATTATTTTACACCTCTGAAACTTGTAGAATTTATTTCTGTGCTTTTAATTAAATACTTCTTAATGGAATATCTTCCATTCAATATGCTCAATAAAATATGTAAACTATACTCTATTTTTTTTGTTAACATGATCTGTTTGGGATTTCTTTGAAAATTTAAACTATGCAAGCTATGATGATTTATTTTTCGTCTCTGAAATTTATGTAGAAATTATTTCTGAGCATTAGCATAGTTTTAGTTACTTATATTAATAAAATAATCTGCTAAATATATGTTTATCAGCATCAGTTTGGAAACAAGCTAGAATTATTTTTAGTATGGAATATCTACCTCTGAAATGTATAAGGAGCTTATTTTCATAAGGGAACATTTCTTATTGGTTCCCTATTGGGAAAAGTTCCCTTATGAAAATAAGCTCAAATGTAGTTAGAATACCTGAACAATCTTAATATATATAATATTGTCCGAATGATATGCTTCATTTTAAATCTTCCAAAAAATCTTTTTGTGAAATTTTATAACTGTGAACTATGATGATTTTATTCTATCGATCTGAAACTTATGTAGAAATTATGTCTGATCCCTCGCCTCCTTCCATGATCTGCTGTCCAATTTGTTGGTGTGTAGGAAAAGTGAACATTTTGAATTGGTTCACATCGGAAATGTTCCTATTGAAAATGAATGATATGTTTCATTTGAAATCTTTCGGCAAAACTTTAATATTCATTTTATTTTGTGTGAAATTGTATGACTGAATTATGATGATTTTATTCTATCGATCTGAAACTTATGTAGAAATTATATCTGATCCTTCGCCTCCTTCCATGATCTTGATATACCATCCAATTTATAGGAAGTGTGAAGTTGTATGACTGAATTATGATTTTATTCTATCGATCTGAAACTTATGTAGAAATTATATCTGATCCTTCGCCTCCTTCCATGATCTTGATATACCATCCAATTTGTAGGAAGTGTGAAATTGTATGACTGAATTATGATGATTTTATTCTATCGATCTGAAACTTATGTAGAAATTATATCTGATCCTTCGCCTCCTTCCATGATCTTGATATACCATCCAATTTGTAGGAAGTGTGAAGTTGTATGACTGAATTATGATGATTTTATTCTATCGATCTGAAACTTATGTAGAAATTATATCTGATCCTTCGCCTCCTTCCATGATCTTGACATGGTTCGCACAGTCCTTAAAAGTCCTTAAGAACTACTTAATTTAGGTAGGTCCTTAATTAAAGGGCCCTTAAAGTCCTTAATTTTCGACTAAGGTCCTTAATTTTTGTCAACCATGTTTTTTTTTACTAATTCACATGGGTGGCATTTTTCCTTGTCTAACCCGAAATTCTGGGTTTTTTTAATTTTCGAACTCAGAATTCCGGATGCATTAAAATTATTGAAATGTAGAATTCCGGATTTTACGTTGATCGTGTCCACACGTTTGACCGTTTTGCGTAAGTATAAATCGGCAAGGAGAGAAAGGCATGAATGGACGTATTTAGTGTCAGAAAAAAAGTGAACTTTTGATCTCTTTTGTTCGATTTTTTAGTCAGTGGTATTTCATTATAATACACTACACTTTGTCATTGGAAAATCTCAGTTCGTTTGTTGTTTTGTGTAGAATCGGTACTCATTCTAGAAAAAAGAGGAAATTCAGAAGAATGTAGCATCTTTAAGGGATGAGAATTCTGCGTCAGAGTTTTCCCGAAGTGGTATCCTGTGCCAACTTGCTACAAAACCCCACTGACATGTGATTATGTGTCAATTTTGCACCAAACAATGTGCAATTCTCCGCTAACGGCGCCAAAAAATTTGAGAGGTCCTTAAAAATTGTGGAGAGGTCCTTAAAAAGTCCTTAAGAACTACTTAATTTTTACTTTTGAAAATCTGTATGTACCATGCTTGATATACCATCCAATTTGTAGGAAGTGTGAAGTTGTATGACTGAATTATGATGATTTTATTCTATCGATCTGAAACTTATGTAGAAATTATATCAGATCCTTCGCCTCCTTCCATGATCTTGATATACCATCCAATTTGAAGGAAGTGTGAAATTGTATGACTGTGAATTATGATGATTTTATTCTACCAATCTGAAACTTATGTAGAAATTATATCTGATCCCTCGTCTCCTTCCATGATCTTGATATACCATCCAATTTGTAGGAAGTGTGAAATTGTATGACTGTGAATTATGATGATTTTATTCTATCGATCTGAAACTTATGTAGAAATTATGTCTGATCCCTCGTCTCCTTCCATGATCTGCTGTCCAATTTGTTGGTGTGTAGGAAAAGTGAACATTTTTAATGGGTTCACATTGGAAATGTTCCTATTGAAAATGAATGATATGTTTCATTTGAAATCTTTCGGCAAAACATTAATATTCATGTTGTGTGTGAAATTGTATTTACTGTGAATTACGATGATTTTATTCTATCGATCTGAAACTTATGTAGAAATTATGTCTGATCCCCAGTCACCTTCCACATTCTTCTTTCTATTTTTTTGGCTTGTAGAAAAAGGGAACATTTTTAATTTGTTCCCTTTGAAATTAAGCTCATGTAGAAGTAATTTCTGTGCAATTTTAAGTTTTTTTTTGTTGTTTAAATGATATGCCTTATTTTAAGTTTTCTAGTAAACCTTTAAAATTTGTTTCAGTTTGTGTAAAACTTTGTAACTGAACTATGATGATTTTATTCTATCGATCTGAAAATTATGTAGAAATTATGTCTGATTATTCATATGACCAAAGAACAATTTCTGAACAATCTTGTATCTTTTTGTCTGACTGTTATGCTTCATTTGAAATCTTTTCGAAAAACTTTAAAATGAATTTTTGTTGTGAAATTTTATAACTGAATTATGATGATTTTATTCTATCGATCTGAAACTTATGTAGAAATTATGTCTGATCATTCACATAACTAAAATAGTTTTTTTTTTCATTACACGTAACATAATTTATATTTGAATTAGTATAAGTTAATTATCAATCTGAAATGTCATATTTTGAAATTAAAAGGGTAAAACATGTGGTATATTAGTTAATATAATATACCTACCTTTTAAATTCCAACATGATAAAGAAAAAATTTAAATGGTTTCTAATGATGGCATCAATGAAAGTGAGTGGTGCAATTTTTGATCTATGTATTTGTGGCAGAAAAAAAACACATCAAACTTTATTAAATTGGTGTTTATGTAGCATTGCTATCTGAAAGTGAAGATTGCACCCTTTGTTTTTCTATGTTGTAGTATATTTAAAGATATCTTAAATTCAATTGTCCCATACATTTTTTTCTTGTGATAAGTGTTGCTGTGATGAATTATTTTTCGTCTCTGAAAATTTATGTAGAAATTATTTCTGAGCATTCACACTTGATGATAATTGATTTTTTTTTCATAACCTAGTTTTCCATTGATATACTAATAACAAAATGGATATTTTCAAAATGTGGATTTCTTTAATTTTATAGTGTTAAGCTTTTCTTGTTCCCAACTTTATTTTGCAACAAAAAATACAGAATTCGAACTGGACTAGCAAAATTACAATTCAAATTTGTATGGGTCATAATCACTGAACTGTAACTTCTGAAAGGCACAAAACATGTTTCCTCTATGGGCGCTTTGAAGCCAACATAATACCATAGCATTGTAGAAATATTAAATGTATATAAATATTATATTTTTTGTTTTTATAGAATTAATTTCTATATTGCCAAACAAATAATTTTTGCTCTTGATTTTTAACTGCTTTGACTTGCAAATGACTTTCTTTAATAGCAGATTGCATTTAAAATGAGTTTAAAAAAAGAACAGCCAAAAGCAATACATGTTCGCTTCTTTTAACATGAAAAATATACGAAATATTGCGGTAGCGATGGAATTGGGAAACATCATGGCTGCTTCCACATTGGCTTCCAATCAACAAAATGTCTTAGCCATTCCAGAAGTTATAGTTAGAGTTCGGTGGTCATAATTCATATCCTTAAAATCAAAGACCAACTATTTATCGTAGAATAAATCATAAAAGTAACAATATACATAAAAGGGGAATTTATTATTTTAGTTTTATTCAGAATTTTTCCCTGCGTCTTGAAAAACTTGAAACATTTCTTTCAGGATCTTTTAGCAAAGTAAAAACAATTAAGTGAATATTTGAAAATTCTATTTTAATATATCTAGTGATAAGATTTATAAAAGCTTTGGTTGTTGGTTGGCATCCAAAAATAATCGGTAGGTAATTACAATAAATAATTTCAATTTGGTAGAATGCAATATTTTCTTCTATATAAAATTGCATTATAAAATAAATAAATAAAAGTCAATTTTAACAGAACAACATCAGAAACTTAAGAAATGAGTTTTCTATAAAGTGTGGTGTATTCAAAGCAAATTATATCAATAACATGGTTCGCACGGTCCTTAAAAGTCCTTAAGAACTACTTAATTTAGGTGGGCCCTTAATTAAGGGCCCTTAAAGTCCTTAATTTTCAACTAAGGTCCTTATATTTTGTCCCTAATGATTTTATTTAATAATTCACAAGGTGGTACTTTTGTGAGTCTTAACTCGAAATTCCAGGGATTTAAAATTTTCGGTACCCGGATGCATTAAAAATATCGGAATGTAGAATTCCGGATTTTACTTTGATCGTTATGCAGAAGTGTAAATCGGCAAGAAGAGAAAGGCATGAATAGATGGATTCAGCATAAGAAAATTGAACTTTTGATCTCTTTTGTCCGATTTTTTAGTCAATGGTATTTCATCATATGGACACTTCATTGTTAGAAATCTCAGTTGTTTTGTGAAGAATCGATATTGATTCTAGAAAAACGGAAAATTTCACAAGAATGTAGCATTTCCAACATTTAGAAATATTTGCGATCCTCGGCAAATGGGCAATATCACTCTAAAGTTGAGATGGTTATAACTTTTTCAGTTGGTGAATGCAACTTCCAAATGGCGCACTTTTGAGAATTTTTTCATTCATAAAAATCTTGAAATTGTAGAAATTCACGAAACGCGATCTACTGCGATCTCTGTTGAAAGACTTACAATCCTTTTGCATCTGATAAATAAATGCTTATGTTTCACTACTACCTATTTTATCAAGATTTAATTTGCACTACTTAACAAAATTGCATTAAATTTTTCGAAAATATAACTTATTTTACGAAATTGAAGTTTAGAATATTTGAGTTATTTTGATTATTAAAAATGTATTTTTTTTAAAAAAAAAAGCTTTTTTCTTTGACTGACATTAAAATATTCTAATGTCAATGTGTTTCTATTTTGTTTAAATGTTTATAAATTTTATTACATTTAGTTTATTTTTATTTTTTCATTCATAAAAATCTTGAAATTGCAGAAATTCACGAAACGCGATCTGCTGCGATCTCTGTTGAAAGACTTACAATCCTTTTGCATCTGATAAATAAATGCTTATGTTTCACTACTACCTATTTTATCAAGATTTAATTTGCACTACTTAACAAAATTGCATTAAATTTTTCAAAAATATAATTTATTTTACGAAATTGAAGTTTAAAATATTAGAGTATTGAGTTATTTTGATTATTAAAAATGTATTTTTAAAAAAAAAAGCTTTTTTCTTTGACTGGCATTAAAATATTCTAATGTGTTTCTATTTTGTTTAAATGTTTATAAATTTTATTACGTTTAGTTTATTTTTATTTGACCCCCCCCCCCCCCCCCCCCCCCCCCCTAAAATAAACATACCTTTTATTTAGTTTTTTTTTTTTTTTACAGTTTTTCAAATTTCTTTTTACACTTGTTTTTAAGGGAATAACGTGGTGGGAGTAATTGGATGTTGAGTGGTGTGTAGATTTTGATCTTTTAGAAAATTAGTGTTTTCAACTCAATGCACTTTTATTTCTCATTACTCTTGACTTGGAGATTCCTTTGGACTCATTGGATTATTTTTTCAGGGTACACTGCAATTGTGATCTATGACACATTAAACTTTCACTTTTAGTAATTCACACTGGATTTACAAATGAGGGCTATTACTCTTGGGGTACATTGGTATTCTACGGTTCAGTGCACTTGAAAAAAATTTGCCTTTATATATTGAAAATACATTTTTTTTGTTTTCGGATTTTAGGGCACATTAGCCTTTTTAATTTTATTTTTCAATGGATATTTGAATTAAAAATAGATAATAGTTGGAAATTAAAATATATTTTTGGGGTTAATTTTTTCCTATGGAGATGCATTTAATTTTTATGCTGATAATTCATTGAATTTGATTTTTGGGGTGTATTTAAATATTATACAAGAAATAGATTAGATTTTGAAATTAAAGGTACTTTTGAATCAATGATCTTAAGATTCATTATTAGGGTACATTGGACTTAGGTTTTAATGTGAGGACAAAGTAAAAAAAAATCCTTTTTGGCTGCATTGAAATCTCAGGGTACTTAAAATAGATTGATTGCATTTTAAGGACATTATACTTTTGGAAATGCATTGTAATTTTTATCTTAAATGTAGGTTGAAGTAATTCAATCTATTGTATTTTTAGAGCATAACATTGGAAATTTAATGTTGGTTTATATTGGTTGTTTTCGCAGGTGGTTCGTGTAGGGTTTTTGCTTTATTTTTTTTTTAACCTACACTCTTGTTCAAGCATAAACTTTTTATTATTCATTTTAATTTTAACTCCTGATTTTATATATATTTTTTTATTGTTTAACATTGCTTTGATGATAATTCTATATCCATTATCGTTAAAAATAATAAGAGGTCCTTAAAAAGTATCAAAAGGTCCTTAAAAAGTCCTTAAGAACTGCTTAATTTTTACTTTGGAAAATTTGTATGAACCATGAATAATATCCATTATGCTATCAAATGTTGTCCGTGTACAAATTTGAGAAAATTATGGTTTTAGGTATTTTGAAAACTACTCAAATTATTGAATAAATCTAGACTGTTTGAAAGCCTGTTTCTTTTACATACTTAACAAAAACAATTTATAGAACTATTATATACAAATCAAGTTAAATTCCGGTCCTTAATGTTAGAGGGCCCCTTTTAGCAAAGCAATAATTAAACAGTGTTTTTCCGAACATTGGAATTTGTTTTAGTTTCTTATGCCTCGGAGAGAAAAAACTCTAATATTAAGTAAAACGAAAATTACTTCCTTTTGGGTATTTTTTTGCTTTGCGTATATTTTGTGTTATATTTGAAATAGAAGTATTGTTCAAGGTGGATAAGTATTTAGCTTTGGTGCAAAAGTCTGATTAAGTGGAGCTTCGCAGAACATTGGAAAATATTTTAGTTCCATATGTCTTGAAAAACTCTAATATTAAAGTGTAAAACAAAAATGTCCTTTTTGGATATTTTTTTGCATTACATACATTTTTATAAAACATTGGTATTGTTTAATAGAGTTCCAGATAGATGGGTATTAGTCCTTGGTGTGTAAAAAGACAATAATATAATTAAGTGGAGCTTTGGAAAACATTTTTGTTCCATATGTCTTGAAAAACTCCCATATTAAAGTGTAAAACAATTATGTCCTTTTCGGATATTTTTTGCTTTCCATACATTTTGTAAAATAGTATAGTTTAAAAGTTCTAGATGGATAGGTATTAATCCTTGGTGTAAAATATAATTTTATGTGGAGCTTTACAGAACATTGGGGAAATATTTTAGTTTGATATCTTTTGAAAAACTTCAGTAATAAAACGTGAAACAAAGGTTTCATTCCTTTACTTATAAGGGCTTTTTAATATAAACTATTTAGGAATTTCTAATTCTAATGTTATTTGTTTTTAAATTGATACATGTTGCACATTACTTCCCTGTAATGTAGATTTTCCTTGCAGATAGTTACCTTGGAACTTCCGTGAAAAATGCTGTTGTCACCGTTCCAGCCTATTTCAACGATTCTCAAAGACAGGTGTTTTATTTTTTATTAAATTTTGAATACCCTATTTTCTCCATTGACTTTTTAATTATTTAGATTAGTGTTTATTTTATTGTCCCATAAAAAAATATATATAGACTACATTGATGTTTCATGAAAAATTTATCTTGTCTATCGATTCTAACGATGAACCTCTGCAACTCTCCAATTATAAAACGTTGAAAAATACAATTTATTTCTCTTATAAAAAAAGACAAGATTATTCTGCTTTCTCGCTTTTCTTAAAACATTTGATTTTTTTCAAATTACTTCAATTAAAAAAAATCTATTTTTATTTAATGTGTAATAATTATTAACTAAAATGAGTCTATATGATATTATTTTCAACCATAGTAGTAGTGAAGCGGCGGCGTAGTTTGTTGGGTGAGGCCACGCGATGGTTGACTACATTTCAGAAGGTTGAATTTATTTGATGGACAAATTGATAGCCATAGTATTTAGGAAACAACTAGATTTAATGATGCAATTATGGAAGTTATGAATATACATTTAAAGGTTAAATGAATGGTATTGCAATTACATTAGGAGCATGAGATATATGATGTTGTCACTATGGCTGGTTTGCTGGGAATGTCTCTGTTCAGTCAGTGTTGTCGAAAGCGGCCGGCCGCTCCCCTGCATGGGACCTCTTTCGCTGTCGATCTCTGATTGGTTTGAGATGTAAACACTGGTTGTTTTGTTGCATGCCTTTCTCGATTTCTTGGAACCGAAAGAAAGGTTGATGATCTCCAGTACGCTGCAGTAGACTGTCAACTATTTTAAACGAAAAGGACTGTTTTATACAGAGGTCGTAAATTGTTGGGTGGTGATCACTTTTTGGCTTTATAATTGTACATGATAAACATTTATTTTTCTGTGCTACCTTTTTAATATTTTTGTAATGTAAAATGTATTTTGTTTTTTACAATTGTTACTCTTCTTTAAGGCCACAAAAGATGCTGGTCAGATTGCTGGATTAAATGTATTGAGGGTCATCAACGAGCCCACTGCTGCTGCCTTGGCTTATGGTATTGACAAGACAGATAAAATGTTAGTATATATATATATGATAAAGTAGCTCCTATATCATATTTCTAATCAAATTAATAAATATTATAAGATGTATAAACTATTAAAATGAATATCTTAAATCTCGTAAATATTTATATTTTTATAATGATTAAGTTAAAAATAGTTTAATTAAACTATTTAACCATATATTGCTGTTCAACTCTAAGAATTAATATATTCGCACGCGTAAAACTTAATTTGAAATAAACATGTGCTTTTCAAAGTTCTGGAGTTATTTTTATTGCGTACATCATGTTGAAATATATTTAAGAAATGGTTCTCGATTTGTGATCTGAAAGGTAAATGAAAAAAATTATTTATGTGGGAATTGCATATAAAATGCGTTAAATTTTACTTGTAAAGAATTGCAATATATATATGTGCAGTAGTTATCCGACTTAATTCTGACTGTCAATAAATAGTAAAACTAGTATACTATTAATCAAAGTTTTCTTTAATTAAATACATGCCTTTGTTTGTGCACGTTACTTCCAACTTCGGCTGAATAGTAATGCCAGGGAAAAGAATCGTGTGCACCAGCATCATACAAACACTGTCTCTTATCGTTAGCTTTTTATTTTTATAGTTAGGGGCTTATATTAGAAAGTTTGTAAACAAGTTAGTGCTGGAGTTATGAATTGCTGCAGAAGCAAATGCGGATGAAATATATGTGTAATTCAAGAATACAAAACTGAATATATTTTCTCTACTTAGAAAATAACCATTGTTTCTAATCGAAACATCAGTTTTAAGGGAACCTTTCGTAATACAATTGTTTCAGTAACTGCATTAATGCATTTTAAAAATGTTTTCCAACATGGCTTGCTTAAACCACTGGGAATCCACCAACATAAAGATGCTTTGTAAAAAAATTCTTAGCTTTAACTGTTTTACATTAATTATTCATTATTTAGTAATGAACCACTTGTAAATATGCAGATTGCTAAATGTCATTAAATGTGCATGATGATGAGTGTTAACCAATTACTGGTGATGCGTGTCTAATATGTATTTTTAAATAAAACTCATATTTTCGTTTTTTGCAGAATTGCAGTTTATGATTTGGGTGGCGGAACTTTTGATATCTCAGTCCTAGAAATCCAGAAAGGTGTTTTTGAGGTGAAGTCCACCAATGGAGACACTTTCCTCGGTGGTGAAGATTTCGACAATACGCTAGTCAATTTCCTTGCAAAGGAATTCAGAAAAGACGTAGGTTTCAAATATTTCTTATCGTTTTAACAATTATCATATCAACATGTGTGGATTTCATGTACTGAGTGTAATCTTTCACTGCTGTGCAGGATTGTGCAAAATGCTTATAAAAAATGTGAGAATATTGGATGAAGTTCTATTTTTTTAGGTTTGCAGTTACCCAAACAATTTTAATAGCATATATTGGAATATAGTAACTATTTATATAAACAGAATTATATATATTAATATTGGGGTTATATGTATCATTCTACTAGGCTTTTAAATATATCTGTAAAATTGTGTATGAAATGTGCAAATTTGTACATTCTGATATTGATCTGGATTAATTCGTGTGCTTATTGAGATTGACCTTTATACCTTTACAGCAAGGTGTGGATCTTTCAAAGGATGTCATGTCCATGCAACGACTGAAAGAAGCTGCAGAAAAGGCCAAAATTGAACTCTCGTCATCTGTACAAGTAAGTTTATGTGGCTGTTGGCATTGGTCCTTTCATTTTTTTTTTTTGTTTAGTCATATTTGATCCCTTAAATATCTTATTTTAAAAAATTAGGGAGAACAAAGCAAGGCCAATTTTTTTTCATTTTTCAACTTCAAATAAATAAAATAGTTTATTAATGATTGTGTTTTATTTGAACAGAAATATGCTCCTAGTATATTCCCTAAGCAAGAGACAAGATATTTCCTGGTTGTTTTTTTCGTAATTCTGCATGTAGTCTTTACTTGAAAGGCTTTTAGTAGTAACTAATGAGACTATTTGCTACTATCTTTAGCAAAAAGAACTTTATTTCATAAAGAAGCTACTTAATATCCCTTGTTATTTTTTTGTATTGAATGTGCTGTGAAATATCAGTAGTAAGACTTACAGGCTTCGATTTTTTCTTAATTTTGTGCGAACTTTGTGTACTAAATGCGTTGGTCAAGTAATTCCCATGTAAGTGATATACTAAATTGTAATTGCAAAGTTTGTTTCATACAAAATATGAATTATATGAATAAAAAGTTTAATGTATCACTTTTGCTAGATATGTAAAATTTGTGTATATAATTCACTTAAATTTTTGTTAAACTTTTTTGCTATTGACCAATCTCATCCTTGTAAACTAGCTTATAAAATGTCATTGTCTGATAGTTTTTGTGATGAAAGTAGTTTTTATACTCAATCGGATATTATTTTGGTTTTCCCAAAATATTGTCATGTTTCAAATTACAATTAAGTAAATATATTCTTTTATCAAAAAGTGGCCTTTCAGTGTTATATTCAACATTTAATGTTTTCCAGACTGACATCAATCTCCCTTACCTAACGGTTGATGCAAGCGGACCCAAGCACATGAACATAAAGTTGACGAGGTCCAAGTTGGAGAGTCTGGTGGGCGATCTCATCAAGAGGACTGTGGAGCCCTGCAAGAAGGCCATCAATGATGCAGATGTTAAAAAGTCTGACATTCAAGAGGTCATCCTAGTGGGAGGCATGACTCGCATGCCCAAGGTAATGCATGCTCACATTTATAGGGATTTTCTTTTATTCAGGTGTTATTATGCAAACTCTCCAGAATTTTTCAAAATTTCACCTTTCAAACTTGTATTTTAAATTCAACTACTCATTGCAAATTTGTTTTTGGTTATTATTAGTCTTATATTTTAATTTGGCTAAAAATTTAATATGGTAAAAACTAATTTTGATAAAATTGTATAATTTTAACTTTTTTATTAAAGTATTTACTTTTGAATGTATTAACCTTAAAATGCCCTTTTTAGTTTTAAAATTCCTTTTGAATATTGGTGAGTCTTCATAATATTGGTTTAATGTTACTAATTTTTGTTAAAAGACTTGTGATGCAATTATTAATCTTTAATATTCTAATATTTTCCTTTCATAGGTTCAAGAGATGGTACAAGAAATTTTTGGAAAAGTTCCCAGCAAATCCGTCAATCCAGATGAAGCGGTAGCTGTGGGAGCTGCCATTCAGGTAGTTTCAATTTTTAATAAGTTTTTACATTTTATTTTGTCATAATTTTTTATAGTAAAGAGGTTTTTTTTTTACATAGTTATGCCCAACATGTATTTGTTTCTAAAAATTTAGAATGCTGCACATTATTTGTTTGGCTCAATTCCCATATCTTATATAATTAAAAACATAAACTTAGTTACGATATACAATTTGCCAAAAGTAATAACTTTGTTCCATAAAAAAATTTAGAATCACCAAACCATTTTGGGTGAATTTTATTATAATTATTATTTATTAGTTGTAAAGAGCTCATCTATATTTATCCATCCCTCAGTATTTCGAGTTTTGCCTAAAACTAATATTTCTAATGAAACTTATGGGATAAAGAGCAGTGGACAACTTTGTCTATGCTTTTCCATTTTATCATAACTTTTAGTGTTTGGTTTATCTTAACTTTTTAAACATAAGTTTGTTGGATTAAATATCTTTTCTGCTTTAGGGTGGTGTCCTGGCTGGAGACGTGACCGACGTACTGCTACTGGACGTCACTCCTCTGTCTCTTGGTATTGAAACACTTGGCGGTGTTTTCACTAAGCTCATCACCAAAAACACAACCATTCCCACTAAGAAGAGCCAGGTATGCTTTATGTATTTTAATCCTTTCATGCCTTTGGAATCAATCGTAGCATATACAATTTTTGCATGCCTTAATTAAAAATTGGGACTAAAAGGGTCGAAAACAACCCCACTTTTGAGAATAGAATTTTTACTCATTCTTTTGGGTTTATAAATTAATAAAAAATTTAAATAGTAATTAAGGAAAGGCATAATTAGTGAAATCCTGCAAAAATATTTAATTAGCAAAAAATTGTATTAAATTTTTGTTTGGTTATTATGATTTTTATATTGAATTTATAGTAATTTCAGTTGCTTATGTATAAGATAGTGCTCTAGTTTGATGCTAAATTAAGAAAATTATGAAAGGCTCAGATGTTGGTGCTGGGGTGAATTTCTTCAAAAAACAATTTCTAAATGTGGTTGCTTTTGTACTTTCTTTAGTGTTTTGAATGCGTGCGCATATTAAACACGTTTGATTTGTTATTAGAATATGCCTTTGATTGAATCATTGTTGGGAAGTGTTGCATACAGATTGTTATTAGCATCAAATGACACTTAAGATTGAAGTGCTAAATAATAAATTGACTAAATAAAATGTGTAATGAGCACAGATCCCCTTTCAAAATTTAGCACAATTTTACAAATATCGAATTCAGGATTGATTAAGAAAGGTGGATGATGTTCTGTCATGAGGTTTGTACAGAACACCCAAGTATATAATCAACTCACCGGAGACCACGATTGCCCTGAGCCATAAATCGACATATGGAATCTGACATTAACGCACAATTTGGAGTGCGCTTAAATCTGTATTTTAAATCTTGAATTCTATGTGCCATCTGTCGCAGCCCTTTTGTGTAATTCTAGTTCGACTTATCAAATTAAACTAAGTTACAATCTTTACCCATATATTTTTCATTCAAATAAATTCAAATTTTGTTTAGTAGGTTAACATTCTTCTTCCACTAAGACATCACCAGGTCACAAAATTAACCTGTTCCAAATTAAATGAAAATTAATTGTTCTTGAATATAGAAAACACTTTCGTTAGTTAACTCCATTTAAAAGTATGATACCACTTGGTTATCGACGTATTTTATTAACCCTTTTCACTCGAGTGTCGCCTTTTGATTCTCGTTTCTTCAAAAAAAAAGAGAATAACACGTTCTCGAGTTTAAAAAGTTATTATCTCATAATATTTAATATAAATTATTTTTTGTCGTCTAGAAGCACCATGTATGTGGTGATCTAAAACTTTTTTTCAGATTGAACTTCCTTACAACCTGTTTTTTTTTTTTTTTTTTAAATAAATACTTGACATGTCGTAATCACTGAATATATGTTTAGTATACTGAGAATGCATAACTTTTATCTTTATTATTATCCAAGTTCAAATATATATATATATATTTTTTAAACGGTACAACTGTAAAAAGAACATAAATATCAAATGTGTTCCTCAAGTGCAAAAGTTTCATCTTGTGAGGATTATAACAAAGACCTTACAATGACTATAAACAAATCCTTTGAATTATGTAATGTTGATGCTAACCTTTCTTTGTGCATCTCCAGGTGTTCTCCACTGCAGCCGATGGGCAGACCCAGGTGGAGATCAAGGTGTTCCAGGGCGAGAGAGAGATGGCGGGTGACAACAAACTGCTTGGACAGTTCTCCTTGGTAAGTGGCTGCGTTTTATTTCTAATGCTGTTTTATGCTTTCTATTTGCATGCAATGTAAGCTATTGAGAGAATAATTTTTATCTGAATTTTAAATCTGGTTTTACCCTTCTTCAGATAGCCTAGAATAAATCTCAAGATGTTTTTAGAAAAATTGTTTTAAAGTCATTACTTGTATATTATGTAGGGATGAACCAGATATTGGATATCCGGCCCACATTACAAACCGGATATCCGAACTGGATTTTGCCGGATATCCGGCAAAATCCAGTTCATTTCTTTTATTGAAAGTTTCTGTTTCTTTTTAATGAAAATATCTTCTCATACACACTAGAAAAAACTGAAATCGGTCAAAAATTACAAAATATTTTTTTATTCTGTAATATTTCCCAATTCCTTACCTTTAAGGTGATACCAAGATTGAATAAACATTCACAAAACTTTTTATTTACAAAGGGTTAGTCTAGGGTGCTGCTAGCAATGGGCGTATGTTTTGTACACTTTAAACTCAATTTCTGAATAATTGTATTTTTACCATATGCCCTTTCATTCCAAACATGAAAACTCAAGTTTGCTTAAACTTTTGAGAAATTTATTTTTATTTCAACTTTATATTAGTTGTGAGGTGTTATGACCCTCCACCATAACGATTCGTTAAAAAAAATTTAATAGAATTTTAAAGTTAAAAACGAGAAAAATTCAAGGGATAATCTGCACACTGTTAATACATTGGTAAAATTGTCAGGAAAATACTTAAAGCAAAGATAATTGACCGCCGCAAAAAAATCTTCAATGTTTTATTCATCCGGATATCCGGCTTGGTAAATCGGATATCCGGCATTTTACTTCCGGATATCCATTTCATCCCTAATATTATGTGATTAAGTTATGCCTAAATTATCAAACTAAACTGTGTACTCTACTATTCTGCCATATGAAAGGAAAAATAATCCCTAAAGTTCTTGGGTATTTAAACGAAAATCCTTTTTTTGTTATTTTTAATTACCTTTGATAAGCTAGTTTTCATAAAGTACACGTAAAATGGAATCTGCCCAGCACAGGGATATGTATATTTGAATTTAATCTTTCTGTATTTTATTAACGTGGGGAAAAAGTAAAAATTGTTCAAACGGTTCTACAGTTTAAAAAAAACCAATCCCTTATAGTGAATTTCATAAAATGTCATTAGTTGTGTAGGTGTTTTATGTGTCATGAGACAAGGTAGATAAGAAAAAGTCAATAAAAAAAGTACTAATTATTTTACTTATAAATATGTAAAACAATTTTAAGGAGTTAATTTGTTTCGCTATTGCGTGTTAGTTTATATATATATTAATTAATAGCTTGTAGAAATAGTTTTTGTGTGTGTGTGGTGTCCCTCAACGATGCAAGCAATGCTGAATTATTTTTCGTCTCTGAAATATATGTAGAACCTATTTCTGAGCTCTGCATTGCATTTTTTTATGAATCCTAATTTTTTTTTTAATTATTGAATTGTTATGATGTACAGTATTTTTATTTTAGTTAATGCATATAAGTACATAAAAGTTTATCTGATTGGCAACAACACTATGCTGAGCTGCAAAAATTTTGCAATGTAGCTGCAAGTTTGTTCAATTCTGTCTTAAGGTTTGCAAATAACTATATAACTAGATGTAATTGTTCTACAATTTTTTCATAATAAGTGTGCTATGATGAGTTATTTTTCGTCTCCGAAAATTTACATGAGGATTTTAATTCTGAGCACTAAGATGAGGCAAATTATGTATTTGACCTTGTATTAGCAAATATGGATTGCTGTGTATTTTGTATTATACTACTTATTTTTTTAATCATTTGTAAAGGAAGAAAAATTACATATCTAATTCTAATAGTCTATGTTTAAAAACATAGTCTCCTGATAGTGAAAAAAAAGTGTGTACAGTTGTTTTCACTTTCTGATTAATCTTTCCAATACCTCCTTTAAAAATATGTTATGGAGGTAGCTTTAAATTTATCCCTCAACACATTAGATATGAAAAATATTGTAAATTATAGTATTTTTATTAATTAAAAGAAAATGATGTGCATCACTAGAAAAGTGAAGATCTATATGACTGAAGTATGCGTTTGACTTATTAAATTTTACTGTATTTTATTTGGATTTCATTAATGAATTTTGATGCTGGAAACATTTTTAGACTACCCAAAGTTACTCATAATCGTTTGCAATATTAAAGATGGCTATGATGAGTAATTTTTCGTCTCTGAATAAATCTCTGTTGAATGTAGCTCTGAGCTTCTAAATTCATGCAACATTCATGTTGATAGTGTATATTTAGAGTTGGCAGTATGGGTTCTTGATTAAAGGAATTTGGGTTTTTGGTTTAAATGTTTTTACTAGAAAGGAGCTTTGCAAAACATTGAAAAGATATTGTAGTTTCACATGTCTTGAAAAACTCCCATATTAAAGTTGTAGAACAAATGAGGTTTCCTTCTGGAAGTGATTTGGTTAACATACATTTTATCAATATTCAAGTTTTCAGAATTTAAGTTCATGATTTAAAATGTAGGTTTTTACCTACCGTGGAGCTTTGCAGAACATTGAAAAGTTATTGTAGTTTCACATGTCTTGAAAAACTCCCATATTAAAGTTGTAGAACAAATGAGATTTCCTTCTGGAAGTGATTTGGTTTACATACATTTTATCAATATTCAAGTTTTCAGAATTTAAGTTCATGATTTAAAATGTAGGTTTTTACCTAGCGTGGAGCTTTGCAGAACATTGAAAAGTTATTGTAGTTTCACATGTCTTGAAAAACTCCCATATTAAAGTTGTAGAACAAATGAGATTTCCTTCTGGAAGTGATTTGGTTTACATACATTTTATCAATATTCAAGTTTTCAGAATTTAAGTTCATGATTTAAAATGTAGGTTTTTACCTAGCGTGGAGCTTTGCAGAACATTGAAAAGTTATTGTAGTTTCACATGTCTTGAAAAACTCCCATATTAAAGTTGTAGAACAAATGAGATTTCCTTCTGGAAGTGATTTGGTTTACATACATTTTTATCAATATTCAAGTTTTCAGAATTTAAGTTCATGATTTAAAATGTAGGTTTTTACCTAGCGTGGAGCTTTGCAGAACATTGAAAAGTTATTGTAGTTTCACATGTCTTGAAAAACTCCCATATTAAAGTTGTAGAACAAATGAGATTTCCATCTGTAAGTGATTTGGTTTACATACATTTTAACAATAAGCAATTTAAGTTGCTAGGATTTGGTCTGTGCTATTTATTAATTCATTATTTATAGAGCTTTACAAAGCACTGCAAAATATATTTTAAATTTCTATATTTTGAATGACTTACGTTATCTATCACTTATAATTTCCACCTGAAAGTGATTAGTTTTACACACAGAATTACAATATGTATTAGATATGATTGATCTACTATTTAATTTTTTCATTTCTAAACTTTAAGCTCTGATAATGTTATTTGGTTATTGCTTGTTTAGGTTGGCATCCCCCCTGCACCAAGAGGAGTCCCCCAAATTGAAGTGACCTTTGATATTGATGCCAACGGAATCGTCCATGTCTCCGCAAGGGACAGGGCCACTGGAAAGGAGCAAAATAGTGAGTAACCCTTTTTTAAACATTTAAATTAAGTGTGAATATATTGCCTGAAGATTTAAGAATATAATAGATTATCAAGGATCCTCCAAAATCTCTAAATGTCTATTTTTGCTAATACTGGCAACTGTAGTAATTATGGTTTCGAATGAATGATTTATTTATTTTTAATAATTTTAAATAAAAAAAACCTGACCTGTTGAAATTCTATTAACCTAATAATAATTTGGCAGTTGCTCAGTGAAATTAAAAGTCCCATCATAGAACTAAGGTTTTCTCTCAAATCCAAATGTTTACCTGTGATTTACAAATAACCAGGATATTGTGACTTTTATGAGCTTTTTAGCAGCACAAATTAATAGTTTTAATGATGATTATTCAGATAATCTGAAAAAAAAAAAATTGAAGTGGAAAAGTTCTTTAGCATGTTAATCCAACGTCAATTTGGGAAGGGGGAATTTTTTTTTATAGGGAACATAAAAATTAATATTTCATTATTTCTTTTTATTTTACAATTGTGTGCATGTCCACAAACATTTGTTAATAAAAATTTTATGAAAATAATCCATTTAACATTTTTAGATTTCAAAGTTTTTTTAATTGTAAAACTGGTTTAAATGCTTGTGCTGGTTTAAGAGTTAGGCTCAGCACTAGTTAGTTACTGGTGCTTTATATTCATTTATTGAAAATTCATCAATTTGAATGTCATTTCTCTGATAGTAGATAATTAATATATATATATTATATAAAACTAAATATTTATTTATTTAAACTTTATAAGACAATCTCTCTGTTTTTCAGTCATCATCCAATCTTCTGGTGGATTGAGCAAGGATGACATTGAAAACATGATTAAGAATGCTGAGAAGTATGCAGAACAGGACAAGATTAAGAAGGTGAGTTTAATTTCCCCATGTTCATTTGTTTAAATGTCAGTGGGATTTTCATACACTTATTATTTTCTTAACTGTTACAATTGCTTCATATAAAAGTATTTTTTTTTTATGTATTTAGCCTTTAAATTTTCTTATGGCCTATTTTGACAGTGTTGCAAGACACAGGAAAATAAAAACAAACTAATAAATCGGGGACTTTTTTTTCCAATTTTCTGGAATTTTACTAAAATTTATAGACTAATGTGCCTATTGTATTTCTTTAAACAAGGATGCACAGATATATTTACCTTCTGGAAAGGTCAGCAAATTGCTCTTAATATTAAATGACAACCTTTTAAGCCTTTAGTCACTGAACCCAACTACAAAAATATAGTAAAAATCTTGGTAAAACTTTTAACATTGTTACAAATTCTATTTATGTGTACTGTTACATTTAATATATATGTTTTATTGCGTGTTGTAATAAATAGTCTTTACATAGTATGATAAAGTTGTAGATTACACAAAACTGTTATTTATATTATTTTTAATGAATGTGAAAAATATTGACGTTGTAGTAAAAATGGCTTTTTGTGTTAATCCATTGATATTTCGTGAAGGAAACTGTGGAGGTGGTGAACCAAGCCGAAGGCATCATTCACGACACTGAATCCAAAATGGAGGAATTCAAGAGCCAGCTTCCTGAAGAAGAGGTGGGTTGTCTTGTTGTATATTGTATAATTTATCCATATAAGTTTTAGTGCCCATAGAATAAGGAATCTGGTCAATCTGGAAACATCGGAGATTTGGGGAATTAAAAAAAATTATTGAAATTAACAAAAATAAAATTAAGTTGATTTCTGGCTATGAAACATCGTTGATTGACTTCTTATATTCAAATACTTTCAAAATGCAGTCAAAAGAAAAAAACGATTGTTGGATTATAAAATGTGTACTTATAATTTTTTTTCTTTCCAAGATCGTACTGAAATGCTGTTGTTCTATACTTGGCAGAACAACTGTCTGTCTATAACTAAATACTTGTACGCTTAAGTAATTGTAATAACGGATGTTCGAATGTTTTAATAATTGTTAAATTGAGAAATTCCGATTTTTCTTGACTATTTCTAAAGCTTTTTTTTTTTTTACCCAAACTTAACTGTTGATAGCAACTGCCCTAGGCTATTTTATTCTTTGGAAAATTTAGTAAATGATTTATTTTGGGAACTTGTAAAGCAATAAGTAGTGCCGAATATTGTATGTTATAATGCTGAATTTGTGTAAATCGGTATTGTTTCTATCACGCTGAAAAACTATGCAGGTTAATTCAAATAATTTTCTCCAGACATCCTGTGATAACATACTAATTTTTGAGGAGGGCCAATCAAAATTTTATATTTTGAAAAAAAGTCGTTACAAATATATTCAATTTATTCATAAAAGTTTAACTACTATATAAAGGAAAAGCTATGACAAATGTTTGCAAGTTAAAAAATTAAATTAGTGTAATGTTTTCAAGTGTTTTTGTTACAATTTAACAACATTTTAACCTTTCAAACGTCTGTTTTTACTAGTATGCGAAATATAGGGTATTCCTTAATTTCCTCTAGGGATTAAAAAAGCTAATATTAAAAAAAAACTGATTAATACAGTATGTTACAATAGAGAATCACTTTCAAGTTTTATTCAGCTATCTAATATATGCACTCTTGGGTGATGTGATATATATCAATTCTAAAATCTAGGTATTGCCGTACTTTTCTCAATGCATCAGAATCAAGACAGCCTTAGCCTGTAGTATTTCCTCACAATTCTAATTATAAGTCTGTTGACTTTTTTGTGCTTTTACCCTGTTCTATAAATGGCCCATTTAGCGAATTCTATAATTAAATATTTGAATGAAACTTTTATGTTGTCATTGTTTTGTAAACTATACACTTACCAAACCTTGAAAGGAATTATGAAACGCCCTATACATTATTATATGTGCCTCGTCATTTTTCAGTTTAATTCAATTTGTCTAATTTCTTTCAAGCAACTTTTTTTTATATAAATGTATTAAATTAGTTTCTGATATCTCTTTAAAAAACAATTTATGTTCCCAAATAACTCTTGAAGCATTTTTCTCTAAATGTGTATGGTGAAAGTAAAGGTGTGTTTATTAATGTGTAATGTGTGTGCAGGTGGGTAACATCAAGACCAAGATGGAGGAGGTGCGAAAGCTGATTGCCAACAAAGACAATGAGTCTCCTGAGACCGTGCGAAAGGCCGTACAGGATCTGCAACAGTCTTCCCTCAAGCTGTTCGAGGCGGCCTACAAAAAGGTAACTGAACTGTCGTCGTCTCTTGTGTTATTACCATTGTTTGAGATGGAGTTTTCTAAATATTTTTAGCACTCACGAGTTACTTTAAACATTTATTGAAAAGATTTGCCTATTTACAATCGGGCATACGTAATGAAAGTTTAACATTTTACTGGTATTCTGTCGTAAAGATTTCTGTAATTTCATTTCTGCATTTTAGCAAAGAGAAAAAAAATTTTTGGTTAAATGAGATTTCTTTTAGCATTTTGCTTTTAAAAAAATCAGTTTAAAGCAGTGTATCTCAATTCCATGTTTCGTGAACAAGTTAAATACATTTATGCATTATTAATTTATTTTCAAAAAATAAATCAATTAACATTTGAATTGTACTTAGCATAATAAGAATATTTGTCACTTTAATTTTATTAAGTTTTATTAAAAGGTGGTGGTCCACACTTTGTATAGCTTTTAAATGGTGTTCTGAGGACATCCAAAGGTTAGGAATAATGGTTGTTTTCATAACTTAAGGTTATTTATTTTACATAATGCTGAATTGTGTATTTAAATTTAAAAATGTTTTTCCATATAAATAAAAAAAAATTGGTATTTATGCACTATCAAGGAGGAGTTCAGAAAAGATCATGTGTTTCTATATAAAGCATGTATTGCAACCCTTCGTAATGTAATTGTAAAATCAGTGAAATTTTTGTGATGCCACATGGAAATGAAGGAACTTTTTTTTCTTTTAATTTGTTACCACCCTGGATCTAGCTGTTTAGTTATGGAAATGTTGTTAGTCAATTTTTCCACACGATAGCCGATTTACCCATTATAATTCAGATTTACTAAATATATAGAAATAATAAGTTGTCGCATTATATATATATATTTTCTAGACCATGCAAATTTTCACATCAATTTTTTTATAATTGACCATATACATTCCTTGTTTATTACTATAATAAACAATTTTGTTTGCCATGCTTGTCTAGAATAATCATGTATATTTTGTAGTTGCATTTCTTAAATGAAATTCAATTTCAGATGGCCAGTGAAAGACAAGGAAGTTCTTCCACAACAAGTGAAAGCACAACCGAGAGCAGTTCCACCGAAGACAAAGAAAAGAAAGAGGAAAAGAGTTAAAGAAATTCAAATAGAGAAATGACTAATTTTTTTAAGAAAGCAATCAACTCAATAGTTGTCTCCCGATTGTAAACTCATGTTGCGAGTGTTCCTTCTGCTCACATCACTTTTCTGCTGTGTTGTGGCTATGAGAACCATGTGCACTGTATTATAGCTCATTATTGATTATGTAGATATACAAGAGATTGTAACAACATTTGTTTTATTTTACAATTAAACAGAAATCAGTAAATATCGATCTTGTACGATTGTGTCTTTTCTATCAACGTGGATTTCCATATTCCATCAACTGCGCATCTCATCTCGATTTCCTGGAATATGTCGCTTTTGGTGATCTGAAACAGTGAAATAGAAATATTTTATTCTAGTTAAATTTAAATGCTTATGAATAATTTATTTAAATATTTGTTTACCTCTGTGAAACCAACGGTAGCAAATAGCTTTAAGCTTTGGGTATTTTTCATTTTAATCTTTGCTGTAAATGTATTGATTGATAACGTTTCCATACCTAAATGAAATTAACACAAAACTGTAAATTGTGGAGTATATAGAAAAAAATTAGATTTGGGATATCACATGAGCCTAATAAAAAGTCTATGAGATTGAAGTTTTTGAGCATTCATTATAAAAGGAAATACAATTTCATATTGAAAATACTTGAACTTCCATGATTCAATCTATGAGTTGTTTAATAAATCCCTTTTTAAAAAATAACCATTTTTTTTTTTTGTGCATTTCTATGTTAGGACAGTTTATAAGTTTTCTTTTATAAAATTAGTTTTAGATTAATTAAATCAAACTAATGCTATTTATATGAGATGATATATGAAAATCCACAAAATTTGTAAGTTTGAATACTCAAATGATGGCAAATATGTTTAACAGTGTTCTACTCGAGTTTAAAATTTCAATAAATTTAGTACATAAGTAAAGAAAATTTTAATATAGAAAATAGTAATTGCACATACCATAACGTAACATAAATAGCAAAGCTTCTTTTCCCTTCCCTTTGGATCGATGTGCAGGATCTAAAATATTTACATCTAATTACAATAATTACTAATTTTCAAATAGTTTCATTGACCCTTTACAGTCCAAGTATGTTATACATTTTCTTTTTAAATCTCCCATTTCTCTCTAAAAAAAAATTAATGCACCCAAAATCTGTTTTAAAGTTAATGAGATAAGGTAACGAAAGAAGAGCATTTTATAAACTTAACGACATGATGTCTGGTCACCCGAGAAATAGCAATGAACTGCAAAAGGGTCAATCTAGCGAAAAACCAGTAGAAGTTTTTTGAAGCTGCAGTTCTTTTACAAATTCCTTCATTTTATTAATTTTTCATTATTATACCTATACTAAAAATTTTATAAAATAACGATTAATATAAAAATTGATTTTTAATTTATCTACATAAAATCTTGAGTTAATTCTTTTTGATAATGCAGTATGTTTAATTATCTCCTAATTTCAGGCTGGCTGTAATGACGGATAATTGTAATATCCAGATACTGCCAATTTTCCGACTTATTGGCAGAAGCACGTTGGCCGGATATCTGTTGTGTCCCTAATTTTAATCAAATATTGGCTGTGTATAACTACTCCTGGTACTCGTGTTGTAGTAGCAGTTGGAAGATTGGGGATGTAACTTGGGTGATCGTGGTTCAAAATTTTCTATTTTTAACTTGTGTAAAACTTTAGTAAAATTCAGTCGGAAACCAATTTTAAGGGTTGAATTTAGGCGTAAACAATTTTTAAAATCCCTAAAAGTATTTACCGAAAATATCCAATTCATTATTCCTGTAATATAAGGCCGGTATGAAAAATAAAGATTTTTTATAAAACTTTAATATATTTTAAGACAATAAATTGACCATATTACAGTATTTCAATGATTTATAAAAGTGTTTTGGTCAATTTGTGTTATTATAGGTAGTTTTCTTTGAATTTCTACATGATTCCCGACATGCTGATTAAAGAAACAGAAACAAATAGTTGAATACTTATAAAAGAAGCTATGGATATGAAGTATTTTACCCAATTGTTGTAGCAAATATATAATTTGCATTTATTGTAATTGCTTTGGTTTTAAAATTTATTGCTTAACAATCATAGGAATTTATATGTTTTATTACTAATAAAAGCAGAAGAATTGATAATTTGTAATTGTTCTTACTTTCAACTTTTCTGCAAGATACTAGCTCTTCAACCCAGTTTTTTTCTTCTTATATTCAGTAGTCCATTTCCCTTCAAAGCATGTTCTATTTCTTTATAAGTAAGCTATTGTTTGTTTCTGTTTTTGAAGCCGGGCATCGAATTTCTGATATTCATACATGAACATCTTTGTAGCTCCCACTGACCACCTATCACTCATTTTTTAATTACTTGTTCAAAGCAAACGACTTGCTTCAAATATTGAGAATGAAGTTTATTTGGCACAAAACTAAAAGCAAAATTAAATCTGACACAGAGAAAATAAGGAAAGTTGGCAGTTTCTAACGGTCAAGGTGATGGTGCAGAATACATCAATATTAATCTTCTATAAAACATTAGATGAAGCCAACTTTTATAAAAGATTCTTTGACAAAGTTTGTCTTTTATCAAAGTCGGCCTTTTCACTATTATATTTCTTTGTCAAACTTATTTTATCAAAGAACTTTGATATTTAGCGGCCTAATGCAGTGGTTTTTTTTATTATTATGTTACCATTGCACCTTAGTTTGATGTCGAATATAGTATAATGTACATATTATACTGTAGGACATGTTATAATATAAAGTAACTTTACCAGCAATCATGACTTCAATTTCTGAAGCTTTTGGATCTTCGGGGTCATTGAGATAGAGATTAACATCTCCGATAATGGAATCTGAATTAATAGAAAAAGCAAATAAAACATTTTTAAAATACAACTTGTCTTATATAAAATTCTAAAACTTCATACTTTATGTCAGCAGAAACCATATATTTATTAAATTAAAGTTTACCCAATTCATTTCCAGTTTTCTCTAAAGTTTCTTTGTCTACAACTATGAAAGTACATTCTGTAAAAAAAATATTAGAAATATAATATACCTAAAAACATCAATTGTTGCAGTATAACACCTGCCAACATTTCAAAAACCAATCCATACACACCTTTTTTGCATAAAATATTTTATTTAAGGGTGCAGAAAATTATACTTTCCGTTTAAACTACCATGCGAAATATATAAAAAAAAGTATTCATTAATTACCAAATGTGTTAATTTTTTTCATTTTTACTGATAATTATAAATGCATGTGCTGATTTAAAAAAAATCACAACATTTTAACAGTAAAAAAAATATTTACAATAAAAATTTAATGACATAATAACACAATTGAATAACATTTTTAAAGAGTTGTTATTTCTGTGTTTCTTGAAGCTCTTTTTATAATCAGCAAAAATAGCAAATTTTAATATAATGAAATCCATACAAAAATTTTTAAGCTAATAGTACAACCATATAAAAATCTACACGTTATATAGACATGGACAATCTATACAAGCGTGCTGATACACTGTATGGAAGATTTATACAAGTCGCACATAACCAATAATTGCTCTTAAACTTTTAATAAGCTAAACAACTAAAAACTCTCTCACCACATGCAACAATTACTTAATTGCATCCAACTCAAGGCTATCAGATCTCAAATTTTGCATTCTTCAAAGGAAAGGTGAAAAATCTTTAAATTAGGATTATTGAGAATATTTGGCAAAGCTGTTAGCGCGGTAGCGAGCGAAAGGATATTTTGTGCAAGTAAAAGTTGCTCAGTGAGCAGATACAATTTAAGTTTATCAGTTGTATACAACTATACAGTTCAGTTGCATGTCCTCCGATAGTTGCCTAAACCGCGGGTAGCCTTACTTAAAAGAAACAATTCTTACTATCCGCATCTTCAAACCAAGATTGCTGCATTTCGTATTCTTGCTCTAGTGTCAAGGGCTCTGAAGCTGTCAATTCAAGGAGTTCTTCATTTTGCATCCAAGAATGGTATCTGGAAATGAATAATTACTACTTACTATAGTTTGCATAACAGCGATTCTCTCTCAATAAAAAAAAAATCTTGGAATTTGTGCCAGTTAAAGATTTGTTTTAGAATAGAAACATATACTATTCAAATTGATCGTTTGCTTAGGATTGGGTAGAATATTTAATGATGAAATTGTGCAACAGATGTCACGGTTGTAGTTTTTTTTAACTGATTATCTCTATGAGAATGATTTCAAGATTGAATACTACAAGTAAATCAGTAAAGATGGGTATACCAATTAGAACATTCCAACCAATCATTAAAATACATGCTGGGGCGATGAAGTTAAGTACATTTCCTGTACCTCTGACGGAATGAAGGCATGTGTAATAAAATTATATATTTTATATAAACAAATTACATCAGTAGCAAATTGATATCCAGAATGACATTTTAATACATAAACCTGCCCGATTACTTCCCATCTGCAAGCCACTTGAAAAAAGTGTCTACTTTGAGGCCAAATTAAGGATATTGCGACTTTTTTGTAATTATCCATACACATCTCCAAGCTTTAAAATTCACCACTGAACATTTTGAATTTAATTTTTTAAGGGTTAGAATTTGATTCCAATAAAATAATCTTTAAATTATATAATTATTTAGCTTTATAAGAAAACTTTCAAGTATTTATTGTGCATCTTTACCATAATGCTAAAATGTAGTTCAATTTTTTTTTGAAAAATCATAAAATATATATTAATTGTGTGGGTTCTTAATAAGTTTTCAACTCTTTTAGAATACTTATAGCAAATATTATGTAATACTTTGAATTCTAATTAAGTTATTAACGATTTTCAGTTCTAAAGAAACTGAAAAAACTTACTTTTCTACATGAGATTTCTTATAAGGTATTAAAATGATTTTTTCTCCTACAATCATTATATTGCAATTAATTTTCATTGTATGAAAGAAGTTGAATAAGTATTTTGGTACAAATAACTATGAACATTTATTATAGAGAGCACAATTTGTCGTATATAAGAAATATGTTTGTTTATTTGGTATATTTGCTGGATTCTTGCTCCACTTGCTAAGAAGTATTATGATTACAGTTAAAATTAAATAGTGTTTTACAATTTTAGTTAAAAAAATATTTTTCTTGTATTATATTTTACGTTAATGATCTTTTGCAAAAAGCAATCATAAATTAGTGATTGTACATCTTATCTTCATACAATAGTAAGTTTGAAATATATTAAATATTAGATGCGAATATCTGGCAATTCATAAGTAGGTTTCGTTTTGTATACATCACACTTCCACATGAATGTATCCGTTTTGTCGGTTATTTATTCTTATTCCTTCTTAAACCTCCCATGTTTATAATATTTATTTTAAACTCTAAGTTTATATCGAATTTTTCTATCTATTATTTAAAAATAAATACATTATTGACAACGTTTTAAGTTAATTTTTTATTGTAATCTACCGGAACTTGTTGCTATATAATTTTTTTTTTACCGTAATCAAGCACGGCCAAATTTTTCGACTAACCCTAAACAATGTCTCAAGTTGAGCCCAAATCTATTACCATTTGTAGAAATACATCTTCTGCTATTGTGCATCTTTTCGGTAATGTAATAGTACCTTTTATTTTTTTTAAATAAATAATAAAATGTTTAGCTTTCTAATGGATTTGTTATATGTTAAAAATATTTACCTATTTTTTAAATAAAATAATTATTTGTGACTGTTTAAATATATTTTTTGTGCTAACCTTTTACATGTTTAAGTTTAAAAGAACTCGCATGTCAACCAGAAAGAAATTCATGTCTGTAGCAGATTCTAAATATGTTAAATGAGAAGCTATATTTTATAAAATGATAAAAGTTTAGTGTAAAGGTTCAAATACTTAGAAAGACTGTATGACATGTATACTTTTAAACGTGCAGGCATTTTCAAAAAGTTTATTTTAATATTCTATTGTAAAATCTTAGATATGGTTTTTATTTGATGCAAAGGGTAAGGCTATAGCCCTTATGTAAATTCACCCTTCATATAGACTACTTTTTGCGAAGGTTGAAAATTTCCTATTGTAACTGTTGTTATTTAGTGCAAAATCATTCCAATTAAAATGTTGTCTCATTTATGTACATATGTGAAATAACAACTTAAAGTAGTCCAGTTTGGTTGCTAATTAAAATTGTTTAAATCAGACCTGCCAATGGAAGAGATATATGCTGAAGCAGGGTCGGATTTAGGCATAGGCTGCAGCCTCAGGCCCTGCACCATATGTCAAGGGGGGGGGGGGGGGGGGAGTTCACTTGACAGTGTGACAAAAATTCTCCTAAATTCCCGACTTTTGATCATGTTTTGCAATATGTGGGATATTTTATCTTTGTTAAAAAGAGGGGAGAAGATGTTCAAATGCGAGAGAGTTGGTTGGTCTGTTAGATACACACATATAAAATGACCCAAATGGTAAAAGAAGTATTTTTTCAATATAACTTTTCACTAGACATAACTCTGCTAGTGATATAAATATGTTAAATATGCACTTCTGGCTTAAAGTAAAAGCATGTTTTATTTATATGCTGCTTGGTACAAACACCTAACCCTTTGCACCCCAAAAATATCTTTGAAATTTGTGTTATTTCTACAAAACAGTTATGCCTCTTTCTGATCCTTTTCCCAGAATTTTTTCATTCTCATAGAGGAAAAAAATAAGAATCTGTTTTGGATCTGCAAGAGTTTGCTCTCCTTTATTTTAAAGAACATTGAACCAAGCGGACTGGTCGTTATGTTGTCGCTTGAGAGGTGACAGAGGAGTGCAAAGGGTTAAGTTTGTTTTTTATGCCATGCCTTTATTTTGAGCTAGTCACGAAATCACTAAAATCAATATAGAAAATAAACTTCTTTGTTAGTTTTTAATGAATTAAAATAAATAAAACAGAACTTATTGATTGCTACTTGTAGAAAGAAATGTACAGTTTTATCAGTTTTAAAATTTGACATCTTTGTATTTTAGGAGCCACTTTAACTTCTTGGAAACCTAATGGGTCTGAAGTCTTGTTTGTAAGGTAGTATGAAGTTTGAAGAAATTTGTATGCAAATATTTATAATTAAAATATAAATTCTAATTTTTGTATTTTATTTCAGTCAGAAGTCTCATTTTGACAAAACTCCCATTCGAGGTGGAGTGCCTGTTATCTTTCGTAAGTTTGATGCTGCTTTTATACAAGTTCATTTTTTCTGTTATACATTTTGATGCATCTTGCATATATGTATTCCACTTGGCAGTATGTTCATTTGCATGGAGTAAAGAAGAAGGTGGAGGTGCGAACAAGTCTGAAACCAGTTTGCAATGTGAAGTAAGCAATCCCTTAAAAAGTAGTAAAAGGCGAAGTATTTGGCACTATTCTAAAGCACTACTTTGTACCAGTACTTGGCGATAATTTATTTTATAATTTAATTTACCTATGAATTGGAAATAATAGCATCCTTTATCGATTTGGAACTTGTACTGCATCCCACAACTGCACAAACCGTCATTTTTTAAGTTTTAAGCGTTTTCTTAATTTAAAAATAATGCATCCCTCGTAGAAAAACTACTGCAAACTAGGTTTGTTTGTGCCTAGTTTGGGGTTGCTAACTTACTTCTCACGAAATTTCGCCAAATCATCTCCACCTTTTTCTTTACTCCGTGGTTCATTTGCCTTATCTTAGCTTGAAAAAAGTGTTGCCAAAGTCAAAATTCTAAATAATGAATGCTGTCACATTTCCCTTTTTTAGATTTTTTCTTTATAAAAACACATTTTTACTGCTAAAAAAATTAGAATCCTTTTTTTTTGTAAATACAATTTAACTTAATTTTATTAAACATCAGAACATAAAATATCAATATAATTTTCAGTTTGGAAGTAAAGTAGCAAATACAACTGCTAATCTATTTACAAATAGGTCTGCACTTTTTTTTTATATCGGATCTTAGTATGTCACAACCGATAGGAGGGCATTTTTGTTGGGATCACGTTTATAGTGCTTTTTGTTGAATTTTAGACTTTAATAACTTAAAAAATAAATTTTTTATGAACATATAATTCGGATAGTAAGAATCGTGGGAACTTTTTTTGTTAATCTAGCTCTGTTTGAGACAAATTTAAAATATGTGACAATTTTTCATTATTGAATTTGTGAATAAAAAATTTGTGGGAAATGTAAAACATTTAGTTGTTTATAAATTAAAATTTAGCTAAACAAAACAGAATATTATGCAAATGCAAGTTTTGAGTTTATAAATAAGGAAGGATGGGCCTTAAAAATCATTCAAAGCAGTAGCATATGCAGAAAATGTGTATGAGATAGGTTTTGCATGGTCAGTACACACCCACCTTTATTAGAAAAAATAGCAAATATGTATGTTAATAAATTTCTATACACAAACATGCTACTTTTCTGTGAAAACTCTAATTTTCGCTTTTTCACCAGCATAAAACTAATTATTAATAATCACCTAGATTTTTAATAAATAAACTAAATTAATATTACTAACAAAAATACAGAACTCGATTAATTTATGCAGCGACTTATGACAGTGACTAAGCTTTTTGAATGTTATTTAGCAAAGGAGTTATCATTTGAATAATGTTTGCAGCTCAGTTTGGCCCATGGGAATGTGGGCCTCAACATGGATTTGCCAGAAGAGTATTGTGGACGGTAAAGGAGGGAGAAACTGTGAGTTTTTTACACACACTCAATTTAACTCCTATACCCAGTAGCAGAAAATTTCTTAATTGTCTGCGACAACATTTTAGTGAGTAAGATTCGTCTTCAACTTAAATTATTTTTACAACTATCGGTATACCTTTCATGAGCAAGTATAACAGCGACGATTAAAGATAGAATCTCAACAAACCTAGAACGAATCTGCAGAAAATGTTCTAGTAGAGCAGACATAAAAAAAAAGGCGTTTGATATAATTCTGCAAAAATTTATCTGCAGACATTTGAAACAATCTGTGACGTACGACGCACGTCGCTGCGTTTCTGCTTCCGGGCTCCTATAGATTTTTTATATTAGTTAACAATTCTGTTTAATCCGTCCTTAATTAAAATGGACTAGTATAATGTCACTGCACAACAAATAATTAATCACTTCTTAATCATTACTTGAACTTTCCTAACTATTTCTCTAGTCATATTTAATGTAAGCGTTGTATTTTGGTATGCTTTTATAACAAATATTTATTTGCATCTTCTCTTGAGCCAAGTATATACAGTATCTAATTGAACTTGCAAATACTGATGACCAGTGGCGGATTTAAGACAAAAGGACCAGGCGGCAAAAATGTTTGAAGGGGGCCCGTTTTCTAATAAATAATTTAGGAGCAAACATTCAAAAAACGTGTTTTTTTTCTAAAATTTCTAAAAATAGAATTATTACATCTTTTGAACTTGCTTCCGAATTTTCTGTAGAACTTAACTATTTTCTTTGTCCAAAACTCGTTTTATCCTTTGAATTTATCTAGCAAATTTTGGAATCAGTCAATGTAGTAAGAAAAAGTTATTTGCGGTTTTTCCCACGAACTTCTCAAATTCTGTAGGCTCACTTAATGTGACAAAACACAATTTGAATGTTTGTTCCTAAATGATCCTTTTCTTATAATACTAACAAAAATAATAGCTTCAAGCACAAAACAATTATAATAACATTTAAAATATATTTACTAATATTACAAAAAGTTTACATACTTATTATATATTCAAATTTTACACTTTAATATTGCAGCCTCGCCTTGCTTTTTGTTCAGAAAAAATTTCTATTGTTGATTTTAAGTTAATTTTATTTGCAATAGATTTTTCGATATTTAAAATGCTATAATCTTTTTTTTTTTACATTATTCTTATATTTACTTTTTACATTTTTAACGAAGTGTTGTAGATATTCATATAAATATCTGAAATTATGTTTATTTCAGCTATTTAAATGGATAAATTTTATAAATAGTTTTCAAACTTAAACTTTTTCTGCTTTTAGGAAACATAAAAAGTTAGTAATATAAAAAAATATATACGATTTTGCATGAGTCATAGTTTATTGAGTACAAGAAAAGTTTCATTGGATAATGTTTTGAATAAATATAAATTATCAATTTAAATATTAGCAAATGAAATAAATAATAAATTATTAACAAATGAAATAAATAATAAATTGTTGAATACATAATTATTCAATTGATGCAATAAAACCATTAGAAATCTAGACTTTATATAAACCATATTTTCCTAGTATTTGCAATAATTCGCTACATTGAAATTGCATTTATTATATGTAATTTATATATTATTCAAGATTAAAATGAGCTTCGACTTATTTCTATACATAAATATTCTTAGTGTTATTGACTTAATGGTGTATAGCAAAAACAAACATTTTAATTAGAGTCACTGCCAATTGATTAACATAATTACAAAAGCCCATTTCATTAGGAAAGATGTTGTGATTTGTAATTGATTTTTAGAATATAGAAATATTTACTTACTTGCAAAACAGTAAAATATGCTGATTTAAAAAACTCCTACATTTGTTATTAGTACTAAAAAAATTACTTCTTAAATTTACCGTCTTACTCAAGAAGCTGTGAAATGGAGACTGTTCGATCTCATAAATTAGGGATTTTTTTTCAAGTAGCCCCCTACGACCTCACGGGTATATCACCAATATAGTTGTAGTGTAGTCCATTCTAAACCTCCACAAGCATAAAAAGGCAATACTCATGTCACAATGGAAAGAGTCAACCAGTACGGCCAAGTGTCACTAATTACAAACAGAAGAGGACGAAGCGAAGTAGACTATACACATTACAATTCCCCGAAAAGCAGTCCTTTGTGACCCTTCACATATGTCTTGAGAGGTGCTTTGGACACCTGTTTGGACAAAAGGGCATTTGACTAATGATACATACAAATCGTCTTCGAAAGGAAACTATTGAAAAAGGTTTGCAAACGATTTCATTGTCAAAGCTACGACAATTCATTCTTCTCCTGTTCTTTTCAAAACGACCTCTTTCCCATTCCAAGCGCACGTAAAACACGTTTGTGAATTAACAAGGGTTTCCTTTCCAAGGCGGATTTTTGTACAAATTCTCTATTCCTACAATTGGTATTTAAAATGAGATTTTTTTTTAAAAAAAAGGTAGAGGGGATTATTATATTAGGGAGGGAGACTCAGCCCCTTCAAAATATTTCTTGAAGGGGGCTCTAGACCTCTAGCCCCCCTAAGCATATGCCCGGGATTGATTAAAAAAATTCATTACTATAGGCACAAAAGCACTGATAGGGGCCATTACTCTCGCAAAAAATGGATTAATATAATTAAAAAATCCCACATATACAGTTAATTATTCTTTTAAAAAACAAGAAATTACAACGTTTTTGGAAAAATTGCTGTAAAGCTATGCAAAATTGCAGTAAACGCATTTTAAAAAACATAGGCAATTTTCCTACAATAAAAGTTAGGCTCATAAATCCAGGGCTCTTAGCTCCAGACTAACGTGCTTAATGATAAATTAGGCCCTGTTCAACCCAAACTTCATAGTTTATTAAATGAAATATTTTCAACGATTTTTCTTACGCTTTTAAATAGACCCTAAAGCATCAATTCGAGTTTCCAGATATGTGTTTGATAAGTGTTATATATTTTATAGCATAGGGGAATACTATAAAATTGTAACTTCTGTAAATGAATACTCCCCCCCCCCCCCCCCCCCCCCCCCCTTAGCGCTGTGACACAGGGTCCCGTGCTGTGCTTTGGATTGGTTGCCTTTTGCCAACAAGAAAAAACTTAATCTGTCTTTGAATTTCTAAACCCCTTTTTTAAAAAAAATATTTAGATTAGACCGTTTTGCTACATTTTTTATTTTAAAACAAATATTTTAAATAATGATTAGAAACTGCCGTTCTCATGCTCTATGCACTTAAACTCTGAGTTTAATTTTCGAGAGTCGTTGTTTAGCCCCACTCCTAAATAATAATAATCTTAAAATCTATTAAAAATATTATAATTTTTAAATCTATATCATAGTTCATGGATTCTCGCAGCTACCTTCGCACAGGGCCCTGCGTCTCGTAAGAGGCCCCACGTTTGGTCTGTTTACAAAAACAGGGCCCTGCCCCCGCGTCGTAGATGATTTGGGGACTTACGATTTGGGGTCCGTTTGCACGGACTTATAGGATAATGGAGGTAAAGAGGAGGAATGGGTCCGGGCCCGTTGAAGGGGCACCTGTCTACTCGTATGCATAACGATAAAGAAATCCAAACAGATAATTTCGGTGAAATGTTTAGTAAAATTAAAATATGTTAAAAAATAAAAGAAAAAATTATTTCTCTTCCTCCCTTTTCTAATTTTTGGAGTCGGGGGGGCCCAAAATGGACCCAAGACAAGGGGGCCCAGGCGGCAACTGTCCATTTGCCGCCCGTTAAATCCGCCACTGCTGATGACCAACTACAGGCTCTAAGCCCAGCAATCTTGGTTATAGTTTAGCACATCCTAACAATCCCACAATGCCGATCCAGCTGTTTTCTAAAATTACCTACTCCTGACAAATTCACCACCTCTTCAGGCAAACTATTCCATTTGTCTATTATTCTATTATAAAAATAATGCTTTTTGCCCTCTAGATTAAGTTGTGCTTTGCATAACTTGTACCCATGACCCCTATTCCCATTGATTGTATGCCTTCAACATCTACTCAAGTGTATACATGTTTAAAAATCTAAGTATCTAGTAGGGGCTGGTGTACATTAAATCTGCCGCCCAATGTTGTTTGGGATGTGGAAATTTGGATAGAAGAGTGACACCTCAGGTGTTTCCCTCTTATCTAAAAAATGATTAAACTGACTTAGATAACAAAAATTTTAACATTTATTTTATTTGAATAAATTGTAATAATTGGAATTGTGGTAAATAAATGAATGATTTCTATAACATTTCTGATACAATTACTTTTAGATAACAAAAAAATACCTGCTTTTTATTTTTCCATCATTAAAAATTAGATACATCAATAGCAAGAGTAAATGGTTCCTTTTAACCATATTCATAATTTATTTCCCTACTTTTCTTTATTAGGACCCCGGAAAGGTGACATTGGTTCTTGAAGATTCAGAATCTACTTTGGAACTCTGGAATTATAGGTGTGTACAATCTACTAATGCAGTGACAGTGACTATTTAAGACTACAAAAGTGAAACCTCCTAAAATAATTTTTTACCATCCCCTTCCTTTAACAAATTGCTTAAATTCTTTAATATTAAATATTTTTATTAATTAGATTAACCTTGTTGGGCCTCAAGCCTATTGTTGGTCATCAAAACTTTTATTTGTATTTCATTTTGTATTAATATAAATTTTAAGACATTCCAATCCATTATTGTATTAAAAATACAAATGGCATATTTTTAATTGTTAGCTACATCCCTTTTGATTTCCCTATTTTATTTTATTTTCATACAAGTGATAAATAAAAACAGCTTAAATTTTCATAACCAGATTGTGTGGTCCTCTTAAGCTGTCTTGTCTAGAAAATAATTAGATACACTTATACACTGCACTTATATTACATATAATTTTCTAATGTATGCAAAAAAAATCTAAATAGTCCTTTTATGCATTTCATTATTCTTATTCATCTTATTTTTACATCAAATATTAAATTTTTGTTTATAATGGATCAGTTTATTGCTTTCTAATTTTAAAAAATCATCTTAACAGAAACTAAACAATACACTTTTTTAAAATTAATATTTTACTTCAATTTATGAGAAGTTTTTTTGTTTAAACATACTTTTAGTACAAGAGTTTCTCGATATGATAAAATTTGTTTTTTAATTTTTGGTAATAATTTTTAATCATTTACATTAAATAACTTAAATAGATTGCATTATTGTAAGAATTTTACCTCAAAGCATTTTATTGTAGACATTATTTAATTTATAATTGTACATTGTTGATTGCACTGTAACATGAGTTCTAAGTTAATTTTTTACACTCTCCTGAAACCTGTGACGTTAAAATTTTCAGATAATATATTTTAACACATTAATTTTTTAACTATGACACAGAAAATTTTCTATGTAATATTTTTTTTTATAATTTAATAATTAATTTTAAAAATAATTATTAATTTAAATAAAAATAATTAAATTGTAGCAATTATAATTGCTAAATAAGATAATTTTATAGCACATTTTAATTGTAAAATTTAATTACAATGAAAATGTGCTAAATTTAAATTTAAAAAAATGTTTAATTTAAATTAAAAATTGTATAGCAATTAATATTACATTTATGTAAAAATAGTTTAATCCACCTATAAATTCTTACAGATTAATTATTTGTATTTTTGCATGTTAACATTTAAAAAATATTTGTATTTTCATATTGCTATGTGGGATTATAAAAAAATTATTACTTCTTTAGATTTAAAATTGAATATACACTGACTCTTCTGGCAGATTCTGAATTAAAAATGGATGCAGTTATAACTAATAGAGGTATTATTTTTTTAAATAACATTTATTTTTTGGATCAAATCTGAGATTTATTTGAATTTGTTTAATGTTTAACAAAAACTTTTCCAAATAGAACTAATTTTTATAAAAATGTTGTTGCAACATATCGTCGGTGGAAGTGCAAAAGTGTAGTAAGTCTAACCCTAGCACTTTTTGGGAGAGCAAAAATAATTGTTTTCTTTGAATGATTGATTCTATGGTGGAACTTTTTGACATTTGGTTGTATCTTTTTATTAGATTAGGTTGTACCTTTTTAGTCATTAGATAATGACACCAGGAATTTTTTCACCTGGTGGTAATCGTATATTTATATATATATATTAAAAAATCTAATTTTTTGACATAAGGTCTTTTGCACTGTTAACAATCATATACTTTAACTCCCCCTTGATGTAAAATATAATTTTGTGTACATCAACGTTTTTAGAATTTTAATTACTTATACACTTGCATATAAGCTGAGAAATTTAAGTAAAAATGTTCAGCAAAGCGTAGGGGTGTCCACTTATACGCTGTAAATGGTCAGTAAAATTCATATTATAATTTGCCTAAAATGGGAGAAGGAGAGAAGTTGGAATCCAGCAGATTCTTGTTAAAAAGTGCTGACCATGTTTCTCCAATCGGAGACTGAGAATGTACGTCGCATGTGCTGACTAAAAACTGTTCTGTGCATCGCAGCGTAATCGTAACACAAAATGGCACTACTCGCTTAAATAATAAATTTAACTAAATAAAAAGTGATAAATATTTCATTGGTTTGTAGAATCTATGAAGATAGTATATGCTAGTTTAATAAGATTTTTAATGGAAGACTAAGAAGTTGACATTGTGTGTAACGGATAACACCACTTTAAAGTCAATCAATTGCAATAATTAAACAAAATTTATTTCACCAATACAGATTTTATTTCTTGTAATTATTCCTTATATAAAGATATTAATTATGATCTTATTAAAATTTCGAATTTAATTGACTGGGAAGCGATAAAATTGGGACATTGCTAATCCTCGAATTTGAGCTACCTTCAATTAATTTATTTCATAATTTAAAGCTAGGTATTTTAATAAGAAGTATACATTCATTCGTAATATGCTTTTAATTAATAATATACTTGTATTCCCTTCAATATGGATTTTAAAAAATGCTCATCCGTATTTATAGCAACAGTCAAGGATGTCGACAGAAAATAGTTTATGTTTTCTCAGTTTTTAAATCTTTACAAAACGATATTAATAATTAGAAAATGCACATTTTTGAATTTAAGTATGTGTTATAAAATATTTTATTATTGTAATGAGAGAGAGATTTAATTTAAGAAATCCGATGGAAGTTTGAATGTCGCAAGAACGTTTATGAGTGGTGCATACTTCGAGAGTTGATGAATCATCATGAACCTTCAAGGAAGGCCGTTTCTCCAGGCGTTTTCTTAATTTTTGATTTCTTGGTTTAAAATTTTTAATTTACTCTTTCTTCGATGATTTGCAGATTTTAATCTGGATTTTTCATGTACGACAATACAACTCGGGTTATATGAGAGTTTTCAATTTTGGACAAAAAAATCCTCTTAAAATTAGGAGGTCGGCTTATATGCAATATCTTTCCTTAGTGAATTGTATGGTTAAATTTCTAGTGTGTCAACTAGCAGTAAAATAATAAAACTTCATTTTATTTACATCACACAGTATGTATAATATTCAATTAGTATTCACCTTAATAAATTCTTGCAATGATTATAAATATTGAAACTGTTGCTTTTTGTCCTTTCTTATTCCCATTACATATTAACAAGGAATACAAGTGAAATCTTCTTGTGATACGAGAATCCATACCAGTTGGTTTGTATTCTCGAATCTACAAGAAGCTTGCATGCGATTTTATCATTCATCTAGAATAGACCTCGTATTTCGAATTATATGTTAACTTGTACATTCTTAAAAGTATGGCTTATTGTTCCATAAGTTCATTATTCACTGAGGTTATTTAACCAAACTGCTCATTCGGGCAACTTACAATTTTAATGTAAAATTAAATATTATTTGCATTGCTTTAAGAACAAGTATTCGTTATTATAAAAATTTGTTTTCTATTTTTGCAGATGAAAATGAGTTTACCTTCACATTCCTTCTGCATACTTACTTTTCTGTGCCAGATGTCGAAAAGTGTGCAATTACTGGCTTAAGAGGATGCAATTACATTGATAAGGTAAAACTTTTTGTTTTCAGCTGCAAAATGGAATCGGAATTGTTTTAAGTATTTTATTTTAATATTCTTTATTTATAACCCTAAGTATCTGCAGCCTGAAAGCTGCTTCAGTCCATGACACGAACAATGAACATATGTCTTACTTGCCCCTCTTAATGTTCAAACTCAGCCACTTGGTTATTTCTCAAAGGGCCAGTCGTAAACCCAACTTACCTTTGTACGGATCATGTGTATGGATTAAATTTCATATATATAAAAGATTTTATTTTTTAATTTAAAAAACGAAGTTAATCAAAGGGTTTTTTGTCATTGTAGTTAAGAACTGGAATTAAATGTTAAAATTTATAATTATGAGCAGTTAAATTAGAGATAACTACCATAGTAGTGAAATGGGGCTGTTATCGAACTAGTTAATGAAATAGTGCTGCATAAGGGTTGGTTGAGATATTCATAGTTTAAAACCTAAGTGACAGCCAACAACAGAATGGGCAAGAAACAAAATCTCAATGTATTTATACCTGCCAGATTTTTACTATTTTCTACAGTTTTACAATTGAAGATTTTAGTGCCAAAAGTATGTTAGTGTGCTGCACTTGTGTATATGATACCACTTGGCGATGTTTTCACCTGTCTCATTTTGGCTGTAAAAAAGTGTTACCAAAACAGGTGCTCTCATATTTCTAGTGCCAATTCGTTGTCTATCGATTTGGTTTTGGCAAACCTTTTTCGAAGCCAAGAAGAGGCAAGTAACAGATAAGTCACCATTTTACGACTGTACCACAGGAATTTCTAATAAATGTTAAAATAAAATTGTATTCAGTTTTCTCTTGAAAAATATACTTGATTGAATTTAGGTAAGAAATGGTTCCAAGTCTGTTGAAGAAAATGATGAAATAAAGATATCTGAGTTCACTGATAGGTATGTCTATAAGTTCCCACCACATCCCTTTGAATGCCATAAATTCTTAGAAATAATTTTTTTAATCATGAGCAAAGTTTCATGTTTCTTAAATTGAGAACATGAGCATATTGAAAACTGGGACTAATTTCCAGGCGGTTTTCGTTAAAATATACATATTGATGCTTTATGCACAGATCAGATGTGTTAAATGCAATTTTCTTAAATTTCAGGTTAAGAGCTACTTCAAATCCTTTAATGCTAATCACTATTTGTTGTTTCTGAAAAATAATTAGTTTTCTTGGCAGACAGAAACCCCTAACTATTGTGGTTTCTATTTCCCTTTAATAATGTCACAAGCTTTCAAATGACTGTCAAGGCAAAATTAGTAAATTATAAACTTTCATATTTGGACACTAAAAGCATCAATATATTTAAATATTAATAAATCAATGAAATGGGACTTGTACTATTATAGATTTGTGCTAAATATAGGATTTGTTGAAAAACTTTTTTTGTATAATTTAAATGTTTACTGACTTATAGAATAAGTGTGAAATAATATTTGTAGAATATAGAAAATAAAATAGTTATAGAATTGTCTCTAAGGGTTCCACTCATATATTTTTTTATGTCTGGATTCAAAAGAAAAAGAAAGTTTTTCAATTTGTCTAATATCCTATTTTAAAAATAGTACTTTCTCCCTTTCAGATTAAAATGTGATTTGCTTAATTTAAACACATTAACTTCCTTTTTATCACTCTTATTAAAATCCGAACCCTCGAACTTCCCCTTGTTTATAAATTTAAACAGTGTGTCAAATCCCCTAAACCTTCTCTCTTCCAAAGTATACATATTCAAATTTCTTAAATTATCTCTATAGTCCATACTTGTAATACCTTGGACCATTTTAGTAGCCCTCTTCTGAACTTTCTCTAACAAATCAATGTCTTTTTAAAAATATTTTAGTTGTTAAATAGGTTGAAAAAAAATCCTAATATATTATTTTATCTCTATCATTAAAAAATTTAGTTAATAGTTGCAACTTTTTCTTTGCTCTTTTTTTTACCTAAACCCATGTTTGATTGATATTGTTAGATAAAAAATATATTGTTTGTTGTATGTAAAAATATATTATTTAAACTCCATTGACTTGTTATTTTTATGCATAAAGTCTTTCCTTGTGAACAGCATACATAAAAAAATGTGTCTCGAAATGAATGTGTTTTAAATTAATTTTTTTATCTGTAACATGTTAGAAGTATTGTTAAAACTGCAATGTTTTAATGAATGATAATGAAACATTTAGTATAATTTATTTCTGAATTTATGAAGTACAAAAGTTTTAATTTAAAACTCAAATAAAATTTAGGCTCATAGGTTTCTTTTTACAATTTCTAAATGTTACGACATGTATTATTTTCTTTTTAAAAATGAAACAATTTTTGTAACACAAATAGCATAATTCTACCCTGCTTTACACATTGGTATAATATTAAATACAATTTTTCTTACAAATAAATTTTTAAATATTCATAATTTTTTTTAGTTTAGAAGTAATTAATTTGATTTTTGTTTTGTTTATATGCTTTTTAGAATGTATCGTCATCTTTTGTGTATTGTTATCAGACAATTACTTACTTTTTTTTATTTCAAAATGTGTTGCAGGGTTTATCTAAATACCCCAAATGTTAATAAAATATGCCATGCGTCTGAAGGCCGTGAAGTCACCATTGAGAAGTGTAATCTTCCAGACACTGGTAAGTTATATAACCACCAAATCTTTTTAATTAAAACATTAATAATATTTCTTTAAAAAAATCAATTCTGGTACATCCTCATTTACAAATTTATACTATGAACTGCCCATGCATGATTAATTAATTTTTTCATATAATTTTTTTCAATTAATTCACTGTTAATTACCTCATATTACTAGAACTATTTGTTTTAAAAATTCAACTTACAAAAAAATATTTAACCCAAAAGAAACTCTTATTTATGTAATAAATTTATTTTTGTATTTTAATTACATTCTCATAAAATACTCTTATTATTATTCAAGTATTGTTGATTCCAAGTAATTTTTTTTTCTGTATGCATGCCAAATCTGTTTATAATAGTATTTGATTGTACATTTAATAAATTTTCTTGAATTGGATAACACTTGCAAGTCCCAATACCAAGCTGGTAGCATTTACTCATAATTCACATTTTCTATATTCTTGCAATGAGGCACATAATTAGTGAGCCACTGTTGCTCCTAACAGGGACCCATACAAATCGACATTCATGCCTAGTCCTTTCTATCCCCACATTGATGTCCCTTTTCCAAAGCCCTTTTACCCAACAAACCCAGAACTCTAACAATATCACTCGTTTATTTATATTAGTGGATTCACTTGAGTAATATCGCCATGTGTATCCATTTGTTCTACTGGGGCCGGATAGCCCAGTGGATAAAGGCGTCTGCTGCGAATCAAAGGATTCACGGTTCGAACCTGTGCGAGGACTAGACTAAAGAATTGTAAAAAATGTAGTGATATTGCGATCGGCCAACTTCGCTACCAAAATACTAGAATGTCGTCCAGAACATCCACAAAAATTATCGGCGTGTATACGGGACTGGTGCACGATAAATCTGATCGGGGTCCAAAGTCCCGACGTCTATTGAACGTGTTGGGTGCCAGCTCAAGTTATTTATTAAGTTATTTATTTATTAAGTTATTATATATTAAGTTATAAGTTAAATATATTACATATTAAGTTATTTATTTATCAATAGAAATTAAAACTAACATACTTTGAGTAACTCTGTCTACGGAATTTTGAGTATCACTGGGAATAAAACACTTGTAATCCTTCCGTGAATTCAATATTCTGACCCAGGTGTTGTCCTCGTCATCTGACCATGGTTCAAAAATACGATGCATCGTTCTCGGGTCTTTCCTTCGAGATAGGCCCCAAACCGTCGCTAATAGCCCACTGTGCAGCTCTAGCGCGACGTTAATTAACTAACCAACCAACCATTTGTTCTACTTAAATGATATATTCTTTACTAGTTGTGTGGAATCCCTGGAGTGATAATGCCAAGAAGATGGCTGACTTTGGAGATGCTGAGTACAAGAGAATGGTGTGTGTTGAAGCTGGTTATGTAGGTGCCCCTTATACCTTAATATCAGGAGACACCTTTAGGGCTTCCCAGATATTGAAAGTAGCATGATAAGTTGAAAGCCTGTTTTTTTCTATATTCTTTGATGCAATGGTTGTAAGTGTAGTGGTTACAGAATTACTTATTTAAGCATTTATATACTTATTTTTCTAATGTGCATTATACATATTATGATATGGTTGTTCCAGTGACAAACTTCCCATATATTTACAAATATGATATTTTTCATTAATGCAAATATGATATTTATTTAATAACTTCATTTGTAGAAAAAATTGTGTAATTAATTTAAAAATAATAACAAAAAATTACTGTGTAATGACATTCCTATTTTGAAATATATGTTCATTAATTAGAAATTTATTTTGTGCTAAATTTTTTCAATCAGCATTATGTACTTTTTTTTTATAATGTGTTATACTGTTTTATAGATATTTTATTTTAATTGGAACTTCACAAGCATTCTTCCAATTCTCTTGTAAAAGTATTCCTACCTAGTTTATGTAAGTGAAAATTACTCATTAATTTATCAGATTTTCCTCTTTCAATTAAAAAAAATATATTTAAAAGTTGGCGAAGGTTGCTAATGGAAATCAAACTTTTTTCATTTTAATTGTTGTTCATAATTTGTAAATTTTCATGTTAGAGGTTTTGGTTTATATAGAGAAGAAATATATTTTCTATTTAACAAATTTATTGTATTTAATATAGTTTTCATTACAAATAATATAATGATGTGATTTAAAATGTTATAAAGAGTTTTTATATGAAATTGTTGATTGATTAAATATTTATTTTCTTCAAAACTTTTTGTAAGATGTTCTCTTTAGTTTACTTTTAGTTATATTTTATATTAAATCTATTTCAAAATATATATCTTATTTATTTTCATGGATAATATTATAATATAATATATTATTTTATGAAAATAAAATTATTTTTAATGTTTAAGTCTTTTTTTTTTATTATTATTATTACTTATCAAACTCTAACACAAGAAATTTCACATAGATATCTTACTTAAGACCATATTTAAGAGTTCTGATATTATTAAGTTATGATGGGCAATTCTTTAAATGGGTGTGACATCCCTAATCTACAATTTTCAAAGTTTAAATTTTAGTGGTTCATTTCAATGCTTTTTTTTTATTGTGTAACCATTAATTTAGTTGCATAAATTATATCTTTTACAAGGTTGCAATCCTTCTACAAAACAACGTTTGGTGTTCATTATCACACTCTTTATTACCCTACACTAAAATCCACATGTCAGGAGATATTCGACTTGATTTTGATTCTAAAACGCTTTCGGATATGCTTAGTTTTCCAATACTATTGTTTAGGCCTTATTTATATTCTGTGGCTATTATATTTGTATGTCAAATTCAAAAGAAAATAACTAAAGATTTGAAATTGCTTTTCTAGCTTTTGAATCCCTTGAATATTTTTTTACGAAAAACTTGTTTTATGTCAATAATAAGAGCACTTCAAATTGATATTGCCATGGCAACTTTATGCAAAAAAATGACAGCCATCTTTTTTCAATATTTGATGTTCAACTAACCTTGCTGTATAAGAAGGCCAAAACACATTACATTTTTCAATCCCCAAAATCCTTTTGTAATAATAATATTTAGGATACAATATGATAAATACTATTTAAAATGAGTAATATTTATAGAATATTGTATATTTTCAGTTTAAATATGTTAATTTTGATTGTATATGTCAAATTAAACTTCGTGAACTTGCAGAAATTATTTTAAGCTTTGAAATATGTATACTGATAATGGTAGTTCTAATAATATTTTAGAATATTTTTTTTGGATCTTAGATATTTGTATCTGTATTATATTATTTTTAATAATCTTTCTATATTTTCTTTTACATGAATTAGACACCGATTTTTTTTTATAATTGAACTGCTGACAATAGTTTCATTTTTGTTAGCCTTGTATATGTGTATATATATATATAAATCCCATGCTAACAAATTTACCATTTTTTTTAATCGTAACTAGCTATTGATTTAATATTTTTTTTTATTCTAAAATTTAATAATAAATTTTATCAATAAGTTTTTAACCTCAATATTTTCCATATTTGATATTTCTAATTACAAAATACACCAGTAAATGACAAAATATATATATGCAGCATATACATTTTATTGCTAATTTATATACAATGCAATGTAATAAATCTCTTAAAACATTACAATAATCTTAGTAGTATATTGGTGGCCAATACAATAAGCGCAATCCTGACAGCTGAAGGAACGCATTAAATTAGCAGAAATAAGGACTAGTCCTAATAAACCAACTTTTTAGGCAAAGCATTGGATAATTTTTAGCAATTGAACTTGATTTTATTATATTTAATGTTATTAAAATGAATAAGCCAGTTTTATATATTTGAAAGTTTTTCTTGTAACTATATAACTTTCTTGAACGCAATAATATTTAAAAAAAAAAGTATTTAAGAATTTAAATTGTTGCAGCATTTGTATTGGTCACCAAAATACGCATAAACAAGCATGACAATTTTTCCCATGGGGCTTAAATCCTCAAAAGTGTCGAATAAGTACTTACAATGTCAATAAAAATGGGTATATATAAACAAAATTTAAATTCGGTTTGATGTCATAGGGAAATATGGCAAAATGGTAATTATAAATAAATAGGATTGGCATAATATTTTTATGATAACATACAATGAAGTTTTAGTACAACTACCCTTTGAAAATGTGAATGATTTCACTTTATATCAGCAACTGGTATGGATTTTCAATAAAAACGTATTAAAAAATAACAATTTTGCTTATTAGTAGTGAGAAGTTAGAAATTAAATTTTTTTATAATGTTGATTATGCGAGGGTTTAATAAATGTAAGCATTTTTTTTATACAATTAAAATATATTTCTCTTTACCATATATACTTTTTCTGATTTTTTAAAAAAAATTTCCCCAATGTGATTTATTTTTAAAAATTTCAGGTATTTTTTTTAAAATAAAATATTTGTGTTATATTTCCTTTTATTAGCAACTGATATGTAATTTAAATATAGGTGATTTTTCTCTGGCACTTCTAATATCATATTGTTTAAAATGGAATATTATTTTTAACAACTAATTTCATTATATTTGTATTGCAAATAATGCAATTAATTTATTTGGTAAAATATGTACTAAAATCCGAGAATAAAACAAAAGCGAGATAATTTTTTTAATAAAAATTAGATGTAATATATTTATACAAACGGAAAATTTTCCTTTAAATACAAAGACAAGTGGTATAAATTAAATGTATTTTTATTTGAATATAAATTAAATTATGAATTTGTAAATTAATTTTCTCAGTTGAATCAGTTTAACACAAAATATTTTTTTTTCTTTTCAATTTGATAAATTTATAGTAGTTTTTCTTATCAGAATATATATGGAGCTTTTTCTTCCAAATTAAAAGTTTGTGTTATTTGTTGAGTACAACTGTGAAACAATTTTTACCAGTTGAATATTACCTAAAAAAAAAAGAGAGTTTTATCTGTTGAAGAAATTAAGCTATAAAGTGAAATATATTTTATGGTAATATAAATAGTAAATGGCACAAACGAATGATTATTCTGTTACCTAATTTTGTAAGTTAGCCAAATGAACCAAATTTAACAGATGGTAAATGATACAAATGAGCCAATTTTCACAATTGAATACAAGCAAGCAAATTATACAAATGAAAGACATCTTCGTTCAGTCCTTTATACAATATCTATATTTTTCAAATACATGAATAAAACAATTTTACATTTCAAAAGCTAGTAAACACTCGTTGCCAACACAAAAGACAAATGACTTTTCTTTAATGGTGACCAATGGAAAGAGGAAGGTGTGTGTAAAAGAAGGAAAGAAGTCGCAGCGCCATCTTCTGGCTGAAATAACAGTCAGAAAGACATAACTGTACAAGAATAATTTTTCTGATTCGTATGTTTCTTTTTTGTGGGGGTAGTTTCTTTTCACAAGATTTCTCAAAAGTGTTCATTTATCGTCTGCACTTTCTAGGAAGTATAATGAAGCCCATCGTGGACGACTTTTATGCACACCTCACACTCTTTGAAGTGAAGCGAAGCAAATTTGTTGTGGAGGTACTCTTATAAAATTATCTCCGATTTAAAATAATTCATTTTAATTTAGAAAAGTTTCCGATAATAATAATAAAAGCAATATTCTGTTTGTGGATCGCAACACACTTGCTTCTCTGCGTATAAAAGGTTGAAAAATTATATAAGTACTATTCATCTTCAATATGTGCACCTAAGGCTCATATTCATAAATTTCAATTTAGTTTTTTAAATGATTTAACAATTTTAGGAATATTGCATAAAGAAATCTTTAAAAAAAATATTTCCAAGATCTAGAACGTGAGCTTAATCGATATCGCCAGACTCCAGAACAATAGATATTGGGTTTTTTACTTGGAGAGTGTTTTCTTGACAAATAGAAACTCAGTTTTTTTTATCACAAAATTAACGAAAGGTAGAAGATGATATATATTAAATTTTTGGGCTTAGAGTCAAAAGAATTCTTATAAAATCCTGAATAAGTTCTTAAAATAAAAATGTTAAAAAAAATATATATAATTTATGAATTTTTTTATTTTAAATAATAAAAACATTTTAAATATTAAACATTTTTAATTTTATATAATAAAAACATTTTTAATTTTAAATAATAATTAAAAAAAAGTTAAGAATTTTCCAATTAGATAATTAAATAATTAATTATAATTAACGATTTTTAATTATTACATGTAATTAATTACTAATTAAAATAACTGCTCATTAGTATTCATGTTTTATATTGCTAATGTTCTGGCTATGGAACTAGTTAAGCCCCCTCCCCCATAACTTTTTAATTGCTTCGCCGCAGTTAAAAGTCGCAAAATTTAAAAAATGACCCCACTACTGAATACCTCTTCTTATCTACTACTCTTCATATATCCACATATGAAAGACGATTAAAAATAATCAAACGGGGCTTGGTAATTAAAATTTTCAAGGGGCCCTTTTCAAGTGCCAGTCTGCTAAGCTCAAAATAGCAGAAATACTGAGAGTACCGTTGTCGTCGTAACGTTAGCTTGTTTCGTTCAAAGAGTGGGAGGTGTCCTGGAAAATCTGGTGTCCTTGTGGATGGGGGGGGAGAGTGGATTTTGATTCCCTGTCGTTTGATGTGTGTGATGAAAGGTCACTTCTTTTTTTTTCTTTTTCTGTTAGTGGTGGTCGAGCAGAGTGTTCGTCACTTCCGAGATGGAGAGCAGGGGGTTGCCCTCTTGCTTCACGGAAGAGGGGCATCGCACGAGGGGAAGCTGTGGACAAACAGAAAAGAACGTTCGAATTTAGAACACTTGGGGATTTAGAACACTTGGGGATTTAGAACACTCGGGATCAGTGGCGGCTCGCCCACTACAGCAAGTACAGCCGGGCTGCACCTAAATTCATTAGTGTATTTTAAAACTAAAATCAGATATTTTACTAATTTTCTTAAATGAAGATTAGAATTGAAAATGACATTTCTACGGTAGTAAACAAAATCTCCGATAAATAGCAAGCCTGTTACTGTAATGCAATTCAGGAGGGGAAAAAACTCCATTCGATCAAAATTGCAGCCAAAGAGCGAAATTCGAAATCGGCTGCATCGTTGCCATGGCAACGTCTACGTAGTATAGATTCCTCCCCATGCTAATGCACTGCATTTGTGAAAAGGTACAGCCGAAATGAATTTTCTTGTTTTAGCTGTACTTGAGGTTCGATATGCTGATTGGCTTGCGGGTGAAACGAGAACTTACGAGAATATCTCCAAACAGAAATGGTTTTCGTGATACATTTACTGTGTACTGATGTTTCAGGACATGGTCCTGCTGTTGTTTCGTTATTTAAGTTAATATTAAAATTGACCGATTCGCATGTTTAAAAGAAAGGAAGATTGCTTTAATTTTCAAAAAATAAGTAAGTGTTTTCTATTTTTTCGCATGTTATCATTTCGTAAAAATTGAAAGGAAACTCTTTGATTTGAGTAGAGAATAATAAAGAATTTCCCTTCATGTATGGTTTTTGGAAAATAGGGGGGGGGGGGGGGGGGGTGTCACATGATTTCGGCTGCACTACCATTTTTGACCACGGGCCGCCACTGCTCGGGATCTATTCCAAAGAGAAACCAGGAATATTGTCTCGTATTTTTTTAACCATGATTAAATGACGAGAGCAATATCTGAGCTACCACCGTCCACCCCACAATACCACTGATCTCTAACTGTTCTAACACTAACTTCTGGATTGCGCAAGACATTTCGTTGGCTTGAAGCCAATTGAAGGAGTAACAACTGTACACCACCTTCATGGCTACCGCAATATTTCGTGTATTTTTCATGTTAAAATGAGCCGACATGTATTGCTTTTGGCTGATTTTATTTTATTTTCTTTAAAAAGCCATTTTAAATGCAATCGACTATTAAAATAGAAAGTCATTTGCAAGTCAAAGTGGTTAAAAAGCAAGAGCAAAAGAAGAAGAAAATTGTTTGGCAATATAAAAATTAACTCTATAAGAAGATAATGTAATAAATATATACATTTAATAATTCTACAATGCTATGGTATTATAAAACACCACTAAATCATTAAAATAATTTAGGGTGCAGTATGGCAGCTTTCAATTTGGCTTCAACGCGCCCATCGAGGAAACAAGTTTGGAACCTTCCAGAAGTTACAGTTAGAGTTTAGCGCGTGAGACCACGACATATTTAATGGACATCAGTCAAGGATAGTGGAGACTATATAGTATATATAAGGTGTGCTCGTTCTCGCGGTTTCTGACGGAGGGCGGGGAAAGGATAATTTTGACGTCATAGTGACGCCTACCTCCGCCTTTTGTGGGCGTGTCTAATGCTCTCGTTTGTAGAGTCGTTTTAGGAGTCTACAGAGCAAACTTGATTTAACAAGAATTCTTGTTTTTAACTAATCTTGAATTTATTTAAAAGAAAACAGTTAAAATTTGCTTCAAAAAACAATTTGAATCGATTTCCAAAGTCGTTTCGTTATTAAAATATTCAGAAACCATTTGAACCAATGGTTCTTGACGTGCTGCCATCTATTTGTTTTTTTGTGAACTATTTATAAGTGATATTCACTAATTTCATTTAGTATTTGCTGGATTTTATGAGTTTAAATTATATTTTAAAAATTGCACTTAGTATGTAAAAATTGCAAAAGATTTGCTTAATAAATTAAACGTATTAAAATAAAATTAGCTGCCACGAGAGCATGTCCATGAATTTTGAAAGAATCAAATGGGGGTCGGAACCATCAGGTCAATGCATTTGTATAGGACATATTAAATGAGTTACAATTTCAATCAAGTAAAATACGGGGACATAATAAAACAAGGACGGATTAGTAGTGAACCTACCTGAACACAATTATTTACAAATATTTAAATTATTTTGCTAATTAAAAATTAAATCACCAGTTGTTACCCAACCGGGGATCGAACCCAAGTAGCAATGCTTGAAACACACAGCCAATGAGAATGATCAAAAACCCATAGTAAGGCAGGCGGAGCAAAAATGACGTCAAAAATGTCCTTTCCTTGCCCACTTTCAAAAAGCGAAGAAAGAGCACACCTTATATATATAGTCTCCACTATCCTTGAGCATCAGTCCTCTATATATGGCAGATTATTTTTGGTTGTCGACAGGAACGAATCTGGCAACCCTCTAATTGCAAGATCGCTTCACACGTGCAGACATGCAGCAATTCGCCCCAACTCCTCATGTGCTGAGTCATGCTGTAACCACTCAGTCATCCTCAGGTCACTTTTAATTTCAGCAATTATTGCTTATATATTGTCCGATCACTAATAAATTTAATTACCACTATTTAATTGAAGGTCTGAGAATACAAATAGACCCAATGACCGCAATGTGTGTTTTTCAGGAAATTACCCTCAGATTTGAGTTTACCTTAAATCTACATACGTCTGTTTATATATAATGTGTATTATTGTTTTCGGGTTTGATAACCACAAGGTATATTTATATTAAGATATAGCTCGTCAAGCTGTATCTATAGATACCGGTAGCTCAAAACATAAAAAACTGCACCTGGTGTGCTTGAATCCTCAGTGCTCCAACTACGGTAGTAAACTGAATATCAAATAAATGTTTTGGAATTTTATAGTTTTTAATGGTAAAAATTTTATAGTTTTCTGATAGTTTGCAAGTCCATAGATAGATAGTAATCCATAAATACTATGAGGGAGAATTTTATGCAAGGTGTACTCCAATTGATTTTCAAATTTACTTAAAATTCCATGTTATATGTGGGAGCCTAAATTATTTTTGGCGAGAGGGACCCTAAAAAATCTGATACGGCACTGCGCTAAATACTTATGCATACAGGTTTCGCAAATAGGTTATTTCAAAGATTGCTTTGAATTGACCTAAATGCATCTTTTTGAACCTCAAAGTGTGCCGTATTAACTAATAGACGTGTAACAAAGTCAAGGCCACACTAGTGTCCAGCCTGGTCCAATACGTTCCAAGGTTGGTAATGAGCGAGTAGTGTGGTCTTTCCGCTCTTGGCAATGATCGTCAAATGTGAGAGATTAGAAGGTATTGGAAGGCTAGTATCTTCCAGCCCCAAGTGAAAGGAGCCAAGGAACATTGCACCAGTATGCAACCAGCCTACTCCGCTGGTGCTTCATTGCAGCAGGAGAGGCAAACATTGCAAGATCATGTTTGCGAATGATATTGGATTAGTCTGGACACGAGTGTGGCTCTGGCTAAGTTCAAAGATTGCTGACTATAAACCTCACCTCTATCCGCATGTCCTGCGTGTAGGGCGTGCTGCCGTAGGTGACTTGTGGTGCCACCTTTCCGGAGGCGGGACTCGTGCTGTTGTGCGGAGAGGCGGACTTGGGAGCGGCGGCGTGTCCGCTCCACCTGCAACCCACCTCCCCCGCCTCTTGTTGCTGCCTTCCACCTCCTGACTCACCATATCTTTTGAGATCGTAGGTGGGGAGCCCACCCGGGCACTCCACTGACAGTCCGTTGCTGTTGTTATTGTTGTTGCTGCTCCACATGAGCACACTCTGTCGCGAGTCGAAATTGACCACCTTCTCCTCCTTGTGCCAGTCCCGTATGGCCATCAGGATGCTGCTCCCGCCTCCGTTGAGGGTGGTCCCCATCTTGCTGGCCTTGGAGGCAAGACCCCCGCAGTCGAGAGGAGGTGGCGGGAAAGAAGGGAGGTTGCTTGACGAGCAAACGACCTTCACCTCCGGAGGTGGGTGGTCCAGGAGGAGGGACTGCTGCTGCTGGACCACCCCCCTCAGGGGGTGGTGGTCCCCGTTCATGTAGGTGGTGGCGGCGTCACAGGTGGGCGTTCTCGGTGACGAGGACGCCTCGCCTCCGTACCTAGCCGCATCCATCTGGCACTGCTGGTACAGTTTGTCCTCCTTAGCGACGTCCGGCTGAAAAGTCGCGAAGCAAGTCCGGTCCAGAAACCCGTTGGCCGTGGGGTACTGCGTCACTGTGTAGTCCGGGTAGTAGGTGCCCAGCGGCCTATAGTGCAGGAAGTTCTCAGCAGCGGCAGATATGAACCGCGTATTGTCCACTGCCGCGAACAGGTTCTGCGGGTAGGCGGGCGTCGCGGCCAGTCCGCCGTTCATGTTGCCGTCGTACTGAGGGTAGACGCCATTGTAGACAGCAGCCGCGTCGTCCATGTAGACGGACGCGGGGTCCGGGAGAGCGGCTGTGGTGACCGGGGGGTTGGAGTTGGCGGAGGGGCTCTTCCTCTTCCTGCACGTGGTGATGATGTCCCTGATCTGCGACTTATAGCGGCGCGTCCTCTGGCACCGCAGCACGAAGTCGGAGTCAGAGAGCAGACCACTTCGGTCCGTCGCGGCCAGGGAGTTGAGGCCGCCGTCCAGGTAGGTCACCTTGAAGTCCATGGTACGCTTCCCCAAGAGGTCGCGGCCTTCCTCCTCCCTGCCAACAATCGATATAATCAGTATTTCAAAGTATAAACGTTCATTTTTCACTTGGGACAGATATGTGAAATGCTCAATTTACTCTCCTACTGCCAGCAGAAAACCCCGAGCCAGTTTGACAGCTGCCATAGAAACGGACGGTTTTACTTAATTCTGGGGATGAAGCAAAGCCTCAAAAAGACAAGAATGCCAATTTCGATTTCTTTTTATCCCAAGGAGCCAAACCACAAGGAGATGTGTGAGTGTGTGTTACACGAACATACACCTCATCTCCTTGTAGTTTGTTTTTTCCATTTACCCCTTCAGTAAAAGCTAAAGCCTTCGGCAAGCATGGCGTGAGTCAATAAAATAAATAGCCCAACTCTGTATAACCCCATGTATCTGTATGTCTTACTGACACCATGAGTCAGTAAAATCGTCCATTTTTCAATGATAGCTGTCAGATAGCAGATTTCTGGTACGAGGTTTTTTCTGTTGGTGGACAGTAGCCAGGTCCTGATTACCGAATAGGCATCTGAAGCTCAGGCTTGAAATGTATATTTCTTAGATGGTCCTCTATATCAGCCATACTAAATATTTAACAACTTTATATCATAATTTTATATTAACTTTACCTGCAAAATTTTTATTTAGAAAAAATCGTTACTTATTGTTTAGTTTAATTTGTTCAAAAATTAGAGAAAAAGAAAAACTCATAAAATACTGTCGCCCAACAGTTTGTGACCTCCCTGCATAATTATAGGTTGATCATATGAGGTGTAAATGACAGGAAAATTAAATTTTGTAATGCATATTTATATCTTTTAAATATTTTAATATAAAATAGTTAAAATTGTATTTTAAAATCTCAATTAAAGTAATATATACAGAAATACAGGCGATTAGAAATATCTTCATTTCAAGATTTGGCATGAATCGGTGCCTTATTTCTTATAAATCACCAAATATAAGTCACTCATATTTGGTGATTTCTGTTAAGGAGTTACAATGCCGAAATGGATCACCCTACAAACATAAAATGATGTTTCTATCCTTATTCCCCACGCAGCTTATTTTAAAGAAGTTTGTTGTCAAAAATTTCTTAGAAAGCAAAATCCCATATATAAGCCCAAAACTTCTAAAATATTTTTCCCCCTCTCAACGGATACGAAACTATTTTACATTTGGCCGGCATGCTGCCAAGTAGTGGAAGTACAAAAACAGATTTTCGAGATAACAGAGTTTAAAGTATGTAATTCGCCTTGGCTATACATTTCACTAAAGTGAAATAACAAACAACTTATTATTGGGAAACCTATTCAACTAGAACACACACCACTTGGCCAAATGATATATATATGCATAGCTGCCTATTGGTGGAAAATTGTGTTCATTTTTTAATTTTTTTTTAACTTACACCACAAAACAATCGTTAGACTGTCAGCTTATATGAATAAACGTCTCCAATAATCGTCTATAACACTTTAGAACGAATTCCGCATAAATGCGTAGAATATATTACTGATGCAGTCAGTTCAACCGACAATTATAAAGACATTCTACAGGTCCCATAACACAGAGAAAGATACCCTTTTCTTCGTTGAAAGCTTTTCAATTATTCATAAAGAAGCAATCTCTTTCGATGGGTTTTGATGGATGAGGACCGGATTTACGGATTCAGGGCCCAGTTGAAATGTTCGAATCGTGTCTATAGACAAATTGTAGAGCTCTCCAAGAAAACTTTTGGCATATCTTCGAAATATTCTCACCTTTCTTTTTATTCAAAGCTCTCAAAAGGTACAGGAATGTATGTGCGTAGGAAGTTGAAGTCAAAATATTTTAAATGTGCTCATCTTTATGATATTTTGTGTTTGGTTTATGAAAACGAATTCATTTCAGTACACTGCTTTGAATGTTGGCTAACAAAAGAAAATTCAGAGAAATTGACACTCTTCTTGAAATTTTCCCATTTCCCCCTGAAAACAGTTTAGTTTCTACGCCACTGCAGTGATGTTCACCGCAACCTTTCGATTACGAGCTTGTCTCTCATTTGACCAGTCCATTGCGTGTGCAGTCAACGTCCATCAGTTGGGCTTAGGAATGTTTAAATTTTGACATGAATAGGTCTATAAAATCGGTATGGGATATCTCTCCGCACGGAGTCGTATACTAAAAAACGACCCCTGTCAAATCCTTATACAACTCTACGTGCAATCCTCCTATAAGGATAAATGATAATCGTGTAGAGGAAAGTAAGAAGTTTCAAACAGACCGATTGTCAAGCCATCTGACATTTGTACCGCGGGGGAGTGGGGAGTGTTGCAAATAACTGCAGTATACGCTTCCGCCCGCGTAACTCCGCGTGGAATCATCCTATGTGAATAAATGACATATCGTGTAGAGAAATGACATATCATGTGCCATTTCAACCATGTCTATTTTTAATCCATTTCACCTTCTGACTTTTGTAACGCGTGGAGGAGAATGTCGCCCTTGGCTTCAGTGTTCGTATTTCCACTCCGTCCCCATAACTCCAAGGGGAAACAGCCTTTGAGGATAAATGACGTACCATCGTGTAGAGAAACTTGGCCAGGTCAATGGCAATTTATCCACTCTGTCCTATGACCATTTTATCGCGTGAGGACCAAAATTATTTATGTACCAAATCTTACGCATAATGCGTCTTGTATCTTTTTTTTTTAGATTTCCTTAAAATAGGGATGTTTTCCTATATCTTTCTTTGGATTTTTCCTATATTTTTCTTGACTTTCTGATCTGCAAAGTCTAGGGATTAAAAAGATATTTCTCTTTATCACCAAAATGGATTTTCTGTAGCAAAAAAGTTTTTTTATAAAAGGGAGAGGGGGGATCTCACAGTGAACTCTAGTGGCTGTTTTTCTTTTAAAAAAAATCTGGGTTACCGTCTGTGTTGGGAGATGGGAGTACTCACATGAGGGGCCTGTGCGTGGAGAGGATGAAGTCCGGCTTGCTGTTCTTGTAGACGAGCCTGGCGCTCGTCTGGAGCCATTGCCAGGATCCTGACTTGGTGACCAGACGATAGGCGATCAGGCCTGAAGCACCCGTCTTCAGAACTGTAAGGAAAAAACAAAGTTAAAAGATTGGGACTCAATGTGGGACTCCTTTATACCTGTATAGCAACATAAGAGAATATGTTACTTGAGTATATTGTAATAATAATTATTTGGATAATTTTAGTCTTGTTGCCGATAAATCTCCGATATTTAAGAACTAGCAGTTTGACCTTGGTCGTCGGTACAAACATATTTAGAGATTTATGACATTTGTAAAAAAAATATACATTTTAAATAACAGAAGTATTTAGAAGAAAGTTTTAGATCACCAACATACTTGTTGCTTCTAGATGACAAAAATAATTTCTATTAAAATTCGCGAGAGAATAACTTTTTAACCTTCCGTCGGGCGCAATCGATTTCATAGGCACAGCGAGGCCTGCGCGTGCAGCTTAATTAAAATTTGTTCGACTAGTTTAATGTCAAATACATATTGTATTTTTGCAGAAACTTTTTTTACACTGCTAAAAATGATTTCTACCACTGGGCAGTTGTACAATTAGGTGTTTATATTATGTTTTTTTAATGTATAGCCATTTCTAGGAACAGAGAAAAAAGTAACACCTCGTTATTTTGGTGACTTAAAGGCGACAATCGTGTCCAAATAATAAAGAAAATATATTGGTACCCAAATGATGCCATACTTTTAAATGGAGTTAGCTAAGAAATAAAAGCCTTTTTTTATGTTCAAGAATATGCAGTTCTCGTTCAATTTGAAGAACCGAAAGAAAAGCATGCCGTTAATTTTTTGACCCATAGTCACATTTTGACGGCAAAAGGTTAATACATTTAGTAGATATAAACTCCAAGGCACATTTTGAATAACAGTTTTTAGTCCTGATATATACTCACGTTCCTGATGCGCGCTGGCGACGTAGGCTAGGTCGTCGTAGTGGACTAGGTCGTAGCAGCCTTTGTCGGCGAGTTCGGAGTCGGAGTAGCCCAACACCTGCTTCGCCCTGCACAAAAGAAGACAGAAAAGGATTATATACCAGCAGCCAAGATGTAATACATGTCATATCCAACATTTCAAAAAATGAAATTTTGGCATCAATAGGTACTTTATAAGTTTGGCTTCAATTTTAAAACATAAAAGGAGCAAAAAATAGTGTTTTACTAATAAAAAATAAAAATAAATAAATGTCAGAATAAGCAAAAGTAGCTACTTCCAGCGAACATGACCTTAAGGGATAGTTTGATTTCTGATTGGATGGAATGTCGATATACTGCGATGCATGCATTACAATACCAGAGTTGCCTTCTCATGCATTTGCAAAACAAGTTCCGAGAAAATTAAATTTTAGATAACTTATTCAGTAATCTTGAGAACATATGCACATTTTAGCGAAATTGTTTTATATTTTTTCTTTATTTTTTACAGAAAAAAAAATAGTATTAATAATATTAAGTTTTGACAGTTGTTCCTCAAAAAGTGCATATCGATGGCTAAAAGCACGAACATTGTAAAACCAATTTCTGTATTTCTGTCCCGAATGAGATATTGGTTCAATGTAAAAGTGGAGCCTAGCTCTTTCCTTTTACACAAACGTTATATTTTCCCTTCCAAATAATAATTTTGTGATGCTGGATTCAAGTTCGGCTCCAAAAACCTATGTTCGAAAACATCTTTTTGCTTTTTCAAAAGTTTACAAAAGTCGTCATACAATGAATACAATGATTGTGCTTTTAGCTACCGGGACAGATGGTTTTACATATGGTCTACTCATAGTCATCAGGCATAAGACAACTCCAACAAAGCACTCGGTCAAACGGATATTTTGAAATGTTACCTCACGATTACGACTGATTTAGGCTACTCAAGTTGCACACTACGTTGTGACAAGGTTCTACGTTGTAAATTAAACGTACCTGCAACCGTGACAATTTTGCCATACGTTTAACAACGTTCTAATGGGAAGGATCGAAGAAAAAAGTTACGAGAGGCCTTTTTTTTGTCAAAATCGAAGTCTGAAGTTACCTACCGAGCTGAATTTTTATTGTACAAGTTGTAAAACGGTAACAGCAATGATTGCCTTTAAAGAAAAAAACCGTTAAAAAATCAGAATGATGTCTATGAGGTATGGGACTTTGCTTTGCGTTTTCTGCCCAATCACTCCGGAGAGATGGCGGTTGCTTTATTCCTGGATCCTTCAAATGCCATCCAACCAGAAGATTCGGACATAATTCCCAAAACAAGTAGATCGCTTCTTGGTATGGGAATTTAGATAATGTGGGTAATAAAAAATTGTGTATTTTGGCATTTGCATAAGTTAAAATAACATGTTTAAAAAACTAATGGCTGTAGAGATATCTCTTTCAATTCAGACAGCCATATTTGTCTTACATTGTGTCAAATCGGTGTGTTCAGACGGGTGACCGCTAAGCCATTGTGTAATTCAATGGGAGGTGACTTACGAACCCAGACCCATGCCAACTTTGCCCCCACCCCGAGGGGAAGGAGCTCAGGTAAAAACCCATGAGCGTTTGGACGGCACGGGTCGGGATATCTGAACTTATGGTTCCTATGGAACTTATGGTAGGAGGTTACTATTACTGTCTCCAGTGTGAAGTTTGCCTTAAGCCAGGGCCGCACTCGCGCCCAGCCTAGTCAGGTCATGGATCAGTAATGTGGCCGCTGAACCACTGGGAATTGTCGTCAAATGTTGTGAGCTGGAAGGTATTGAAAATCTGGTCGAAGAGAACGACTAAGACCTTCTAGCCCCAACACCAATCAATGTCAATGAACATTGGACCAGTGTGTACTCCGGACTTTCAGATTGTGTCCTATTACCAACCCTAAATTAGATCAGCGATAAAATGTTGTTCTTTGAGAATATGCTAATCAGAAACCTACTTCTGCCGCTGGTGTTTCGTTGCAGCAGGAGGGAGCCAAACATTAGAAGCACATATTTGCGAATGACTGTTGGAATAGGCTGGATACGAATATGGATTTAGGGATGTTTACCTTTGGTCGAGTGAGACTAGAGAGAGGTCGAGCTTGTGCTTGCTCTTGAACATGGTGTCCTTGTGGGGCATCTCGAGGAGGGAGGGGGGTCCGAAGGGGGTACAGACGGCGAACAGTGCCAGGGGAGGGTCCTCCGTCTTCGGGTTCTGTCCGTGCAGCACCTTGATGCGACCCCGCACGTCCAACCTCTACAACAAACAAAGCGATCATCGATTCATTTTTTCCTTTTTTTTTAAATAATAATTTACACCTTTAAGGGATCACAGTACACAACATTTTGTAAAATTCGATTTTTTTTATTTGCTACAATTATAGTTTGAAATCCTTTTAATAAGCTTGCAAAATTCTTAAACTGTATCTACGCTTTTTAATGAGTTATTTGAGATTTTATGATGGATGATGTATTATGGTTTTCAAGGAATGAAACCTTTAAATCGTTTTTTTCTCTGCGTTTAGGCTTTCCTAGGTAATAAGTTTTTCGAAACGTTGAGGCTTTTTTTTAATTATTAATGGAGAAATGTATATTTTTAAAGCCTGTTGTAAAATATGTGTATATTATAAATTGGCATTCGAATTATCTCTATGAATAGTATTTTTTTTTTTTTAAATTACAAAAGTAAAAAATAATAGTTTGGAGGGAAAATGTTATGTTATTGTGAATAACTATTTTTATATAAAAATCAAATACTGTAGTACAAAATTTTAATGCCAACTCTTATGCATTATAGTTCAAAGCATCTCAGAAAAAAATTTGGTAAAAAATATAAATATTTAAAAAAAAGCTTAGAGTTTTAGAAAAAGCTTTAAAAAAATTTGAAAAGTTTAACTTTTGAAAAAATTACTTACAAGTATAGAATTTTTGTGTGAAATATTGTTATCTTGTATAACTTACACAATAATATACATTAAACATTTGATTAAAGAAGTCAAAATTAAAAAAAAGTTGAAGTGGTATTGTGTCCCGTTAAAAAAATTCTAGTTAGAAATTGGCAGTTCTGGAGCAGGAGAAGGCATGAGGGATGGGCGGGGCCAGTGATGTCATATATATGGTATTGATGTCCTAGGAGTATGATAAGATGTCATGCTTTGCGATACGTTTCGTTTTAATCATTATTAAAATGATTTCACAGATTAGCATTCCTTCCGCAGAAATGTGAATTTCTATCTATTAACGAATGGATGAGGATAAGATGTGAAATTTACCAGGAAACCCGATGTGTTGTCCAGCAGACATCGGAACCGCACTGTGAAGTTTCTTTCTAATAATTGGTTGTTCTCTGAAAAGAATAGAAAAATACAACATAAAACAAGGATGGTTTGAACAGTGAACAAAGGAGTTATTAAAAGTTAAAGAACAATAGATCAATGCAACTCAGTGTTATAGCGCTCCCTTACCTTTCGAAGAGCCATTTTTTATAATCATTGAAGACATTCTGGAACAACTTAATAAGGTTGATTGATACAGTAAAACCTGATCAATATTCATTTAACTCTTCTCTCCATCTAATTATTATGTAACCCCCAGACACTTCACTCATATTTGAAAATATGAAAAATTAAAAACAATCTTTTAAGTGTATATACTCATCAATAATTAGCTCTAAAAATGTTTTATTTATATATTTTCTTCAGGTTATTTAATACGTTTTTATTCGAAAATTTTAAATACTGATTACATTTCACATACGATTAATATATATATAATCCATTGATTATAAATAACAATTACCGTGCAATTCGTAGGACATTTCTTAAAAATTATTGTTAATTAGAACCACAAAATAATTTGCCAGTTCAGTGTATTTATGAAGAGGTATAATAACTTTTTCATCATATTATTCAAGTCAGTTAATATTTCTATTTGACATTAAACATGCAAATTTTAAAATACTCCAGATATTAAAATGGTATAAGTTCCAATAAATGTAGGTTTATGGGTGTGTTCTTAAAGAATCCAATTCTCAATTGAGGAAGATTGATAGAAGGTTTTGTATTTGCCTTGTCTATATCAACAGTTTTGAATAGGAATATTCTTATTTTGTATAAGGTAAGTTATATGAAACTACTACTACTCCTCTGAAATATTAGCATACTTCTTGTTTTAGTTGACAAGTTTGACTTTTCCATTTTAGAAGGGAATCTGGCAAACCTCTGATTCACGCGAGCTCGCTACACCTTAACTTTTGTCAAGTCGTCATTTCGATTCGAACTCGCAATCCTCTGATTGTTAAGAAAAGTCATTGAAACATATCCTTAATTACCACCGGCGTGTATTCGGGACTGATGCCACTAAATCTTAACGTGGATCTGACGCCTATTGAGGTTGCGTCGGCTGCCAGCTCAGATGTTGTCCTCGTCATCTGACCGTGGTTCAATGTTCTGTTCCCAAGTCCTTCCTTCGAGAGATAGACTCCGAACTGTCACTAACAGCCCACTGTGCACCTCTAGTGCGACGTTAATTAACCAATCTGATTGCTAGCTGAATTCTGTACCTCTCAACCACTTCTCAGTTTTAAGTTGGCACTTTGTGTATGCTCCACCGATTGAATCGCAATACCTTCTTTCTCTCCAACCAAACATCATTCCATTTCATATCAATGGGAGTGGGGGGGGGGCATTCTTTCTCCCCTGCATCCCACCCTCTCCAGTTAATCTCATCTGTTGGCTGGGGGAGGGGGGGGGGGGTTGAACTGCAGTCGATATATCGGTGTGTGTGTATGCTTTATGCAACCAACCAGAGGAGGCCGCAGGAGAGAGGGATCGATACACATGATTGGGATCCGAGTCTGCCTCTCTTCGAATCCACCGCTTGCTTCTTATTTGGAGATCGAAGGTTGCTGTCTCCATCTGGGATGCAGAAGAGGTTTCAACAGGTTGTTAATGGACAGTGGTTGGTGGGTTAAAATAACGTAGCACTAGAGCTACACAATGGGCCATTGCCGACGGTCCGGGATCTAACCCAAAGGAAAAACCCAATAGCACTGCCTTGTAATTTTGAACCATGGTCATATGGCGAGGACAACACCCGAGATGGCACCTGACGTATAGGCGTGAAGGTGTTTGGACCAGATTTAATGTGCAGCAGCAGTCGTTCGTATGGATGTTCAGCACGGTGGATGTTCCTTGCGGATGGCGAGGAACGAAAATAGTAACCATCCGATTCAAAGCAAGTAGAGGTATCATAAAAAGAGAAGATATGCCTTCAAACCTGTGTAGAACCAAAGTCTACTGTATAGAAGACCGTATGACACGTGCTTTTGCGTTACAAACTGAAGGCCGAAAGAGGCGATGGAAGACGAAATCGTAACTTCTGTTGGTCACGACACACTCAGAAAATGAAATCGGCCTTCAGTATATGACGTAAAAAGCATGTGCTATACGGCTTTCTATACAGTGGACATTGGTAAAACACATTTCTAAATAAATGAACTAAGGATGGCGCCTTCACTTTTTTTTATTAGCTTCTATGTCAATTTTGTTCCCGTATTTGCTTCCTTTATCAACTTAAGTTGTAGTATTTAAATCCTCAAGCCACGGCAGGTTTTAGCAATGGGTGATAATCATGACGAATAAAGCTATTAGATTGTTTGGTTAACCAAAGTTGCACTAGAGCTGCACAGTGGGATATTAGCCAAGGTTCGGGGTCGATCTCGAAGGAAGGACCCGGGAACTCTGCATTGAGGAAAACGTGTGAGTTATAAAGCTATTGGAACTTTTAAGTTCATTTTATGCACACCAATCACTTTCTTTCTACATGGCTCGTTTAGACAAATGAAAGTTTTTCACTCCCAGACAGTTTTTGGAATTTATTCTTATTATGGAAACAAATTGATTGCTGTGAACTTGGAAGGGCGAAAGTTATATAATGCTTCTCGATAACAAAATCATCTTTGCTAGATGAATTGGTTGGTTAATTCTATCAACCAACCAATCAAATCCAGTGTCTCGTAGAAAAAACCCAATCGCCACGCTGTAAGAAAAAGAAAGGAGCATGCTTCCTACTTTAAACCGCGCGAAAGCCGTCACTCTTCAGATTCATGTACTTAGTGGTTGACCCCTTCCCCATTTTTTGCTCTTTTCGGTCCGATGGGGGGGGGGGGGGGGGAGGAGATATTACCAAATGGCTACCTGTAATACATCCATGCATTTTATACCACACATCGATACTCGCACACACTTTTTCTATCAAATGCATAGACAGGAAAGCGGGGTTCGTCCTCCCCTTCTGTTTATTGGTTCTTTCGTTTGATTCGGCCGGCAAGTGGCGCGTTCCCACGCCCCTGACAGTGGCGCGGATCTATCGGAATGTGTCCGGCAAAGATCGTAATGATATCGGACGATATCGCAGATGTGGGCTGTTCAGGCGTAAAGCGATTAAACGTGACAAAGGAAATTTTGTAGCAAAAATTTAGCTATTTTGTTTGAACTTAGAACTTAAGCATGAAATTCATTGAAACTTATTATTATCTTTTGAAATCATTCTTATTAAAGTCGCAGAATGGTAATTACTTAAAAGTGATAGGACAGCACACAAGTCAAACATTCGTAGGAACAATAATGATTTTTATACCTATTATATAGTTGCTTTTCAGGCGTGCTATGCACATTTTTAATATTTATGCCAAGTAGTAAAAATTAACATTTCATAGTAAGTTAGTATAAAACAATTGTGGACGTGGGTTTAAGAACCAGGCAGCTCCATCTTTCAAAAAAATTCAGGACGGACCAAAAATCTGTACGTTTCTCGTACCGTATGGGACACCAGTATAGCTCATTTCCCTCTATAGCAATTGCTTAGAGATGTCTGGTTCTTGCACCAATCGATAGAGGAATTTTTCTTTATAAGAATAAATGAAAAAGTATAAATCGAATAAAATGATAGCTGCAGGGTTCTTGCACCCTCGTCTTCAATTAGAACAACAAACCGAAAATTATCAAAATCGATAATTAACTTTCTGAAAATCAAATCTAATTTGAATTTTTAAAAATTTCAAATCTAACTGGATTTTACACCTATAAAGTAAAAAGAAATGACTATCTTAAACATATGCGATATTTCACAAGGTAAATGTAGTGTAGTTAATATCAGTTCCTCAGATCTTCCATAAAGCATATTAATCCTGAGCTTAGAAGGGGGGACAATTTTGAAGACTGCCAGTTTTATTTAACTGCACATCAGTTGTAGAAATATAACAATCCTTAGAAAAAATTATTACTGCGAATGCATTTTTTCAAATAGTTTTTCTAACCCCTAAAATTATTTGTTTTTGGCATTGTTAGGGTAGTCACAATCTGTTGGGAGAATGGCTATTGTTTGGCTGCATCACATTAATCTGTATTGGCATAATTAATTATTTCGCCCAATTACGTCGCTTCTATTTTAAACAAGTCGCTTAGCTATAGTAACAGTCGCTTAGCATGAAACAATCAAACAATGAACATCTCTCAACAATTTGTGACCGCCCGGTATAGGAAACTTAATGTGATCAGGGTTCGAAATTAGGACATGAAAGTTAGGCGTCATTGGCACCTAGCAATTTTTTTTAGTTGCCAAAATATTCTGCTTAGGCGTAAAATAAAAAAAAATTCAAATTGCTGAAGCAGAGCTGCCAACTGTTATGGTATTTTTGTAATCGTTAAAGCTACTTTTGCATAAAATTATAAGCATGTTTCCATTTGTACTCTAAAAAATATATAACGATCGAAATGATAACCTCTCGACTTGGCACGCGTTGGCGGTTTTAATTTAAAGTTTCTGGCGGTTTTATTTTGGAGTTTTGATTGGGGCGCTGTTCAGTCGGTTAAAAATACCACCGTCTTACTGAAAATTATGGGAGTAGTTATTGAAAAATCATTTTTTATTATTAAATTTTTTTCTTCCGTTTTATTACATACTTAATTTTTATTTTCTGTATAAACCTTTAAATGCTTATTTTCATTAGCGCTCAAGGAATTAAAATACGAGTTAATCGACTTAACCATTTTTCGAGTACTTCATCTAAAAGTAAAAATTCAAAAGTAACACAATCGGAAGTATAACAAGCGATTGCAATAACAAATACAGAGAAATAGAAAAACGGGAGATCGATAAAATAGGGTTGTCAAACTGAAATTATTGTGTGCGAAATGCTATTAACGAAAAACAAATTTCGAGATATTTTGTATATTTTTTGGCGTTGAAGAGTAAATTTTTGTAAAATCATGCCGCGGGCAGAAATAGACATAAAAAAAATTGGATAGACATAAAAAACATTGTGTCATGAAATATGATTTCATTAGTACTGTTATTCATAAGTACTGTTATACATAAGTACTGTTATACATAAGTACTGTTATGCATAAGTACTGTTATTCATAAGTACTGTCATTCATAAGTACTGTACTGTATTCAGTACATAAGTACTGTACTGTATTCAGTACATAAGTACTGTACTGTATTCAGTACATAAGTACTGTACTGCATTCAGTACATAAGTACTGTACTGCATTCAGTACATAAGTACTGTACTGCATTCAGTACATAAGTACTGTACTGTATTCAGTACATAAGTACTGTACTGTATTCAGTACATAAGTACTGTACTGTATTCAGTACATAAGTACTGTACTGTATTCAGTACATAAGTACTGTACTGTATTCAGTACATAAGTACTGTACTGTATTCAGTACATAAGTACTGTACTGTATTCAGTACATAAGTACTGTACTGTATTCAGTACATAAGTACTGTACTGTATTCAGTACATAAGTACTGAATACTGTCTGTGAATTGTACATAAAGGGATAATAAAGAAGAACATGTTTTTTTTACCTGTGGAAAGGGCCTCTTGCAGTGAGAGGGCGCTGCGTTCGGAGGGTAGTTGAGAGTTCCACATTAGGTGGCGCTGCAATTCCTCCCTGTCCTCAGAATGGACAAGCTCATAGACACTTTGGTGGCAAATGTCGGACTACAAAAAATAATATTTACGTTAACGGTAATTGAAAACTATGTGTGTTAATGGACTGTTTGAAATTACTTATTTACAACTCCAACCTCTAATTTTTACTAAAAAAAAAATTCATTACAGGTGTTAAAATTGTTTTACCAACAATTCCCATGTGCACTTTTTTATTAACCAATAAAACGGCTCTGTAGCACGTTTAATTAAACATTTTTGCCCAACTACGTGGCTTATATTTTAAACCATTCTCTTATCTTTAGTAGCAACAAAGAATTAAAATCATAGCAACATTAATGGTTTTTGATGTGTATTTAAACAACCAAATGATGACCATACCACAAAAGTTTTTGACCTCCCTGTATATTAATGAAATCGCCGTTAAAAATTAAAATATTATATTACTTTACTAATTTGTTATACCAATACTCAGGGTTCTCTGAGTGAAGAGACTGTAATTAAAAATTACGAGAAAATGTTTCCTGGGCTTTCGTTCGGGTTATATCCCAAACTATAGTCAATAGTTTATTATTTAGCTCTATTGCTACTTTAATAATCCTTTTATGGCCGTAATTCCTTTAAACATAGCTATTCATAAATTAAACATCAGACCTTTCAATCCCTTTTTAAAATGTAATCCTTTACACAACTTTCGAGCTCAAACATAAATTTAAAAATCCCACGTTTCACTAGTCTCAGGATCTTCCACTTGACACGAATCTGACGTCACAAGTCGGAAAAAAAGCCCCCCAAACTTTCTCGAGTTTCTATTTTCTAATTAACGCCAGAAGGCGGTTTTCAGGTGCAAGGGCGCACACGGGGTTGACGCCCCTCATCTGTCTTTGGACACAGAGGGGAGTAGCTTGACGGCCCCTCCTGTTCCCCCCAGTTCCTATACAAGGAGATCGTTATTCACTTTTCGTTTTTAGAAAAATCATCTTTTCAAAGCTGCGTTAACGTCTTGTTTATTTATGGTAGAGTAGAGAGTTCCTTCTTGTAGTAACAAGTGTTTGAAGCAATGATTTCGGTGGTCGGATGAATTAACGTCACCAGTGGTCTTAGCACCCATCTGTTTGATATCGATTCCGCAGTTGAGAATGGTGATATTTTCTTCGAATCCCATCGTAGAAGCGTCGCTTATAGTAAAACATTTAAAAAAAAAAAGATTATTACGCAATATTTGAAAAATTGTTAAAATTATTTAAAAAACTCAAAGGAATTTTACACATCTAAGCCTCAGGTGCACATCTTGAGGGTGTATAGTATTTATATATAAATTTTCAGTTTTTTTACACGCAGATGAAGTAGGTGTTTTGCGATCCACACACAGACAGCTTTCTTTTATTATTATTCGACTAGCAAAAATTATGTCCTTCACTTGGGGTCTGTTAAAACGCCAGACAAAAGAAATACGTAAATACGCTTAGGCTCAAATTAAATTTAAAATATAGACATAACAATAGCTGTTTTTTAAATTGTTAATTCTCTCAGTAAAAAGTATCAAATATGGGAATTAAGAAAAATTGTAGCTACTCGGTTCCTTTTTACACGTACGAACAAAAAATAAAGTGAAAAACCTTCTTAAATACTACTTTAAGCCTGTCCAATGTCTTTAAGTTTGGTCTTACAATTGCTGGAATTAGACATCTAGTTCATAGTGTAAAAGGACAGTGTAAAAATACCAAAAACCGGATATATTTTGCATTAATAGTTTTATTACTCTATATTTCATAAAATAATTTACTCTACATAACATAACTCGTATAAGATACTCTATATATTATACTCTACTAAACATACTTTATCTATAGTAATAATAAAAGAGTTTATGCGTGGTCCGTAATATATATATTTACTTTGCACATAAAAGAATAAAAATTTATATTGTATGTGCTATTCATTCTCAAAATTTATACTAGACTCGAAATTGTGAATTTATTTTTATAAATGAATTTTTAACCTTTTTAAGCTTTTTTTTAACACTTTATAAAATTTATAACATGTTCCTTACGTTAAAATACGTAAGTATTATCACAGTTTATTGTCTCATACAATTGAAACAAGTATTTCTATAATTACCTATTGCGCTTTATACTTATTGTCAAGTTATAATTCAAATGGTTATATTTTAATATTAAAATTCTTAATGAAACTTGAGGAGAAAGTATAAGTTATTATACGCGTCGCTAGACTTTGGTTGAAAATAAATATTTTATTTATTCCTATAGTATATCATTTCCTTTAAACTGTGTGAAGAACGGGTATTCTTGCTGTAATTGGAGACAGTTTATCATAGTCCTCAGCATTTATGCTGATCCTTCCGCCGAAAAACATAGTTATAAAATAACAAAGAAAATACTTTCAATACAATAGACAGTGAGCAAAACTTTTAATACAATTTGAATAGTATTAATACTATTTTATAATAGAACTTTTTTTACTTTTAGACTGTGTATTTTGGTAATTAACTATCCAATGACGTAATTCGAGATTTAACGAATAAAATTCTCCAGCACGTTGATGTACATTAACCCTCTGCACTTCGATATCGAGTCTCAGGCGCCAACATAACGACCTGTTCTTTTGTTTCCCTGTTCTTTAAAAAAAAAAAACGAGAACAGCGCGTTCTTGTGTTTAGAACATCAATCTTTTTTTCAACTTGTTCTCTTGCAAATACAAAACAGATCAGGATTGTTTTCCCCTTTATGAGTACAAAAAAAAAAATGTGGAAAAGAACGTAAAGAGGAATAACTGTTCCATAGAAAGAACACAAATCGCAAAGTGTTCTTGGAGTGCAAAATCTTAACCCTTGAATTTGGCAATTAAATCATTCAATTTCTGGTGGGGAGGGGGGGGGGGGGATAGTAAGAAATAATGAACGATGTATTTCGAACAATTTATGAAAATTCAGCAATAAAGACGCCAAATATGCAGCCATTTTGATACATAATTTTTTTTCGATAGCCATAAATTAGTGCAGTTGAGCTTTTTTACACTTCGCCTTAGCTTAAGGATCTAGTAAGGTTATCCCCATCCCGAGTACAGTCTAAAAGAATAAAATAAAGTGTCTAAGAATGGATCGCAAAACATTTACTTCCCCTGAGTATAAAAGGACGAAAGTTTTTATATTAATACTGTTCCTCATGGTGGACCTGAGACTCGGAATTTTAAAATTCTGTTTAGTTTTTAAAATGAATTTATAAGTTTTAGAATCTCTATTTTTAAATTTCGATATCAAAAGAAATATCAATATTGTTGAAAAGTTGACAGAAATTGCCAATCTCAATCAGGAACTTATTTAATCTCGCCAAACAAGATTATGTCTCTGGCACACATCGTTTCAAAACCAGGGATGGTTACATTTTAATATTAAATTATACTTAATGAAACTTCTGAGATGAAAGTCTTAAGTTAATGTATTCGTTGCTTCGTTTCTTCCTATATTATATAAGTCTTTATTTTTTTTAAAAAAAAGTGCGAAGAAAGGCATTCTTACAAGTATAAAATAAAGCACAAGTTCCAAAAAGTAAACAAAGCAACGTTACGGCTCCGTTTCCGAGACATCGGCGCAACAATTTGCCGTTTAAAACAATCACGCCAGCGAACGATATTATAAAAATAAAAATCCCAGAGAAAACCTCTGAAGATTAAAATAAAATAATACTCAGGGACAAGAATCAGCATCCACAAAAACTGAATGAGAATGAGGGGGGGGGAAACGGTGCAAATGGCGTGACTAGCAACCATTTCGTTTGTCGTTTGATTATTCAGGGGATGGATGCTGAGCGCGTTTTAGATGGCTGAGACTTGCGCTAAGACAGTTTTGCTTTCTTTTTTAAGATGTTTAGTGACCGATATTTTAATTCGTAGTCATCAGTTCGGTAGTCGATGTACTTTTAGATACGAGTAGCCCAGATGCAAAATAAGTTATATCCAAAAATGTAAAAAAAAAAGATATTGGTAACAATTGGTAATTTACAATTTTAACTTCAATTTTAAAAGATATAGGTAGAACGTGCTTTTGCAGTGTAGTCATTCGCGAGCGAGACTTTAAAACAATAGGTCGCGGGTTCGAGTCTCGCCGAAGAACACTCGTTTTTTAAATGTATATGTTTTGCGGGTTCCCCAGCAATGCAGGACAAAACAGCTTGTCTTTTTATTTAGCTTTGTCTGTGGTATATTTTCCTTTAAGTAATTTTAAGACAATATAATAGGTGCCAATTTATATACTTAAAATTCACAATACGCGTCAAATGAAATTATAGCAAAAACTTGACTTAATTGACTTTTAAATAATTGACAATAAATTTGATATTCAAAAACATTGTATACTATTTCGATTTCGGACTTCAAAAGGAAATGTTCTTATGTTTGTTATTCAAATTTGCGTGATGATAACATTTCGCAAATCGAAAACAAATCTCCAATACACAACTACTTTATAGCCTATGGTGTTTAATAAACAATACAAATACGCACTACTGTAACAAGAGAAACATTTAAATTCCATCAACTGTACCTCACACGTCTTTAAAAAGCAACAAGCCCAATTTATTGAACTTCAATTTTTTGAAAATACACATCTTTTAATTTCTCAACAAACATTCTCCCCCCCCCCCCCCCCCCCCCCCCCCCCAATGCATCACCTTTAAAACTTTCAACACTATCCCTTGTTACAACTACAACAACAACAACGAAATCCCATCAGTCACACCATCGCCAAGAGTTGCCAAAAAAAGAGCGATCACCCACCCAAATATTGCAGCCCCCCTCCGTCCATAAATCAAAGAAGAGAAAGAAGGGAGGGGGTGGAGGAGGAGGAGGTGCACTACGGAGGTGACAGCGACCATCATTCAAGGAGGCGGAGATAGTGTTCGGAGGCGGGAGGAGATTGGCATCAGAAACCGATGGGTGCACAAGCGGTTGGGGTTATTGATAACCTCATTAGTGAAAGGGAGCGCCAAGTTTGTTAGGCGACTAATTATCCGTTATGTCAGGTTAATTAATGAATTTGGGGGGGGGGGAGGGGGGAATTATCGGAGGAAATTTTTAGTGCTGATTTGGGGTCGAGCGAGAAAAGTATTGGGAAAGGGTGACGAGAAAAATGGGGGGCGAAAAGAAGGGATGCTTTTAGATTATCTGCGGGATTTTAGAATGTGCACTGATACAAACGTTAACGGAGTTCCGAAGTATAAAATTGTAATTTTTAGTCTCTATTGCTCCATGCGGAATATTGATTAATGGAGGTCGGTTTTTAGGTTGAAATTTCGATGTAGGGTTTTGGTGTATCTCTACACTTGTAGCTAAGCTGACGTGGAGTAATGGACCTTTTGCTCCATTGCTGTACTTCCTGACAGACTATCTGGTCCATAGAGTCTGTCTTACAAATAGAGGAATAAAAATGCTGATTTCCAAGTGTGCATCATTGAAACCACGTGATTTGTGGAAACGCCAATTCATTCATGCGCCAATATAACTTGGCAGGCCTTGGCGACTTTCAGAACTAAGCGAGATCGAAGTATTGTAATATGGTTTTGTGTTTAATTTTGTACTTAAATATAGTTTTTTTGAACGAGTGGCACAATTTAAGGGAGTTTAACAGATATATTAAAGATATTTTTCTTACTTTGTAGTTTTGAAATAATTGCAATACGTTTTTATGTAAAAAAATTACCATAAGCGAAGTTCTTTCAATTGTTATTTTGTATACTTCAATAAGAAAATATGAACAATAAAACCTGAGAAATATAAAGAGTTTCGCTTCTTCGAGTATTGAACACAAATAAAACATTTTCGTTTCGTTAATGAAGCGGAAATATTTATCGCATATTGTTTGATGCATATTGTTGAAATACGTACATATATGTTAAGAAGTTGAATACAGACAGAACTCCTTATCACCAAAAAGGAAGAAAGTGCGCCAAATTTGAAACTCCTGCAGATGTCTGAACGCCAAATGTGGCAGCGCTATAACCATATGATGTTGGTTTTTCTTTTCAATGTTGACACCGCGGCCTTACAAGAGTCTGGTATTGAAGGCGCTCTCTATTTAATATTACAACTCTCTGATCTGGTCCTGATGTATTAGAGATGATCCTTCCGCTGAAAAACATAATTCTAAAAAATACATCCAATATAATGGACGACGAACAAAACTTTCAATAGAATTTGAATTTTCTTTTAACACTATTCTTACATTATAACTGTTTTACTTTTATATTTTGTGTGTTTTGGTAATTAAATATCAGATGTCGTAATGTCAGTTTAGAATTTAAAAAAAAAAGCTCCAGATCGGTGTTTATTAGTACCTAAATTTTGTGAAAAAATAGTTCAATCTTTAGGGGAAGGAAGGTGGAAAAGTGTATTATGAATGACGTTTTATAATTTTGAAGAAAAGGCAGCGACAAAGAAGCCAATTATTGCAGCTTTATTAATTTCTTATTTTAAGGCAGAGGATGAATATTTTTTTAGCCAATCATAGCCATGGATTTGTGCAATTTAGCCTTTTTACAGATCACAGCCTTCGCAATAGGTTCAACTTAGGTTACCCCGAATATAGAGATGTTTCCTCATGACAAAACGATCACCATAGTCGTATCATCATCGGCTATTTAAAGCGACCACTGCATACACCTCTTTCTCATTGAGTCGATAGAGGGACAAATGATTCAAACTCGTGAAGCGTATCTAGAGGACAGTGACTTGAAATGCCTTTCGCAAGAGAAGTTGTGGTGGTCAAATGGAGATAAATAAATTATCGTATAATTTTTCCTTGGCTATAAATATATATATCACAGTAAATGAATCGGCATTGTGAAAAGGGGATATGTTTTATGTTAAGTTTATGTAACATACCCCTTTTTTAGAAATGCCGATTCACATATACCAGTACCCTTTGTTTTTAAAAGTGTGATCATAACGCATTCCCCGACGAAATTGTAAATATTGACCGCTGGGGTTGGGGGTTAGCCTTCGCTCTACTACCCCCCCCCCCTCCCTGGAACGTTGTCGCCCCTACGGACACAACGACATGCGCACTACCAATCTGTCTTTCCCAAATAACAGTGCAAAGTCAGCGCTACTTTTTAGAGGGATCCTGTTTCGCGTTCCTCTGCATGAAAAGTATCAAAGCAGAGAAAACTGTTTTACATGGTGAGTTAGGTACCTAGCGCGTCCTATCCAATGAAAATTACTTTGTGTTTATATTCATTACTATTTATATTTTCTATATATTTTGTTTATAATTATTGCATTTACCTATATTGTTTTACAAATGTAAATTTATGTTTTAATTTTCAACCATTAAGTACGAGTCCCATATGGTTATTTTGGTTTCTAACAGAATTTAAAGTACATAACCTTTTAGATTTTTATTCGTAATATTGCATAGAATATTTAATTATATTTTAATGCTTCTTTTTGAAGCTATTCCTATTTAAATATTCTAACTAAGCTTTGTATTAAGCATTTGCATAGATTCAAACTTATATTATCATATTATTAATTTTTTGATATTATATTAAGCTAATTTATCATATTTGACTAAGTTATCATTTTATGCTTTTAATTAATATGTCTGTAAACAAAATAACACCATTTTATTACAAATGAGGTTTTAAAAAAATGGACGTAAAATTATATATATATAAAAAATCATTGTCAATTTTTTCTCAAGTTAAAGATCTAATATTTTTATTTTATTTTCTGCAGTTTTTCTATATCTAGCATTACATATGCATCCAATCATGCGGACTCAGCAACACCCAGGAATAGCTTAATATGTTTCTACAATGATACAAGGGGAAAAAATTCTGTCTCAGAAGTAGTCTAGGAAATGGAAAATTAAATTACCCATCCTAAGAAACCGATATCTACAGATTATGTAAATTCCGAAACTACAAAATATATATGACACGATAATTTACATTGGACACACATGATGAATGAGTTCTTTTGGAGTTTTTTAAATTGTAATCAAATTTCTGTATGCATTTAAATGGGGATAAAAGTATCATAAAACTGCTGTTTTTAAAATAAGATATATAAAACAAAAATCTGTAGAAATTATTTTTTTAAACGGAATTTGACTTTTTATTTTATAAAACAAAAAATTACTTTTTTGCAAAATATAATATTTCTATTATTCAAAGAAATATTGAATGAGTTTTTTTTATTTAAATAGCTAACACCCGCAATTTCCCAACCATATATCATTGTATATTTATGTGTAATATATTTTATCCTTATTTCTTTCAGAGCTAGAATGGTATTACGTTAATTGACACTTGTGCATTTTTTATACAGATTATTCTTATTATCATTTGCAAATTCAAACCACTAGGCTTTACTAAGAAAATATACATATATAGTGAACTATTTGATGCGAGAAAAAGAGTTTTAAACATTTGTTAAATATATAGTGACATTTTCTATTATAAAAGTTTAACACTAAAAACAGTTTAAATAAAATAGCTAACATTCTGGGTTATTATATGAATACCACATACGATAATATTTTTTTCAACAGCGTTTACAATAAAATTTTTGGGGAAGATGGCAAATTCCATTTAACATAATACATTTCAAATACACTTTTAGATTTAGTTTTAAGTTATATTCTTACTAGAGAATACACTTTCATAATATAAAATAAGAGCGCACTAATTTATTTTGTATTTGCTCGTCATTCCCTCATTTTAACCTTTAAAATCAATGTGAAATAACCTCTATTTGTGAAATAAACCCTTCTTTAACATTGAAATTTTTGACGCGAAACGTCTTTAAAATCAGCTACACGGCGCATCAGAATAGAAACACTATGTTACACATTTAGGGCTCTCCATTCCGACACTATAACTCTGTGACAAACAACATGAAATGTCTCGTTCGAAAGGTTTAACGCCTTGAAAAGTACAAAGCAAATAAAGGGCACCGCGAAGTCAGACGGGATACTTTGTTTATATTCCTTCTAAATGAGATATTTTTATTTTTGTTACCAATCTTTATTTCTATAACCTTTTTACATGAAACTCCTCCAATCGTGCTTCGTCTCAGTTACACCCGATTTTTTAAAAAAAAAAGCAGAACGGCGATATCCAAATGACTTGTATACTCTAAATAATCACACACAATCTTCACCAACTAATGAACTTCAACTCTTGCCAAAAGTCGCCAAGTTCGGCGGCAACCCTACCGGGCGACGGGAAGAGCTCATTACTCAGCCATGATGCAACGATTCGACGTCTATCTCTCGGCAAACGGCGCCGCGATTCGCCCGCACTATGCGAATATCTCTCTCCCTTCCCCCCCCCCCCCCCCCCTTCTATTTCCAAATGATGAGACGGGAGGAGGGGGGGGGGGGACTATATGGAATTGGAAAGGTAAGGGGGAAGAGCTCCCTCTATCCCCCCCCCCCCAATGGTGTGTGACGGAAGGTTGGGGAGAAAAAGGGGCGGGGCAGGACGGATGACGCGTCACTTTGAATTTTCCCTACAGTGCAGGGAAAATACATTGGGTGGATTGTGTAGCGTATTTACTAGAGATCAATTTTTATGAATGGAATCTGTTTTTCATTGGGAAAGGTGGAGGTGGAATTGCACGTTACTTGTCCTATTCTTGGAATATCATAGTACAATATTACTCATCTAAAATTTTTTAATTCTATACTTCTTAAAAAAACTGGAATTTGACTTCTCATTATAAAAATGTATTTTTACAAAGATTATATTATTTTGAATAAGTTGCTTATATTATATCCATATATTAAGGGGGGAAGGGAGGTAATTTTTTTCTTTGTGAACGAAATTATTTCCAGATAATAACTACAACAGACTAGATGTAGGTTGGCCCTTATCCAAAGGCTTTCAAGTGGGATAAGAAAATTAAAGTTGAGCAACATTTTATTTATTTACAGTTTTGATTCGCTATCTATATCAGAATAAATACCAAACCAGTACCAAATTCGAAACAAATCGTTTTAATAGTTTTAGAGAAAACTGTACATAGATGAAATGGAATGAGGAATACAGGGACCGACTTACAAGCTTAGGGGCCCAGGGCAAAAGAACATTAGGGGGCCCCTCGATGCAACTCAAAATAAAACTGATAAATTTAAGTATAGGCACACAATGCGAAATGACATAATCAACCAGCTTTAATGCAAATTTAAATACTGCAAAAAAAAAAATTAAAACTGATAATTTTTTTCTTTTGAGAATTTTACTTGAAGTTAATGATTGGTACTTCAACAGAGTTTCTTCATTCGTTTCTGTTCCTTTTAGCTTTTTTTTTAGTTGAGCCAGATTCGTACGTTCTACTCATTTTATAGTTTGAAAATCCCTAATGATTACAATATCAGAAAATTTGGTATAGGGAAAAGTATCCGTAAATGACTATGGGTACTTTTTTCCTGTACCAAATGTCCAATTAATAAACCCAGTTTGTTTATGGTCTTGGTCATTAATTGAATTTTGCAATTGATCCAAAGGGCATTTCTTTGACAAGCTCAATGAAAAAGGCGACATACATCATGAACGTGCTGAAAAAGTTCAATTTAATTGGATGAAATAGTAGAAGTTTTGCAAAATAATTAACAATTGATTTTAAAAAAAAATTATTAAAACAATTTTATAAACTAAATTTAATTGATTTTTTAAAAAAAATTTAGTAAATTTATTTTTAACTTTTGCACATATATTTAGCATTAAATCATTTTTGTGGGCCCCTTTGACATCGGGGCCCTGGGCAAGTGCCCGAATGCTCTGCCGTAAATCAGTCCCTGGAGGAATAGAAGTCGCTAAATATAATTTCTCCGTGTCGTTTTTGTGACAGAAAATCAAGGATAGTGAAGACCATATATATATATATATACAAGGTGTGCTCGTGTTTCGCTTTTTGAAAGGGGCAAGGAAAGAATTCTTTTGACGTCATTTTAGCTCCGCCTTACTATGAGTTTTTGATCATTCTCATTGGCTGTATGTTTCAAGCATTGCTACTTAGGTTTTTGAAGCAAATTTTAACTGTTTTCTTTTAAATAAATTTATGATTAGTTAAAAACAAGAATTCTTGTTAAATTAAGTACTCCTTGACAATAGCGACAATTACTCTTAAAACGACTGTCGAGAGCATTAGACACGCCCACAGACGGTTGAAGGCGGAGGAAGGCGTCACTATGACGTCAAAAGAATCCTTTTCCCCGCCCTCCATCAGCAAGAGCGAGTACCAGCACACCTTTTATATATAGTCTCCACTATCCTTGACGGAAAATAGTAAATTGTGTGATATTACTCACTATCTTATTCCTGAACCGCTATCCGCAACAATGTATGTAAAAAATTAAAAAAAAAAAGACTTACCTGATGAAATCCCAGGTAGGTTTCCACCGTGTGAGAGGTGTAGAAGACTTCTCCGTCGCAAGTCAGGATTAAAAGGAACCCGCTTAACGCCTGGGGGGAGGAAAAATATTTTAAAAGTAAGAATTTATAACTGAAATTGACTCGGTACAACAAAATTACAAAATATTTTGTCACATTTTTCGAATGTTGCAGATAAGTGTTCGATATAACTTTTGTAAGCTGTGTTTTTGCTGTCGATAATTTAAAAAAATACCGGTAATTTTCCGTCAAGTGTATGCAAGTAATGTAGAAGAAAATACCGGAAAAAATTGTATTATTAAAACAATTTCTTTAAAGTTGGTCATGAATTAGAACAGAAGCTGTAAAAGGAATTTTTGGGACACATGTGAACATATTTCGACGCTCCAATTTGTAAAAATGATTTTTTGTTGATGATTCGGCAAGCTTATGTTTTTTAAGCTAGATGTTTTATTTTACTTTATTATATTTCCTTGCGAATATTTACTAAAAAATATAATAATTTATTATTACGTCATGCACTATATCATGTCTATCATGCGTGTGACTGTGATGTGAATGACATGGAGGAGAAGGGGGGGGGAGGGGGGGAGTGTAGGAATTGCGTAACATAGGAAAACTGTTAAAAAAAATGCTGTAATTTGTTTCACAAAAATTTAAATGATTGTTTTTTAACTTCAAAAAATTTTCGTGACGTACACATGATATGGGAGCCCCCCCAATGTCATGGGGGGTATGGTAGAAAAGGATGACAAATAGTTACATAATAGTTGAATGCATTATTAGACTTAATTATTTGCAGTAATATGTACTTCTCTTCTTCTGTCTTTTCTGTACTGCGCTGATTCTTGTAGCTTATTAAGTCCGTTATAAATGGTGATTTTCTGGATAATGGGGATTTTCCAGATAAAGGAAGCAAGAGAATAAACCGGATGGTACTGGTTTAAATAGATTTTAACTTGGAAGTCACAGACAAACATTCCTTAATTTGAAATGTGATTTTACGATATTTGAAGATGCGATATTTTACTACTATTAAAAAGTCAAATGTACGAGTTCAGCACAAATAACCGCTTGAAAAGTATCTATTAGTTGAAAATGAAATGGGTTATAACGGGAAAGGGGGGGGGGGGGGGGAGGGGAAGGTTATAACACGTTTTGATAATTTGTACGTGTTGTTAACAGTCTATGAGGTTGGGAAACGAATGTGGAAATTAGAGATTTTAAACTTGGGAAATGTAAAACGTTTGACAAATGAAGTTAAACTTTAAACAATAGAGTATTGGCTTTTGGATGCATTACATATACATGTTTAATTTTTATTGCAATTTCACATCGAAATACTTTTATCGTCATATTACTTTTGTAAATATCAAAATGAAACAATAAAACGTTTATTTTAAGTTCATGATATGACACGTGTCTTTTTACAGCTGCTATTTAATTATCTTTGTTCCACAAAGTAGTTTTTTAATTTATTTTATTATTGTATACATTTCAATAAAAGTTTTTTAAAAAAATATTTTAATTTTTTTAACATTGCATGTTCTTTCCTACTGCTCTTGTTTAATAAAAAATATTTAATTTCGAAAGCACACACGCTTACCTTTCTTCCCAAGGCAACGCATTTTATTTAATTTTATTACTTGCGTATGTTAAAGTAAATAAAAAATAACTTTCATTTATGCATATTTGTATGCATATACTGGCCTTTTAAAAAACGATGTTTATCAATAGGGCGCGCAACGCAAGCAAACATTTTTTTTTAAAGAAAATATCCTCATTCATTTCAAAGTAGTCTTCTATTCGCCTGCCACTAAAAAAAACAAAAATACCCCCCCCCCCCCCCTTATGTTGCCCCCGGTTGTGGTTCATTTGCAGTATAATAGGGGAGTCAAAACCACATCTCCCGCAGTTAACAGAGAGTGAATTACATACAAACACTCTCTTTACAAATCTCCCTCGCTCTTTGTTGCAGCCGTCTCTTCTGTGGGGCCGACACAGGCAGGTAACAGGGTTGCCGTCTGGGAGACTGATAATCGCCAAACAAAAAAGAAACATTGCCAAAAAAAATGATAATTTTTGAGATAATGTTTGAGTAGTAGTTCATTATTTAAAGAATGTGCGTAATATATAATGAAACAAATTGTTTTGATAATCGACAAAAATGTGTATTCCAATAATTATTTGATAATTTTAATCTTTCAAAAGCATGGGAGACATTTCTTTTAAAATATTTAAGGGAGGAAGACCTAGCTCCTCTGTGCGCCTGAACGTTCAAGTTTATTGAAAAATCATAATACGATAATAGCCAATTTTATTAAGTGAAGCTTCTTTAGCGAGGATAGTGAATCTAAATGACATTGACACGGAAATCAAACATGAAACGGAAGTATGCTCGCTAAATGTTTATTAATATGCAAAAAAAATATATAGCATCCTAAAGACTACGGCAATTCTCATACAAGTTTTATTTGATTATCGCAAGCAATTAGTTAACGAATTATTGACCTGTAAACTATTTGACATTGTGACTGTGCTATCCGGAAGGGGAGAAAAACCTTTGATTGGACGGCACATGTCACGTGATCTGGACTTTGTTTATTTCTTCCTTGATCGAAAAAGCGATGTGTGATAAAATTTGTTATTGGGCTGGAATCGAGCTGAGAGTGAAATGGAATAAAGTTTCAGTTTTCTCTACCCAGAGTTAATTAATTTCATACAAAATAAAATCTAATGTATTGTTTAAAATGCATTTCATTGAAAATTTCAACATTTGAAATTTAAATAATATTTTTTTAAATTATTGTACATAAATTTATTATGTTATGTGTATTCGCCAAATCAGTAATGTTTCGCCAATCCTTGCAGCGTTCCGGAGACGACAGGTAGCGCACAATCACAAGGGGAGGTCGGGGGGTCAACAGGGCGGTGCCATTGTGTGTGTAACTACAACCGCGGGGGTTAACAAAAGAGAAATGTAAATAGATAAATGAAAAATGGCTGCTGAAATCGAAACGAGCTGCGTCTCCATTAGATAGAGCGTAGGTCCTGGATTAGAGCCAGGATAATTTTTTTCTCTTTGGTTTGAAATTAAGAGACTAGACAATTTGCTTTAGAAATGGCTATATTCATTTAATGAAATCGGATGTGGCTGTGTCGCAGCACGGACAGAAGAGTTTTGCGTGAAACAACATTTAAGCAGATTACAGAAATAGGAGTGGGTTACCTACAAAACTCGCAAAAGAAGGAAGATAGACTTTAAAGTTCTTCTAATTACTAGTCAAGCAAAAAAAAAAAAAATTACATATCCTTATAACATGTTCAATGCGTTGAGCTATGTTTTACAATAAGAGAAAACTGTGCAGTAAAATGTTTATTTTTAAAAAAATATATTTTGTGTTATCTATTATTTTATATCTCATGTATTTTTATTTACCCAAATATAGTATGGACGATCAAATGGATTCGAATTAGCCAATTGTTATGGGGAAAAAAGGAACTTTAAGAATCATTTAAAGTATTTGGTTTTTAAAAGGATATTTTTCGAAGTGGAAATTGATTTTTTTTTTTGGACAGCAAAAATAAAACATTTTGAATGGTCCAAATGGTTTTATTTACTCTAGCCAAGATTCACTATTAAAACAAGTAAATTACAGACATTGAAGTAAAGTATGGCCACCTAACAGCCCTTTACATAGACGTGACAACTTGGGACGTGCACCATTTCTCTAAACACGGCGGACTACGACAAACGGAAATGGCGATCATTCCATCACGAGATCGCTACACTATCAAATGCGATACTCAACTCAATGCACAGCAACACATGAGCCACCCACTGGCTCCGATTGGAAAAGAGACTGTTTCAACATTATGAGAAAATAGAATAAGCAAAACGCTTTATAATAATTCGTTTTAATTCACGTTTCTGATATTCATAAATATTAAATCGAAAAACTCATATGTTAAAGTAATAGTAATTAAAAGGTAGGAAAGTTTCACTATATATCTAAATTTAAAGCAACTTAAACTTGAGATCCAATATACACGGTGGTCACAAATTCTTGGACTGGTGCACGATAAATCTGATCGGGGTCCAAAGTCCCGACGTCTATTGAAGACGTTGGGTGCCAGTTCAGGTGTTTCCTCGTCATCTGACCATGGTACTAAAATAACGAGGTGCATGTATGAATGTGTGTGTGAATGTGTATGTGTTCCCGGGTCTTTCCTTCGAGATTGATCCCGAACCGTTGCCAATAGCCCACTGTGCAGCTCTAGTGCGACGTTTTTTAACCAAACCACAAATTCTTGGATGATGGTCAATTTTTGGTTGTATTCCATTTAGCTGTATTGGCATAGTAAAACATTATTTTTCCCCAATTACTTCGCTAATGTTTCGAACAAGTCGCTTAGATTTAGTAACAACAAACTACTAGAGTACAGCAAAATAAAAAAAAAATGGTTACTTAAGTGTAGTTAAACAGCCGAACAATGACAATCGACCAACCAATTGTGACCACCCTCTACAAGATTGACTATATATACGTGCATTCTAACTCAAAAACACAGGTAGAAATAAAACTTTCAATTCCACTCATTACAAGGGCATTTATTTGCAGTAGTTCTTTGTTTCATTAGAATATTCCCGCGCTCACTTCCCCTGTACCCCCCCCCCCCTTTCCAGACGATACAAAAGGTGTTTGGGGTACACAAACCTTCCACAAAAGAAAAGCCGCCGCCAGATTATTCCTCGCGACTTGTCAAAGCGGGTGTAAAAGGAATTTGTCTATTAATCTCGTCCCCAGTTCTCTTTTCATGGCTTGGCAGTTACTAATGTGAAGGGGGGGGGGGTCGAGACTCGTTGGCGTCTCTGGTCGGTGCAGACGATTTCTATAAAGCGTCTGATTCCGAAGGAGCAGGTATTCTTTTAATGAGAAGGGGGCTCAGGAGGGGAGGGGGGGGGGTGACACGGGGGTCAGTTGTGTTTAGTGAGGGGCTTTTGTACAGGAGGGAGCCGCGTCGGAGCCGTCGAAAGTCATTAATGAGCTTATGAGACCCAAGTTGGGATATTTTTTCTTGTACATGTGAGTTTCTTTCATCTTGTGACGCTTACTTTAAGAAAATATTATTTGCCCGGTGGGTTTTTCGAACCTTCTTGATAAGGACAAAACAAGTACTTAAGAACTAGGCTTGTGAGTGTATTTTCTTTTGATGAATTATTTTTAAAGACTATTTTTCACAAGAGTGACAGTCAGTGATCTTGTGCACATAGTGCTAAACTTTCTAAATCAAGCCCTGATTATTGTAGTTTAGTATTTAATACGAAATAAAATTGTCATATATATGCAAATCCCTCATAAAAAGATGGCTTATTTCTAAAGGATAAGTATACGATCCTCCTTTACTTGCTTACTAGCAAAGGAGGATCGCATGCTATTTAAAGATTTAATACATATGAATTTTAATTAATCACGAAAGGAGATTATATATATATATATATATATATATATATATATATATATATATATATATATATATATATATATATATATATATATATATATATATATATATATATATATATATATATATATATATATATATATATATATATATATATATATATATATATATATATATCGCTTTTAATCTTACATTTTTTCTAAATTAGCCTGTTTATACTATATGGGGTCTCCAATATCTCTAAACATTAAGTTTTATTCAACACATTTGAAATATTTTGCTTCTCAATTTTCTGATACTGGTTAGAGTCGCCAAAAAGCAGCCAAAAGCACAGCATATTGTTTGATTTTTTTTTTTCATACCAGACAGGTTATGTTGCTTATGGGCCATTGGCTATGGACCTCAGACAAGAAGCTAATGTCTTATTAATTAGTCTGACTCACTTTTAAAAATTACCATAAACTATATCAAGAACATTAAAAAACAATAATCTCTTGGCTATTTGTTAACCCAAAACTTCAATTTAACGTCACTTAATATTCTATAAGCAAATTTCCAACATGAGAACTTTTAGTTTTCCCGTCCAGTACACAATTTTCTTTCGATGCTATCTCCCTATAAGGTTGCCACAGAGAAAGTTCGATATCGCCAGATTAGATTAAATACTCGCCAAAAATCTGGAAATCGTTTGTAGTGCAAATTGGTTTTAACTGCAGTCCCATTATACAAATATATTTTTACGTGTAACGTCTTTAAAATCGATGGTTCTAAGTAAGGAAGACATGTAGGGTGAAGTGGACCATAACGAAAACACGAGTCACAAAACAGCGCTGGCACGGTTGCATATATTTTATGCTTACCTGACTCTCCCAACCGCATTTAAAGTAAAGAGACACAACGTAGAAAGAGTGCAGCAGTTTACCCGGAATCCCAAAAGGTGCCACTCACTTGACGTTACACACTTAAACCCTGCGTATTTCCAGTATTAAATAACAGCCGTTTTTTTTTTTTTTGGGGGGGGGGGGGGGGGAAAGACTTAAAAGTTTTAAAATACACTGAATTGCTGATAACTTAAAACTTTATAATTACCCATAGTAATTGATGAGAAAATATATTTCACATTTTATTTAAATTATTATTATTATTAAAAATCATTTAGTACTTTTGTTAAGAAAGCCTTTGGATTTGCCTGATCGGCAAGTTTTATGCCAAATCTGGTAGCCCCTTCTTTTCTAGAGGTCGCGTGCTTGCCAGGTAACGGTTGCCATGACAACGCGTGTCATTAGATGAGACGCCATTCCGGATAAGCGGAAGCCGGACAGTCAGTCGGAAGTCAACGATCCCCTGGCCAATCAGAGACCGGCTCTATGGTGGGGGGCATGTTCGGTCTCCATGCCAACGCGGTCAAGACTCAAAGGCCCTTGATTCGACAGGGAACATGAAAGGATATGGTACTGGAGGGAGAAATAGGTCTTATTTAATCTATTTTTTTATTATATTTTTCCGTAAAGATTTTCCTTTATATCTTTATATTTGGAATAAAGACAGTTTCAGTAGAATCCTTCCTAAATAAATGTTCGGTTGTGAGGAATGTACATTTTCCTCTTAGGGTTCAATTTTCAATATAATAGTATACTTATTTCTGTAGAAAAATTAATAGTTCAGAGTGGTCACAAATTGTTGGCCGATGACCATTGTTTGGCCATTGTGTAACTAGACTTATTAGACCATTAATTTTCCTATACATTAATTACATTGTTTGTTGCTACTAAAGCTAAGATACTTGTTTAAAATATAAGCAAAGTAGTTAAGCAAAAATAATTATTATCCCAATACAACTACATTGATACAGACAAAGAAATATCAAATTTAAAGCTGAGTTTGTTCAACAATAACTATGAAGACGTAAGGCATGCATTTATAGTTAAGAAGCACAACAAACTTATAAAGTATGGAACCTTAAAAAATAATTACTACAGAAATAAGTTCCTGTTCTTTATAAAGAGGTGTTCTTTTTACGTTTAGGGTGGATAATTACAAAAATAAAAAAAAGTTATGTGCAAAGTATACCAAACATATTTAGTGGTTCATGACATTTGTCAAATGTTTAAAACAGGAAAACCAAAAACAGTTTTAGATCACCAACATATTTGCTGCATCTAAATGACAAATATAATTTACATTAAAGCTTATGAGAGAATAACTTTTTAAACTCAAGAATGTGTTGTTCTGTTTTATTTTGAAGAACCGAAGAAAGAAACACGTGGTTATTTTGGGGACATAAAGGAAACACTCGAGTGCAAAGGAATAATAAAATACTTAACGTCATAATTTAAAATGGATTTAGATAAAAGAAATATAAGCTAACGAAAGAAAAGCGTTTTGTTTTATGTTCAACAACATGCAGTTCCCGTTCAATTAGAAGAATATGGTACAAAAGAACATATCATCATTTTGGTGACTGAGAGTTTCCTAATTATTTTAGTAAAAATTAACAAGCGCGAAGTTAAACAAAATATCAATATACGCAGTAATAATTAATTTTCTCTAAATCAAATTTCTGCACTGTCAAAGTCGCAATCGAACCACAACCTTCAGTTTGCAAGTCCGTCACTCTAACCGTTCGGCCACCCGAGGGCCTGAAGACTGCATAGAGAGTGCTTGAAGAGCTCCCAAATCACACATTTTATATAAATATTTATAGCACTCCCAACATAGTCTGCTACTAAATTTACCTTTAAAAAAATGCATTAGCAATTTTTGTATAAAACAAACTTGCCACTTGCGTTAAATTTGTTCAAATATTGGGAGAAAAAAAAATTCAAAATATACGGAATATTAGGAATACTCATTACTTATTAATTTATTTTGTTTTATTATTTACTAGCAGTATGGCCCGGCGTTGCTCGTGGTCAGTTTGTGAAGTAAGAGCTGTGCGCGACTTTTCTAGTTAGCGTAGCCAGTCGAATATCGCTCTCTATGCCCTGTCTAAATTTATTCAATTAACTTGAGTTTTTATGGAGATATCTTAACCTATTTTTTAAAAAAATATATATTACCGACTTTACATGCTATTGCGTATAAACTGTAAACCGAGTATAACTGTGTAAAATATATATATTTTGCAATATAAAAATCCCCAAAAATTAATTATTAAACACGCTTTCCTCATATAAGCCTATAATATGATTTTTTTTTTAAATAATGCATTTTGCAGATAATGAAAATAAAACGCTTTGCGATGTTGTTTGAATGCCAAATGACGTTGAATGCTCATATTATTAAAAAAAGTTTTATATATGTTTTTATTGAAAAAATAACCCCAGTAACAAAAAAATGCAATTATTAAACTTCACATTCATTATTTTTAGTACTGATAATACAATAACATATCGAAGCTAAAAAAAAATTCTGTTCTACCAAATGGAAATAAGTTATTGTATTTGGCGAAGTTTTCTGGGTGCCAATTGGTGACCGGAGATTTGGTGTTGTCTTTAATAGCTATTTCTAAGAAAAATTAAGAATTATTTTATTTTGTAATAACGTAACTGTATACCCTGAAATTTCAGAGAATTGTTAATCGAAAATTTTAAAATATGCCAGCATCAATATTTACAGGCAATACTTTTCTATGAATCAAAATCATTTCAAATGATCATTTCTGAATTTCAATAAAATTATTCTGAAGTGAAACATTTCAAATAAGCAACATGGTATAAATATAGAAAACCTAAGTTCACTTTTAGGAGCACCTATTCCGACGCTGTAGCACTGTTCCACTTCGTAACAAATAGCACTGTTGGTATAAATGTAATAGCGTTGGATAGGAAATTAAACACCGACGCTTTTAAGATCTTGAAACAAATAAATGTTCGGGACATGCATAGATACCCGTAGCGTTAGACGATACTGGTGGTTTATCTTCCTCCTTCGGTTGGCGAGGTTTAAGTTAACGACCAATTCCTATAATCTGCTGCCTAATAAATGTGCTTTTCAATGAAAAATCGCAATAATAGAAGGCAGCCATTATTGCCAAAAAATATCCCGAGACAAAAAGTTTCGTATGCCGAGTGTATGCCTGTCGTATGCCAGCCGATTTTTCGTATGGGAGATGTATGCCACGTATGCCATCGAATTGATGACCGCGGAGATGGTATGCCCGGTGTATGCGAATGGCATATGCTTCCTATTTCGATCCAGAGACAAAAATATTAATATGCCTGGTGTATGCCTTTCGTATGCCAGCCGATTGTTCGTATGCGAGATGTATGCCATATATGCCATTGAAATGATGACTTCGGAGGTGGTATGCCCGGTGTATGCGAATGGCATATGCTTCCTATTTAGATCCAATTTATTGCGACATTAATGTTTTCAACTTTATAATTGTTAAGTTGATTTTTAAGTATCTCCAGTTACATTATACTTCTTTGAAACCATTGCATTATAGTAATAGATTGAGGATGATAAAAATCATAGTGAATTTGAAATGGGAATAAAAAATGGATTTGTGTGTGTGCGTTTTTTTAATTTAATATATTGTGTACCCACTGACCCTTAACTTACATTTTTTCACTATAAAGGAATAGTGAAAAAATGAAAATCAGAAAAAAGTGGAGCTACCTAGTTCTTCCACCTATCCCTTCAAATATTGTACGATGCAAAAAAAATTATGATATTTTTAAATTAGAAAACGTTATACTGATAAATTTGCAAATGCTAATTTGAAATTGATTTTTAATTGTGAACTATAACATATAGGCATTTTATATCTATGACATACCTAATGTGAAATAATAGAAAAGAATCAACTATTTCATTCGAATTAAAATATAAATGAATACGAAAACAATTGCAACATTTTGTGAAATAACTGTTTGTTATTTTTTAGTAGATTTTGAAATTGCCTTTTTAATCTGTTTTTATCTAAAATTTAAATTATATATCACAATACAATTAAACAATTTCTTTGAGATTCCTTTCCACATGATTTCTACATTTTATATTTAATTATTAACGTTATATAGCTTCGATTTTATTTTCTTATCTTGAAAACGACTCTTGACACTAGATATTAAAAAATGTTACCCATGTTGCAAAATCGACTTAAAAAATGATTTCTGCATATTGGGGCGCTCATATTCGCCTGTGTCACAATTATAAACATCTAATTAATGTTGAGATTTATTGGGTGTTTACAACTGTATAATTGGATGTATAAGTTAAGTCCAAGGTCTTTGGGCAATTGAAGTCTGTCTTCAGAAGGGCCCCATCGCTCACAAATAGAACCATTAACGTCAAATCGAACTTTTTACACATAATTCCTTCAGTGAAGGCTCAAAAGAGATACTTCACTTCCACTTAACGATTTATAGTGAGCGTAGGCGAACGTCATTTGAGCATGCGCGGGTGAAGAGTAGCGCAAAACATTTTGAATCATCCATTACGTCACTCGCAGTTTGTTGTGGTGTCAACGGTTCTTGGAAGTAATAGAAACCAATTCTGTTAAAAAAAAGCACTGTTATACCTGCTAATCTCATTAGAGGCTAATTGAGGGAATGTGAAATAATTACTGTGCCTTACGACGGAATAATGTTAAAGGTTCAGCCAAACACACAGCGGAATACATCCCGCAGTGGAGAAAGGAGCAAGCTTAACATGAATAATAAATTCGGGTGAGTCCCAGGACAGAAATGAATTTATTATGGAAGGTGCTGGGGGAATCAAGGTATGAGTTAATAGGCATATTAGGCCCGGGCCTAGAGGCCATAACTTTTATTTAACTAATATTTATTTGGTAGTGTTTTTCATGTCAGAATCATTAAACTTTCTTTGAGATATTAGTCATTATTTTACAATTGATAGATATCAGTTTCTTGACATGAAAAATTTCATTTATACTACGAAAAATATTCCCAAAACAAATTTATTATTCATGTTAAGCACAGGAGCAGGTTTCAAATTTTAAGGGGTGTATAAATCTTGTGAATATTACATGACGACTTTTTTCCATGATGTTTAGATTGACTTGAAAAAATGTCATTATTATTTTTATTTCACATTTGGTGGACAGTATAATGTTACTTTCTCTTTTTGGAAACAGTAATTACTTTAAATGTAATTATTCTTAAAAAAGTTTTTGTGGCATGAAATGTAATAAGAAAAAATACTGCCTAAATAAAAGTTACTTATAAGATTTTTAAATAAATATCAATGTATGACATTATAATTTCATATGAATATACATAGAATAGTTTTGCATTCACTAAAGCAAAAGTTTGAGCTTCAAAAAATCCTCTTCAAGAAATGTCATTTTTTAAAAAAAGAAAAATAATAGTCTCGAACTAAAAATCCTAATCCTGCATTTCCTAATTATATTCGTATAAAATTATAAAGTCATACATTGAGATTTTTTTAAAAATTTCATAAGCAACTTTTATTTAAGCAGTATTTTTTCTTATTACATTTCATGCCGCAATTTTTTTTTAAGAATAATTATATTTAAAGTAATTACTGTTTCCAAAAAAAAAAAAAAAAGTAGCATTTTACTCTCCACCAAATGTGAAATAAAAATAATAATTATATTTTTTTTCAAAAGTTAATCTAAACATCGTGGAAAAAAGCCGTCATGTAACCTTCACAATTGATGCGATCTGCATACATGTGGCATACAGAGGTGATATGCCAGCCGCATACATGTAGCATACAGAGGTGATATGCCAGGCGCATACATGTCGCATACGGTGGCGATATGCCAGGCGCATACATGTCGCATACCACCACCGTATGCCAGAGTAATATGGGATATTCTCACAGGGCATACGAGGCATACGTATGCCACATGTATGCGGCATATATGCGGCATACTAGAGGCATACACCTTTATTTTGTCTCGGGATTTTTCGTCACCAAGGTGATTTTTAACAATAATGTTATGAAGGGAAGATCTACATGTAAATTTCCCATAGGAATAATGTATAGGAAAATGGAAAAAATTCCATAACTTTTAAACGGTTGCAGATATCCACCTGAAACAAAGTGCATATTTTAAACTGGGACCATATTGTTAAAATGGGGCATGTTTCATAAAAATCCGTGCAGTAGTTTTTGAGTTAAATCCGGACAAACAGACAGACTTTGGCGACATTTTAAATTAATTTTGCGACATTTATAATTTATTTGGCGACATTTAAAAAATCATTTTGCAACGTTTGGCGACAATTTTAATTCATTTGGCAATATTTGGCGACATTTTAAAATTCATTTGGAAACATTTGGTGAAATTTTTAATTCATTTGGCAATATTTGGCGACATTTTTAATTCGTTTGGCGACATTTTAAATTCGTTTGGCGACATTTTAAATTCATTTGGCGACATTTACTCATCAGCCAATCAAAATAAATCGTTTATCCCAGTATTGTCGAAAAATATTTTTGGTCGCCAAGGTGATTTTTAACAATAATGTTATGAGGGGAAGATCGAGATGTAAATTTCCCATAGGCGTAATGTTAGAGAAAATGGAAAAAGTTCTATAACTTTTGAATGGTTGCAGATATCCACATGAAACCAAGTGCAGATTTGAAACTAAGAAAAGTTTGTTCAAATGGTGCAAGTTTCATAAAAATCCGTGCAGTAGTTTTTGAGTTAAATCCGGACAAACAGACAGACAGACAGACAAAAAAAATTTAAATGTGGTTTTCGGAATCAGTGTATTCTAATTCGTGGAGAAAACTCAAAATGAGGGGTTTTGTTCGATTCCACAGACAGACACTCCATTCTTATATATAAGTATTGATATTGATAATGTGTTTCATTTTAATGCCATTAAGGGCAAGGATTTTAGTGCATGTAAAAGTTCGGTCGGATGTTGCAGGTTCTATTTGAGAGCAATGGGGTTTCCATTTAAAAGGCGAGCTTCCCATGCTTCAATGTCCACCTGGTCAGATATAAACGGTTATATCCTTTCGAGTATTTCCAGTTTTTTCAGTAGTACACATAATATAAAATTTGATAAAATATCTCTTCTTTAAAAATAATTTTCAAATTTAAAGCCTTAGGAGGAATTTTGAAAACTATCTCAACTAATACAATTGAAAAAAAAATGAAGAAAGGACTGTGTTGGAAATATAAATTAAACTCTCCTGCAGTGAAAACAAACCTACACATTCGATATTTTGCTTATCCCGTCAGAGGGGGGTTAAGTCAGACCCTGAGTATACCTGCAGTATGAGATCTCCTTCTGGCAGGATGTCGTTGTAGATGTGATCCCGAGGTTTCATTGGATGCTGCTGCTCCTGCCCGTTCCTCTCCTGATCCTGATACAGGGCGGCTGAAACAAGAAAGAATCACCATTAGAAACAGTTTTTTATTAGAAATTTATAGGCATAATTTTGCAGATTTTTTTTACATTTTGTGGTGTTAAAATTGTTTAACTAGAAAAATTACAATGATCTTCACAGGAGTTAAAAAAAAATCGATATTTAACCCTTTGTGATCGAGGCATTTTTCGCTCGGGCAAACAAGCAACTCGATACGATTTTCCGCATATTTGGCGAGTTTCTTACAGTGGTGCCTAAGAGTCACCACCCGAGTTGATGTATCAAATCAAGTGGTGCCCTCTCGACTGGAAAAATTTGATCAACTTTTATTCGTGCATGGTAAAATAAATACCCAAAATCTATAGCACTTTAACCCAAAATGAATTTCCTTAAATTTAACTTAGCAACTTTCCATTCGGCTTTTTATTTTTTAGTCCATTCCTCGATAATTTATTTTTCCACAAAAAATATATCATTCGTTACAGCTACCCAGTGCAATACGGAGATTTGATTTTATATTCCACTCCCATGAAAAATAGTGGATTTAGCTATTTTCAACCACACGTCTCGTATTATTCTAATATGGTCATGCGATCCATGAAAATATTGGAACTCTCTCTTTAATCATTTAGCGAATAGCAAAGTTTCTTGTGCAATTCAATGACATTGAGGATTCCTGTCAAACTTCACTTGCTTTTAATAAGTTAAACTTTCAAGACAGTTCTCAGCTTTAAACCGAGATATTTTAGAACCAACAAGGAGAAAAAAAACTACGAAAATCTTATCACGAAGTCCTAAAAAATTAATAAAAACGCAACAGCAGTCAAAATTACATTTCATGTAATAAAATTGAAATTAAGAAATTTATACACAAACTCAAAAATTAGTATATTTCAAGAATGCATTGATCTTAAGTAATAATTTAAGTCAAAAATATAAATTAACTAACTAAAAAGTAAAAATGTAAAAACATCCGTATTTTGCCTTTGTGACCCAAGAAAGGCTTTAATATAAAAACACAATTGGTAGCTATTGCTAAGCAGCGGTGCTATTTTAAGTAGAAAATTTTGTGTCTTTACTTTCTTGGACAAAAAAAAATTACATTCGAAGTACCCCAAACGGAAAAAAATCTAAATTATTAAAATTATCTATAATTCAAGTAACCCCACTTCAAACCCATTTCCACCACACAACTTCATCAAATTTTCAAGAGCCCACCCAAACTTCTCATGTCGTATACATCCGACACTCAAGACCAAAAGAACTCTCATTTTGCAGATGACTGTCATGTTTCAAAAACGAATCGCACACGTGTCTTTTAGGCTTAACTCCTTTGTCTGTCTCATTGGTATGTTCCGGGGCACAAACAGAGAAAAGGGGGTAAATCACCCGGTGGTCATTGATTAGCCAGAAAATTACACGGTGGGCAAGTCCGAAAGTTAGAGCGTTTCTCTCTGTTTCTTCTTGTGGGCAACTTCATTTTGACAGGCTGACAGTGTTTCGGAGAAGCGGTTGAATTATTGAGAGGGGCGGACTGTTTTTTTGGATTTACAGGAACACGAGTACTATAAATCATACAGGAAAAGGTTCCGCCCCTTGAGCGCTACTGCTCACTAACCCCAATATTTGAAGCAAAATCTCTTTGGTTCGGTTGGTTCAAAATTATGAGGTTGTGTTCCCTGTTTTTTTTTTTTTTAGGAATAGATCCCGAACCGTTGCCTATAACCCATTGTGCAGTTCTAGTGCGATGATGGTTCAAACTACACTCTCAGTAAATACATTTTCATTTTTTAGTAATCTGCGATCATCAAGTCTACTTTCGTCAATTTTGACATTCGTCTCGTCATTGGGCCCTTCATTTTTGACGAAACGAGAATCTTCACATTTTTAACGAAAGTAATTTATTCCGATGATTTTCGGTAGGTATCAGCTCAATCGCTTAAAATTTTGGTTTTTATATGTATATTGCCCAATCCAAAACAGCTTTTCTGGTTCTGTTAATAATGCGCGTGATTTCCGATCAAGAAATCCTTGGTTCGAATCGAGTCATCGATACTTATTTGAAATCGTCTCTCTTTTTGACGAAATAAATTTCGTGGGAAAAAAAAATGACAAAATGAATTTTCTCGGTTTGACGAAATATATAATAGGAGCATTTAGCAGGCGCCCGTTTCGTCAAAAATGGATAAAGTTTCTTCAATTGTATATATGTATTTCTAAAAGTGTACCAACCCTTTGATTGGTCGAATTAGCATTGCACTAGAATTAGGCTCGGCCAAAACGTTGTATTTGCGAAATGTTCCGCAGCAGCTCTTAGAGAAAGTGTTTAAAAGTAAAAAACTTTGACTAAACATGCCTTCTGTGGTCGTCAGTGGCGATTGAATGCGCGTCAGGGCCCGATTAAGACATTGAAGCAAGGGAAGCCCGCCTTTAAATGGGGGTCCTATTGCTCTCAAATTATCCCGGAACATCAAATCTAGTTTTTACATGCAATAAAATCCTTGCCCCTGAATGGAATTAAAGTGAAACACATTATAAATATATTAAAAAAACTTTAATAAGTAAGGAATATTCTGTATGTTTTTGATTTTTTTCCAATATTCTAACAATTTTAACATAAATAGCAACATTTTTTTTTTGCTAAAGTTAGTAATATCACTTTAAGTTAAAATTAGTAGCAAACTATGTTAAGAGTGTTAAATATTCATATAAAATGTGGCATTTGGGAGCCCCTCAAAAATGTAAAGTGTAAGCCTGGGCTTCGCGGTCCTATTCGGCAATCAGATCCTGGCTCGAGCGGTAAGAAGATTGTCCAGGTTTGAAAGGGACAGCCAAAGGGCAACAGTGCAGCAGATTTTAATCAAGGATCTCCTCAAAGGATCTATGAACGTAATATTTGCCTTACACTTCAGCGTGTGGGAATATTGGCATGGTAAAATATTTTGGACACTCAGCGTATGAAATGTTGCAATAATACTAAATCACCCGACACTACAATGTGGTCCATAATAAACCCTTAGTATTTGAGGGACATGTTCAATATTTACGGATTTTCTTGGGTTGCAACATTTATATCCCGTTTCCGTTCTCTTTAAAGGTTTGGTTTGGTTAATTAACGTCGCACTAGAGCTGCACAGTGGGCTATTGGCGACGGTTCGGGGTCTATCTCGAAGGAAAGACCCGGGAACGATGCCTCGTATTTTTGAACCATGGTCAGATGACGAGGACAACACCTTAGCTGGGCCTTCAATAGACGTCGGGACTTTGGACCCCGATTAGATTTATCGTGCACCAGTCCCGTATACACGCCGTTAATTTTTTGTGGATGTTCTGGACGACATTCTAGTATTTTGGTAGCGAAGTTGGCAACCCTCCGATCGCAATATCACTACTTTTTTACTATTCTTTAGTCTAGTCCATCGCAAGGTTTTGAACCGGGGACCCTTGGATTCCCAGCTGACGCCTTAATCCACTCGGGTTCTCTTTAAAGAGAAATTCTTTTATGTTTCTAAGAGGGTTCTTTTTGCATTTAGGGTAGATAATTATAAAAATAAAAAACTTATGCGTGAAACTGGATCTTAATCCCAGTACACCAAACATATATTTGGTACAGATGTATTATAGGACATTTGGCGCGAGTTGTTTTTTTGGCGTGTTTTAAAGGGGCGATAAATTTATAGTACGGTAACCCCACCTGAGATTGTTGATATTTTAGATTCTTGTAGTGACTTTCAATCTGGCAACCATATGACGTCATCGTGCTGAGTAATCGTCCGACTTTTTTCGTCGCCAAAAAAAGAAACTCGCCAAATGTCCTATACTACATCTGTTCCATATATTTAATATTTTATGACATTTGTCAAACGTTTAAAAAAAAATACAGGTTGTGAAAAACTTCAATCTGAAGAAAGGTTTAGATCAGCAACATGCTTGGTGTTTCTAGATAGCAAAAATAAATTATATTAAAATTAATGAGAAAATAACTTGAATAGAATAACATTTTATCTTCCATTTTGAAGAACAGAAAAAAAAAAATAACATGTCGTTATTTTGGCGACTTAAGCTTCACTTCACTGAAAAGGGTTAATTAAATACGTCAGACACTCAAATTATGTCACCACTATAAATAGAGTCATATATAAAAGAAGCTAACGAAAAAAAATTATTTTAACCCTTTGCACTTCGCTTAGGCGACAACATAACGACTCGTTCTTTTGGTTCCCTGTTCATTAAAATAAACGAGAACAGCATGATCTTGTGTTTAAAAAAAAAATCGATATTTTTTTTCAACTCGTTCTTTTGCAGATCCAAAACAGATTAGGTCTTTTCTATAAGCATAACAGATTCTAGGGAAAAGAACATAAGGATGAATAACTGTTCCATAGAAAGAACGGAACACGCAAAGAGTTCTTGGAGTGCAAAGGGTTTAGTTAAAAAAACACGCAGTTCAATTTGAAGAACAAGGAACTAAAGAACAGGTCGTTATTTTGGTGACAGGGGTCGTTATTTTGGTCCAAAGGGTAAATAGAAGTTAGCTCCACATATACCATTCGACGCTTACACGCTTACACACGAATAAGGGTAATACAATAAAGCAACCACCATAATCTCTCTCACATGAAGGTCTTTATACGAGATGCACCACATCAAAATGGTCTTTTATCGGGGATTCCTATTCAGGGGACTTACACCCTTTTACCATCGAATAACAAATTCTAGGGAAAAGAACATAAGGATGAATAACTGTTCCACAGAAAGAACGGAAAACGCAAAGAGTTCTTGGATTTCAAAGGGTCCAGTTGAAAAACATGCAATTCAATTTGAAGAACAAGGAACTAAAGAACAGGTCGTTATTTTGGTGACTGAGAGTAGCCGTTCGAGTCCAAAGGGTTAATAGAAGTTAGCACCACATACACCATTCGACGCTTACACACGAAAAACGGTAATACAATAAAGCAACCGCCATAATCTCTCTTAAATGGAGGTCTTTATACGAGATACACCACATCAAAATGGTCTTTTATCGAGGATTCCTATCCAGGGGACTTGCACCCCTTTACCATCGGATGTTGGAAATCCATTAGAATACGCGGGAACCCTTTCTGGGGAGGGGGGGGGGGAGAGGGCGTTATTATAGCGGGAAGCCTCTTAAAGTGTCCGTTTCTACGCACGCGATGATGGCACGCGAATGTCCGTATCCTCATGATACTTTAATGGCAATAATAATAATAACAGCGATTTGCTGTGATGCATTTGGGGAGCTTTCTTTTCTTGGGGGGGGGGGGGGGGAGTTTGCTTCGTTTTTAATGTCATCTCAAAATGGATATGGAAAAATTGTTTTTTAATGTTATTTTGGACCGAATACGGGAGACATATTTCGAAATAAAGACTGCTCCCCGAAATAATAGGAAGGCCGTGTCTTATTGAAATAATAAGGGAAATACCGGAGAGAGTAACTAAATATATACCACATATAACTCTCAGAAATAACTCGGTTTTGAGCATTCAGCAAATGTCAAGACTACTTTCGCCAATTTCAGTAGCATATGCAGAAAATGTGAATGGGCCCCCTTTTTGTTAAAATAGGGGGCCCATTTGTTTTGTATAAATTGAGAAAATATCGGTATAAATTGAGTGCGATAATTATCGCATGAACACCCTCTTACAGGGATTTCTTTGAGCCAAAAAATAAAAAAAATAATAACTGTCTACTCATAGATGGCAGCATTATTAACGATTTGTTTAAAATGAATTATTTTGAACGCATCGAGACGAAAGTACGATTAGTCACTGGTCCATGAAATTCTCTTTCTTTTGATACCTCATGTGTTAAGATTCGTTGCGTCCAATGGATCTTTACTACAGAAATAATGCATACAATACCCACGGATCTTTCGACTCTTATGTACTGGTCTATTTCTAAATATCTTTTCTTTTCCAATAACAACCTTATAAATTACTATTCAGTTTTCAACTACGTATCAATCCCAAGTATTTACGCATTCCATTCTTCCAAGTTATGTCTTTAAAACACTGGTTTCACATTCATATATAGCCACTGGGATACATGAGAACCGAAGTTTTCTGTCACGATGGCGACCTCTCTTGTTCAGTCCTGCGATTTCATAGCATTCCTAATAACTTAACCAGCATTTATGTAGGATGTGTCTCTGCGCCTTCGGCTTTTTAGTTGATAACTATTTTGAAAACTAATATTACGGATCTTGAATTTTATCATAGAAGTCTTTAGCATAATTCTCTTAAGAAAATACATATTATTACGTAAATATGGTAACAAATTTTCCCTATATACCTACCAATGGACAGGGTTCTGCTCCCCTCAACCCCCTTTGGGTACGCTACTGGTCAATCGTTTCGTCATTAAATTACTTGACATTTGACGAAACAAGAATTTTTATATATAATCGAATTTTTAACGAAAGTAATTTACTTACATTGCTTTGCGGTGGTATCAGCTCAATTTTGATTTCTTATATGTACTATAATTTAAACGAGCTTTTTTGAAACGGTCGACAACACGCAACATTTCAGGCCCTGGTTCAAGTCGAGCCGTCGATATTTATTTGAAATCAACCTCATTTTTGACAAATTGAATTTCCTTAATTTAACAAAATATTTATTTGGAGAATTTAACAAGTTCCTTCAAAAATGATGAAGTTTCTTTAAAATTGAGCATGCATTTCTAGCAGCGGTTTTAAATTGAAAGTAATTGCTAGCAAATTCGGAGAAATTTATGCTGCATTTAACACAGTAATAAAATGTTAGAATAATTACATTGGAATATTTAAACAACTCTATTTCTAAATATAAAATTATATTGATATTTTTAAAAAAGTTAATTTCATTATATTATTTTTAGTATGATAAGTCTACAAATTATTAAGTGGAATTATTAAAGAATGATTAATTCTTGAATAACACCCTAATTTTAAATTTAATCTTCTTTTATTCAAATTAGTTCACAGCTGTAACACAAATGTTCCACAATCGGAATATATCGAAATTCATATTTGAAAGATAAAAAAATAATAATAATTCCAAATTAATAATTTTGCTGAACAGCGCAACATTTTATTTAACATTGCATATACAAATAATATTAAACTTAAATTAAACTTTGTATATATAATATATAGGTATATATTTAGTATATTGTATATATAAACGCGGTATATATATAAGGCAGTTACAAATTGTTGAGTAATGGTCATTCTTTAGCCACTTAACTACACATAATAAACCATTCTTTCTGCTGTGCTTTAACTACTTTGTTCCTTCTACAGCTGAGCGATTTGCTTATACTATAAGCGAAGTAGTTGGGCAATAATAACGTTTTGTTATGCAAATACGGGTAAATGTGATACAGCCAAACAATGACCATCGTCCAACCATTAGTTCCCTGCATAAAAATCGCAATGAAATTTGAGAAAATATGTTTTTACAGCAAATAGACACATTTCTCAATATAAAGATTAACATTACATCCAGTTTTATTATTCGCATTAAATATTACATAATTATAAAAATACAGTAGTTCATACCGAACTAACGAATGTGTATTCTTGTACTCATTACTTAACACCATTTTCCATTATTAGGCAACCAGACATACCATTTGTCCAAGTGCTGTGGCTCCAAGTTCAATAGGTGGCCCAATAATCAGTTGAATATCAACTTAACATTATAACCAAGACAAAATGTAAACTTTAAACGCTATTCTTTTGAAACTGGTGTTTTTGAACTTATAACCATTTGGCAAATATATATAGTACATAAACGCACAAACCGAAATTTAGTATCAATTTAATCACACGCAAGCAAATCAAAGTTTACATTACCATTTTATCACACTTTTGTTCGTATCCTTTTTCATTTAAATATAAACATTTCTTATGAAAAAAATCTTCATCGGCGAAGAAAAAAAGTTAAGATTAAAAAAAATCCGCCAAATGATATAAACGTAAAAAAAAAAAAAGTAAGAAAGTAAAAAAACGCAGTTTTTTTAAAAAAATGTAAATTTTGAAGGAATAAAGAATGAACGTATAAAGGGAAGTGAATTGAAATGAAGATTGGTCTGCGAAAGAGGGAAAAATGGAATTAAAATACTTTCATTTGCTATTCCGTAAAAAAGGAATGACGCATTTAACAGAAAAAAAGAGCCATTTCAAGAATTCTCTCTCTCCGCGTCGAAAGCAGAAAAAGTATCGATTATAACTTTTGGCAGTTGGTTCATAGAGAAGGAAACAGTGACGTAGGTCATAATATACATTAAAAATTGCAATTCGCTTAAGGGTTTTCTAATATATAATAAAACAATTTAAGATACTTTACAGTAAAAATTATTATTAACTGAAAATAGACATTTTCAATATTGCTATTTCATAGGGTAATGTAATAAGAAAAATTATTTTAAATGTATTAAATAATAAACTAATACGTAAAAAAAGATATTGAAGTGTTGCAAATAGCAGTAACAGACCTTATTTTATTTACTTGAATATTTATTTCAGCACATATTTATATAAGATAAAAACTCGTCTTATAAAACATTGCGTTAAGAATATTAAAATACAAATACAACGTTAAAATACGGATTTGTATTGCGTATTTCAACGTTGTATTTGTATTTTAACATACTTATATAGCACAAACTAAACCCAAAATATAATAGTTCAATCTTACAACCAGGGTAATATATTATACAATCTCTAATAACTTCGCCTTAATAGCACACACTCAAGTATGCGTATCACCCCTAACAATTCTGCACTGGAAGAAAGTCAACAGTCTTAAAATATGCAAGATGCAAGGTGGGATAATAGTATGAGCACTCCAAACCGACATCTCCTCTGTTAAAATCTCTGCGCTGTCAAGGAGTCTAAAGCGCCGAGGACCTCCCCCCTCCCCTTCCAGCACCAGCGAACCTATTTGGAAATTTTACTCTAGCTTTGCATATCCGACCTGCTCTGGTTTCTGTAGTATTCTTCCTGTGCAGTGGCTGGATTTGGTTTCTGAACCTTCCAACAAAAAAAGCTGGTTTCACTCTGTCGATGGATACCACCAGATCTCCACTGCATGGTATCGTAAGAAGACATGCATGCATGTTCAAAGGTCTTGTGGAATAAAAACATAGGTTTCTGCATGACACATATATATATAGGTGTTTGTCGAACTCTGTGCATTATTTCTTTGAGAGTTTTTATAAACTCTAGGGAACATTCATCATTTTCCGTAGCTGTGAAGAACTCGCCTGGATGTCGAAGTTTTGCCAGTAAACCAACTCGCTCGGAGTCGTTTTAATATCTTGATGAAACGTCGATCGTAACTCTAATAACACAGTGGGGAGGTTTTCAGTCCATCGCTGCGACAAGTAGGCCTTTAGCGCTGTTTTCAAGGTTCTGTGCCAATTTTCTACTAAACCATTAGCCTAAGGGTGATAAGCACTAGAATAAATATGCTGAACTTCCAATAAATTTGTAAGTGATTTAAAAAGTAAGAATTCGAACTGGGTTCCCTGATCTGTTGTAATTACACCAGGTACCCTAAATCGAACAATTCAAAATGTATACAATGCTGCCGCTATACTGTCGGCTCTGATATCATGCAATGGCTCAGCCTTAACCCATCTAGAAAATCTATCAATCATGGTTAAAAAATAAGTGTAACCTAAGTAACAATAAGTGAGAAGAGGGTAAGGGTCCAATTATATCTACATGTATATGATAAAAACGGGAATTTTCCACTGGTACATTATATATTGGACTTTTTGTATGTTTGAATATTTTTGCCCGCTGTCATGGTACACAGAATTCAGCCCAGTTTTGACAATCTTTATTTACGGCAGGCGAAATAAACCTATCAATCACAATTTTCAAAGTCGTTTTTATTCCGGGATGTGACAAACCATATAGCGAATCGAAAATTTCCCTTCTAAAATTCTCTGGGATAAATGGTCGTATTTTACCTGTTGAACCATCACAATACAACTTCGACACTGTACCTGCCATATTTAATTTTTTAAGTTGTAATCCTGATGTCTCATTCAATAGAATTTTTAAAAAATCCTCATCGGTTTCTTGGGTTTTAGCAATTTGGTCATAATTTAAAGGTGAAGGACGGGTTATATCATGAACGCTCAAAAATACATCTGCTGGAATTTTCTCTGTTCCCTTGACGTGTCGGATGTCAGTAGTAAATTGTACTATGAAAACCAGGTGCCTAAGTTGTCTAGAAAAGCACTTCACTTTTTTGTTGAAAGGCATCAGTGGTTTGTGATCCATATAAACCGTAAAATTTTGTTCTGCCAACATGCAACTCTGGTAACTTCCTTGAGGTGTGAATTAGGCTACTTGCCTTCTGCAACTTCTTGTCTATTCACGCCAGTACTCATCTTAAAAAATAAACATAAATCCTACAACACCGTACACAGTAGGCCCACTTAGTCGCACGATAAACAACAACACTCCACTCACCTTTTTTTTTTAGTCACAAAGTTTGAGGATTTCTTTTGAACTATTGTGTCCTTAGCATACGAACTCGCTTCGCGGATGCAAACTCAATTCCAGGTTGCTTCATAACGTCCAGCTCTCTCGTACGAGTCACCACTGAAGCGTTTGCAAATAGCAGTAGCAGAACTTATTTACTTGAATATTTTCAGCACAAATTATACTAGAATTATAACAGTTGAATCTTACAACCAGGATAACAAATTATACAATCTCTGACGACTTCGTCTTAACAGCACACACACTCAAGTAGGCGTATCACCTCCAACAGTTCCGCATTCGTAAAAAGTCAACAGTCTTCAAATACGCAAGGTGGGCAATGCACATGCGCACTCCAAACCGACATCTCCTCGGTTCAAATCCCTGCGCTGCCAAGGAGTCTAACCGGCGCAATATTATGTAATAAAATAAATGCCGATTGTAAACTTTACTAAATCGAAAATTTTCATTCAATTTCATGGAGTTTATTTTTATGAGAAGTTCATGCAACAAAATTGTTTTGATAGCAACTCCACAACCTTTTACTACGAATATTTCTAAGTGATCTTTCATTTATATTATGTCGTGCATCCTTGGGGTTGGGGGTCCACCATGCGTGAAATGGAGGGGGGGGGGGGTAGGGTTAAGGAGAGGGGTCGTAATGGCTGCGTGACGTAGCACTCATTTGTAGAAATTTTTTTAATTTTTTTTCGTGAACTGTAATGTAAGTAACTTTTTATAGAAATCACTGTTTTTTGTAATGGGAATAGTGGTAATATACACAGAATGGAAAATGAAAACTGTTGTCAGTGGTGGTTGAGCACTCCACTGTAGCGAACTCGTGATTGGAGGGTTGCAAGTTCCTTTCCTCGTCGTCCATAAAAAAATATATAGGGACTAGGGCACGTTATATATGTTGTGCTCCAAAGCAGTTCGCTTTGCTCGGAGGCCTAAAGGGGTTATCTCGGGTTAAATAACTATACAGATGGAAAAGTACTTAGATAGAAATATGACACTATATCTTAATCCCGTATTTTCTAAATAAAGAGTTTTAACTTCAATTTTTTAATAACTGCTACATCTGTATCTGTAAACAGAAATTCAACCAATTAAGTTAAGAAAAAATATCGACAATGAAAGAGATAGAGAAAATAATTACATATAAACAAATGTAAGTATGCTTTTTTCTGTTGTTTAAGCTATGTAAAAAATGTGTGATTTAAAGTTATTTTTTTTAGTTGAAAAGCAATTCAATTTTATGTTAAGCCGTTTCCAAGAATTGATGTGATAAGAAATATCAAAGTAAAAATTCCTTGAAAAGATTTGTTGTTAGTATACGAGATAACGATCTTCAGAAAAATTAATTTCGTTTAATACTATGAATTTATTGTATATGTAAAAAAAAGCTAGACATTTTTTATTAAAGAACAGAGTAGTCACAAATTGTGGGACGATGGTTATTATTTGTCTGTTTAATTACATATAATAAACCATTCGTTTTGTTAAGCTTTATCTACTTCGTTTGTTCCTACCAGTGGCGGCTCGCCCACTACAGCAAGTACAGCCGGGCTGCACCTAAATTCATCATATCATATTTTACTAATTTTCTTAAATGAAGATTAGAATTGAAAATGAAATTTCTAAGGTAGTAAACAAAATCTCCGATAAATAGCAAACCTTTTTGCCATAATTCACAATTCAGAAGGGAAAAAAATTTCAGTCAATAAAAATTGCAGCCAAAAAGCGAAGTCAGAAATCGGCTGCATCGTTGCCATGACAACCTTACGTGGTATGACTTCCCCTTCACGCTAAAATGAGGCTGTGACGTCACAAACGCAGCTCAAAAGGATTTTTTCAACTCGAGCTGTAGTTGGGAATTCTGTGAATTGATTGGTCCGTGTGTGAATCGGCGGGACGTGTGATGGTGGGGAGGGGACCGACTATTTTACTAGCATCTCAAGACCGCGTTGCCTGATGGAAGTGTAAATAATATTTCAGAGTGTCGGATTTTTTTTGCAAACTTAAGTGGTATTCCTTCATTTTTTTTATCATTCAGCAAATAGAACATATGTACTAAATTCAATAATTGCTCGGAAAATACCAACTAGCACTGACACTCGATGGCATTCTCACAGTAAAATTTTAAGAGTTGTCACTGATGAATGGGATGGCTTCAAAGAAATTTTAGAAAACATTTTATCTGATCCAAATTTGGATGAAACTTCGATTCGACAAGCAAATGGATTTCTGAATTATTTTAATGATTTTGGATTCACACTTTTATCTTTAATTTTTTATTTTATTTTTTAACAAACAGATGTTTTATATGACATTCTTCAAAAAAAATCTTTAGATATAAATTATTGCCTTCAGCAAGTCAAGGTAACTCAGAACATTATAAGACAAAACCGTAATGAGAACATGTTAAAACGTTTTTTTTTTAAATTGCGAATTCGAAAACAGAAATTGTTTTCAAAAGACAAGATGACTTTAGAATTCACAAAGAAGTGTTTAAGTTTATGTTATATTTTGAAATTTTGGATACCATAATAATGGAATTTGACGTAAGATTTAAAGATAGTGAATGTCTATATTTTTTTTGTCTCGCCGATTCCTCAAAGTTTGAGGATTTTTCGATAAATATCCCAGAAATGGTTTTTGATAGTTCTAGAAAAATAGAAGATAGATAGAAAACTCTTATCCAATGATATGTGATATTCATAAACCAAAAAATGAATTAAAACTTTTTTATTCCGATTAAAAATGCATAAAAACGGAACGAATGACATATTCAAAGAAGTATATAAACTTATGTGTTTGATATTGGCAATTCCTGTTATAAACGCAACAGCTGAAAAAAGTTTCTCTTGCTTAAACAGAATTAAAAACTATTTAAGAAACTCCATGACGGAAGAACGATTGACTGCATTATCAACACTGTCAATCGAACGAGGAATAATTGACGACCTTACGAAACAACGCCATTTTATGACGACATCATTGTCCGCTTTGCAAGTTTAAAAGAAAGGGGAATTGATTTAATATTTAAAAAATAAGTAAGTGTTTTCTATTTTTTTCGCATGTTATCATTTCATAAAAAATTGAAAGGTAACTTTGATTTGAGTTTGAATAATAAATATTAAAGAATATCCGTTCATGTATGGTTGTGGAAAGTAGGGGGGGGGGGGGGGGTCACATGATTTCGGCTGCACTAACATTTTCGACCACGGGCCGCCACTGGTTCCTACTAAAACTAATCGATTTGCTTAAAATATAAGCAAAGCAGTTTGTGAAAAATATTTTTAATTATGCCTATACAGATAAATGGGATATATTCAAACCATGGCATAGACCCTGTAGTATATTTGATGTCGTAGCGCTTTGTTAAAGACAATATTTCTTGTTACAACACAATGTGTGTTTTATACATAATTTATTATATTTTCTTTTAAATGTTGTGCAAATTGAACAGGACGTGATTAGTTAGGAGAGATGGTAGTTTCGTTTCTGGTGGTTCGAAAAAAGTTTGCCGTGCTTGTTGCACGTTAAATCTGTTGCTATCCAATGTCCTCACGCCTTGTGTGGAGATGCGGCGCTTTCCTCGTCCTCATACCATGTGGTTCAAAATTACGAGGCACTGTTTCCTTCGGGATAGTTCCTGAACCGTTGCCAATAGCCCATTAACCAACCCAGGGTCGCATCTAGGCATGGGCTACAGACCCGCGCCACACACACACACAAAACAGAGTCAACTTACGTAAATAATTATTTGGAGAGATGATAATTCAAATCCTAATCAAAATAGTATACTACAACCTTTTTATTATGGGGAAAAAATTCTTTTTTTAAAAACGGATTTGTAAAAAGAATATACCATAATACTTTTATTTTATTTTTAAAAAATATGTTTAATTTGTTTATCACAAATTAAACATATTTACAATGGTATTGTTTTACAATTTTTTAGAAATCAGTTGTTTTTATTTTTCTAAAATTTTTATTTGGATTAGAGCCATTTGATGGTAGTACAAAGACGAGTGCAATATTTTATTATCATTTTCATAGATTGTAGAATGCCATTGCGATTCCTTGAAACCATTGATATTTAGTAACATAGTATTTTAAATTTACAAAAAACACTGTATCCCAATGTCATTTCTACACTTAAAAATTATTAAATTTGCTTTTCTGGAATGTAAATTTTTCAACAAAAAAATCCGATATCCCCCGCTTTCTTATTTTATTATAGGAGTATTCCCTTCTCTTAGTTGGGGGGCCGTACAGGTGTTTATAATTTTTACATGTGTTCTAATGGCACATGTGTTTATAATAATTTTACACTTTGTCTTATGCCAAAACAACAAGGATTCGATTTAACTCTAATATATTAATCATCCTAAAACGAGACAATTTTCTTTGGCCTTTTATACGGAAATAAAATTCCAAAGCAAAACGTGTGTACTGCGAACGCCATCTTGCAAAACTCATCTGTTCATGGCGGGAAAATGATTTAAAGCGAGCGAAAGAGCAACAGAAAACAAAGCAAAAAAAACTCTAAAATAGCCACGTTTTTTTTTAAAAGTAAAATCACAAAATAAAGCGTTCTTTTTCATTCCAGCGTTGTAATGACAACAAACAAAAAGTAAAGAAGCAAAAATTTATTTCTTGGAACACATAAGTGATGAGAACCTTTTCGGCAGTTCGCTCTTATTATTATTTTTTTTTTTTTGCTGACGTCATCTTCAGGAGAAGTTTCGCGCTTCTTTTTTTTCCCTGTTTTCCCGCTTTTATTAAATGGGAATAAAATGATTTATCGCGGAACACTTCTCGGCGGAAAGGTCAATTTCGAAAACGGGAGAAATTCCGTACTTCAAAAGATTCATTTTTTTATAAAAAAATTTCGTTTTGTGTGGCATGAACCCTTTCTTCTGATTCGGAGATTTGCTTGTTGATTCGGTTCTTTACTGATTTCTTTCTGCCTAACACCTTTTTCGGTTTTATTAACTTTTTTCTATTTTCTAAAACCGATTGCTTCGCAGAAAATAAAAGGTTGGGGGAGGGATATAGTACATTTTCTACACCTACGTTTTCTTATTTAATGGCGGGAGTATGAAACGGGGTGACATGGTTTTGGAGTGGCCCGGATTCAAAACAGGTTATATCCAAAACTTTGAAAAATTAGATTTTGGTATCAATAGGTATTTTATAACTGTAATTTCATTTTTAAAATATAATAAAGAAGCAAAAACTGTTATTTACTAATAAAAATTTTATAAAACAGTCACTCAGAAGCAAAAGTAGCTATGCGCTGGATACAGATACAAAAGTAGTTGTATCCAACAATCGTGATTTCTGATTGGTTGGAATGTGGATATAGGAAGTTATTGAAATTTTTTTGCATTTCTTCTTCATTTTTACAATTTATTTTTATGTATTAACAATAGTAATGTCTTGACAGTTTTTCGCGATTTACTTAGAAAAGTTAAAAGTGCATTTAGCTGCTTTGGTATCTGGGCGGCTACCCAAGTTAAGTTTACAGGTCCACAGTGGCGACTCGTGTATAACATGATGCAAAAGGAAAGGACATAAGAACAACTCACCGGCCTCAGAAGCCTAGAGTGCTACTCTCAAAGTTAATACTAATCTCCTCCCCCTTTTAATAACAGTAACTATATTAATACCATTAATATCCGAACTCATAAAAATTAAAGCCCAGTAACAAAGTAGATAATGCTACCAACATAAAAAAAAAATCGGATCAATGAAAGTAGCATCTGGGTCAACTAATATTCAATAACAAAAATTAAAAACGTTGATATTAAAACTAACATTAACTATATTAATATACCATTAAAATTTTCATGACTAATCGCTTTTATTTAAAAAAAAAATAGGTTTATTTTCAAGATGTGAACTGACATAATTTACCATAAAAGAAAATATATAACACTAAATATTGCTATTTAACTTTCTCAATTCTCCTTCCCACCCCCCCTCCCCCTTCCTCCGTCTATTTATTGACGCAATAAATAATAATAAGCACACTATTTATCCGAAACCATATAAAGAACAACTCGTTATTTTACTCTCGTGTCCAATATCACCTTTTACACTCGAAATGCCGCGAATTAACAGCGAGTCACGACCGCGCATGATGAAAAGATGCATCTTGACTTCGCATTGGATCAGATAGGGCGGCTCGCCAATATTCCTCAAATATTCGCCCACGCCACATACTTAATATGTATTTAATTAAAGGAGCCAGATATCGGAGTGGAAGGGGTGTCACGCTTTGGCGATACATCGCTGCGTTTGGCGACTGCTGTTAGTTTTACAAAAACGATGCATTTTAATTTTTCATTGTTTACGAATAGCACTGTCACAAATATAAGTTTGATAAATAAGAGTGCATTTTACTGAAATTTATCTGGAAGGAATTTTCTATAAGAGACGTATATAATTAAAAATCGGATGTGGCTGTGTCGAAGCACGGACAGAAGGGGTTTGCGTAAAACGTCATTTCAAGAGTTTAGAAAAATGGAAATGGTTATCGACTAGACACCTCACAAGCACAAGAAAAATAAACTAGCTGTTTCGTCTTTTGTCGCGTGTCCCCATCCACGCATCATACGTGCTTTGCTTTATTTCAAGATTTTCTACACGTAGGTGACTAATTTTCAATCGGGCAAGACCAAATTCATATCAACTGTTCTATTTGCTACAGAGTTATAGTGTCGGAATGGATCGCTCTAAAAGCGTAACAGTGTTTCTACCCTAATATTCGTAGCTGATTTTAGAAATTTAAGTTAAAAATTCCCCTCAAATACTTGGGGTTATCTCTAAAATTTTTGAATAAAAAAAATAGTTCTTTCGTATGGCCTTACTACTGAGCTAAATAACATTAACAACTAAGCGTGGGACCACATGACGGTACTACTGATATCTAACTGTAACTTCTGGATTGGGCAAGTCAGTTTGTCGCCTTGAAATCAATTGAAGGTTAAAAAGTTGTACCCCACTTCTATTTCTACCTTTATTTTGTACGTTCATCGCTAAAACAGCCAAATTGCAGTGCATTTGGCTGTTTTTTTCTTATAAATTTTCCTTTGAAACCCATTTTGGATGCCTAATCTTTGAAGGCAATAAGCCCAATTGTGACCGAAGGGAGTCGGGTTACCGTATTCTCAAAGAAGAACATAATTGTTTATCGGGCAGACATAAGGTTGCCATGGGCCGCAATTGAAACTTTCCGTCTTTGAAATACATTTTAACCATTATTAAGTGGATAACAAGCACAAACAAAAACAAAATATTTTTGGCGGTATACAAATTAATTCGATAAATTGAAAATACAATATCTAAACACATTTAACATTTCTTTAACGATTTGACATAAAAAATACCCTAGAAAATCACTTTTAAAAATTAGTTGGGGGTACAGTATAGCTGCTTACAGTATGTCTTCAATCGCGTTCATAGAGGAAATTGGTATTATGAGCGTTCCAGAAATTGCAGTTACAGTTCAATGCACAAAACTGACAAATTCAAATATTAAACTTATAATTTGTTTGAAAATAAAAAAATACTGGCTTTTTGGTTCCGCAAAGCTGGGAAACCGTTAAGGCCTATACCTTTATAATAAAAAAAATTTAGTAGTCCTCATTGGGACTCTAACCCACGACCTATTTCTTCGAAGTCCCTCGCGCAACCAACCGCGCTACAAAGGCATGTTCTAGCTAAATCGTGGATATATTTTTTATTCAATAATTAATTTAAACACATTAAGAAAAAGTTGATATTTATGAGATGAACATGCAATTTGTCACTAGTCAGTGCTCCGTGAAATTATCTTTCTTTTGATACCCCACTTGTTAAGATTCGTCGCATGTGAAAGGTGTAAAATGGTTCTATACTATATAAATAATAAACAAGATAAAAATTAATAATAGACTTCATTCCCATAAACCACCCACATTTTTCACCATCACTCCAGAAATCCCCGAAACGATTGAAAACTCAACCTTTGTCGCCAACCCCTTCCCAGCATTATCGGTTTCAAAGGCGTATGCCATTTCCAGCAAACCTATCCTCCCCAACCGATTCGCTGGAGAGCCTCGAAAGCACGAGGCCATTAAAAGAGGGGGCCGCGAGTAATTATGCCGATGAACAATACTCGTTATTAGCACGTGGGGGGAAGAATCCATAATTACTGCGGGGGGTAGGGGGGGGGAGGGTAATCGGAAAGAAATGCGATGGATACTACACGGCCCCCTATTTTCTATATATCTAACGACGCGGTGTGGATGAGGGGACCTTATTGAACGATGGGGGGGAGGAGGGAGGAGGGGTATGTGAGGGTGTTTGGGAAGAAGAAAGAAGGTTTATTGATGAAGGTTTTGTGTTCATCATGTGAGGGTAAGGAATAAATAAATTAAAAATCGGGTAGGAACAGGCCACTATGCACTATAAGTATTCGTATATTCTTTCAGGCCCCGCGCGGAATAAAGGCCAAAGGGAGAAGTGGATAAGTGGCCAACCTTTTTGACACGATCCACCTTCATCTACACGATGGTATGTCATTTATTCCAGTTCGAGCACCTTCAGCTCAACCATACTTGCGCACGCAGTTACTCCCAAGCCCGCACTCAGACCGGTAGCCAGGACCGCATTAGCTGAATAGGACCGCATTTTCCAGCTTTCCGATCCACCTTCCTCTAAACGATGGTATGTCATTTATTCCTGTTCGAGCACATTCAGCTCAACCATACTTGAGCACGCAGTTACTCCCAAGCCCGCACTCAGACCGGTAGCCAGGACAGCATTTTCCAGCTATAAATATTACCTGTTCCCGGATATTATTGTCTTTTTCTTAAAAACCATCACAATCCATAGCCGCGGTCAACTGTGTGAGCAAGCACAAAGCATATGCATTTAGGGTTAGTTTTACTCGAATAACTGTTGTGTGTAGATAGATAATAAAATTTATTTTTACTGTACCTGAAGACACTGGGAATTTATTTTGTGCTAATTCTCATAGAATGATACTACGTGAAGTTATGAGGGCGGAAGGAGCGCATGTTGTAGTATATGGCAACACTACCCATGCGGATAAAAGTCGGAGGGAGGAATGGGTTAATAATCAGCCTGGTTGACGTAACCCACATTTCTCTACACGAGGGTTATTTATCCTCAAAGGATAATTCCACGTGGAATCATGCGCGACGGAGTGGACGGAAGGGCATACTGCAGTTAAGGGCGACAATCCTCGCCCCCCCCCCCCCCCCCTCCCAAACGCGGTACCAATGTCAAAAGTGGGAGTGGGTTACTATTCGGCATTTTTAAGTAAACTTTATATTTGTGATTATCGATATTGTGTTTTATTTTATACTATTATTGGTATCAGAACAAAGTATGATATCACGGGTCAACTATTGAAGCCTTAATACATGGTATCAACCACTCTCATTCACAAAGGCGAACGATGGCCTAAATATTAAATAAACCGTCCTCGTAATCGGATAATTACAAGTTCGCTTCTTTTCTTTAAAATTCAGCGAGGTCGTATTCGGAAGGTTGCGAGTTTGAACAACGTCGCCCGCCAGAATCTTCGATTGGAGGGTGCTGGGTATTTTATCGTGGTCCAAATTGCCTAATGATGGCTGGGGGTGTGGAAGTTTGGGGAATGGGATGCCAACTCAGGTATTATCCACTTCATCTCACTATGGTTTGAAATAACAAGACAGTGTTCCAGGGTCTTTCCTTCGGTATAAATGCTGTAAAGAGACTGATTTAAGACAGGGCATTTGCCCAGGGCCCCTTTAAAATGGGGACCTCCTAATAAAGCTTAGAATAAAGTGAAAAATAAATTTACTAACTACTAATATTTAAAAAAAAATTAAAGCTTTTTTTGTTTGCGACTATTATTAATATTATTTTGTTTTTTGTAAAACTCTACTACTTTATCCAATTAAATCACTTTTATATTTCCTGCACGTTTATGATGCATTCCATATTTCGAACTATCACCAATAACCCATTGTGCAGCTCTAGAGTGACCAAAATTCAACAAAATCTTATTCATAAATTATCACCATTAATATGATTAAACCCCTTCCACCTCTTCTCATGAGGATGATTGACACCTCGTAATCCCGCCCCCAATCCCATAACCCCTTTCGAGATTAATGAAGTGGCCATAACAACCTCGCGCATATTATTAAGTGATTTTAATGAAAGAATTCAGTCCCGTCTTTTCGTCTTTTTTTTAAAAAAAACCTTAAAAAAATGAAACGAGTTTTTTTTTAAATAAAAATAATAAAAAAGGCGTGGTGAATCGATTCCAGAGTTCATCAATTTACCCTGATAACAGTGGTGAGTAAATCGATTTGGCTGTCATGTGGAATTATCGATATCATCGCAATCGCTGTCCGATTTTTTTTTAAATTGGAATTTTTGTACGGGGGAATGTGATTGGAGGAGACCCGTTTTGGAATGTAAGTTATGATGGAACATGGTTTTAGGTCGTTTAATTCAATGATCGATTTTTGCGGGAATGGGTTTGAACGAAACGCAATAAAGGGTCTAATATGTCTCTGGTACTTAACTGCACACTGCTCAAAATATGTTTTATTATTGGGTATTATCTTACAGTTTTCGACGGTAAAATTACGGTTTCAATGAAATATTGAAGATGTAAGAAATAGAAAAAAGTTATTAGTTCGCGTGTAAAGTTCATACACTTTAAAAAATATAAACAAATAACACTAGAAAATTTCAGTATTTTTTTTTATTTTGTAATATTAATTGCCATGTCTCTTACTATTCAAATTATTGCAAATAATGAGATGAAACAAAATGCACATTGCACTAAAAGTAAAAAAAAAATCGTGAAAATGTATCCACTCGTCTTGAATTGAAACCAAACAAGTAGAGGAACAGAAAAAAACAACTAAATATTGTAATACAGTTATTTTTATGAATAAAACCTCTTTTTCTTCTCTCTATGTATGCACAAAAAATAGTCACAACCTGTAATATATCACCCATATAGGAAATCAATTTCAAACGTTCATCAAATATTAATTAACGTTGCACTTGAGTTGCGCATTGGGCTATGCTATTGGCGATGATTCAGTGACTCGAAGGAACTATCTTGAAGGTAAGATCCGTGAACACTACCTCATATTTTTGAACCACGGTCAGATGACGAGGATAACACCTCAGCTGGCACTCGACGCAACCTGAATAGGCGCCAGGAAAATAGACCACGATCAGATTTAACGTGCACCAGTCCCGTATACACACCGGAGGAAATTGAGGATAATTTCAGCCGACTTACGTAATTTAGTGGCGCATCTAACAACCCTTCGTTCACGAGATCGCTATATTTTAACTTTTGTCAAGTTCTCATGGAGATTCGAACTCGAAATCCTCTGATTGCTAGCCGGAAGTAGTTTTTCTTCGAATAATTTATCAGCTCTCAGTAAACCGCGCTTTATAACGTTGTTTTGAATAGAAGTTATTATGTGATATCTCCTTAAATTTTATTTTTTGGCTTGGGGAACAAACCTTTTTAGGAAAATTGAAAATTTAATTTTGTAAAAAAAAATAATTAAATGAATATTTTACTTATATTTGAGGAGATTATTTTTTTAAATTGAACATTTGCTTGCAAAATATCAAGCAAGCCAAGCGAACGCTGCTTGGCGACGAATCTCAAGCGATTCACTGCTGAATGTGAAATTGAGAAGTGAATCGCTTTAGTTTCATTATCAAGCAGAGTTCGCTAGGGCTGCTGAATGCCATCCAGACAAATGTTCTCTTTTCAAATAAAGTTCCTCATTTTATGATTTCTTGCTGTATTTTAACACCTTTAAAATCTAAATTAATTAGCAATCTCAAACATATCAAGAAACAAAGACTTTTTTAAGGCAATCTACCTATCGAAACTCACATCTTTTCCAAACAGTCGTCTCTGAATAAAAAGAGGAATACAAAAAAAAAAATCGATCTCCGACCCTCTATACCCTGAGAGCCCTAATGAACGAAAGCCGCATATTAAGAGACAATAATTTCCGGTGCTTTGAGCAAGCCACTCGAAAGAGTGATTTAACAGGCAACTTAAGCGCGTTTCCGGTCACGAGTTGCAATGATCGCTCTTTCGCGAGGTGAAGTGCCTTCTTTAGCACTCATAATAATAAGAATAAAGAGAAAAGACACCTGCCCGCTTCTGAAAGGTGATTGCGCATGAAAGAGATGGGATATTTGCGTTATTATTACGGAACTGTTATAATCCATGTTCTTTCGGAAAATAACTCTTTTGACCGTTAAAATGGCTGACTGAATGCAACGGTGAGAGTGAGGGTCAGGAACGTATGTATAGATTATTATTTTTACATGCGGGTGGGGGGGGGGGGGGGGGGTCAGTGACTGAGTTACTGATGTCTTTAGGTTATTGCCCTCTCACCCAGTGGGTAATTAACCCTCTCTTAAAAAATAGCACCAAAAAAACAATTTTAACCCCGTCCAAAATTTTTAAAAAACTGCCCCCCCCCCCTCCCATCCCTTCCAAAATCTTTATATATATTTCTCTTACGCGGTGATTGAAAAACGCTGTTTTTCTGTACGCTGAGTGGCAACAGTTAGTTTGTTTACGAAATTCTGTTGAGCCCGTATTTTTATTTTGCCATTATGTAAGCCATTTTGACGATTAGCCCCTTCAATTCATTTGAAAATAATTATTTTGTTGATGTTAGCTTAAATTAGGAAGAATATAAACCCTATTACATTAAAAATAGAAGTTTTGAAAAACGCTTTTCTAAACTTTACATGTGCGGAACATTGACGTGGCGCCATCTGTTGGCAATTTTGAAAACTAGATTTCTATGACCTTCATTTTTATGATGTTTTAACTTAGTTACGTACTCACTTCTGGTAGGCAAGAGTATGGTAAGCTTAACGTCAATTATGCCAAAACAAAAAACTAATAATGTTAAAAATTAAACTAAAACACAAGAAAGGTGTGAAAATAACGTGGAAAATAATAAATAATGGTAGAAATAAAATAATAAATAATGGCTTGCCAGTGGTCGAAAAAATGTATTGATGCCAAGAGGAATTATAATTTAAATTTAGTTTCAACGTTTAAAGCTTTTGGTAATATAATTAAAAAAAGTATTGTTACTAGGACACATTGTTATTGCGTCCTAGTAACTTTTAGCGAGCGAAGCGAGAAGTGGTTTGCGGAGCAAACCTATGAGGATTGCGTAGCAATCCTCCGGAGGTTAGTGGAGCGTTAGTTGAGCGGATTTATATCACCTCCTAGTGTATATAAATTTATTAATTTTTGTTCAAGTAAACAGGAATACTTTGATAAATATCGAAATAGCGTCAATTATCAGTGATTTTCATGAAATCGTCACTAATATTTTTACATACATAAAGAGTCATTAACTATTTTTTAATTAGTAAATCACTGCATGATTATGAAAATAAATAATGGAGATGAAATTTTGAGAATCTCTGTTTAGAGTAATTTATGGTTTCCACAGCAAGTTTTAGAATTTCGTGTCCTTACGACCGATATAAAAATGACTTCAAAATATGTTTTTGAAGCCTTTGGAAAACAAGTATGTATTTAAAGGGGGGGGGATCCCCGTTCCACTTAAAAGGGTGGTACCCAGGCCCCTCCTCTTTTTTTTAATGTAATTTGATTTCAAATTCTTTTTTACTGGACTTTCTTAACTTTAGACATCACTGTACGATGTACAATGGGAGGGGTTTGAACCCCCCCCCCCCCCCCCCCAAACTTACGTGCCTGGTGAGGGTTCAATTCTCGGCATGTGTGCAGTAATCTGATAACCGGAGGGTCTTCAGATTCGTTCCTATCGAAACCCCTCACAACAACAAAAATTAAAAAATCGTCGTATATAAGGGACAGGTGCACGTTATATCCAATGACCTCACGCCTATGTCCTGTTGAGTGATATGTCAGCCTCAAGTGTTGTCCTCATCATTTGAGCACGGTTCCAAAATTACGAGGTAGTGTTTCTTGAGTCTTCCCTTCTGGATAGATCCCGAACCGTCTCCAATCCAACATCCCATTATGTAGCTCTCGTGCGACGTTATTCGAACCATAAAAATTCATTCCCAGGAACAATGAAGTATTTTTCAAGTTAGTTGTAAAGTCACACATTCAATTTGTCTTTTAAAAAAAACATTTTATATGAACACATACCTTACATACCATTTAATATTTTCACATATCGTCGGTTTAGAATGAGAAACAGCTATATTTAAATCACAGATTTAGTATCCGAATCGGAAGCTGCTTGGCGACGAAGTCCAAGTTCAGGTATGTGGTATTAAAATCTGGGTTACCTTTATGGGAGGCAGAATTATAAAACTGGTTTCTGCTCAGAGTGAAACAGGCTAAACAAGATTAGGATTACAATGAACAGGTACAGAAACAAAATATATACTTAATTTAAAAGAACAGGTGAAAAATAATTGTATATTTTTTCATATCCCTAGCACATATCGTCTTATCCAATGGTTGTGAGAAATTTCACGAAAGTTTTATAAGAAAATGAAACTCTGCAAAAATATGGTTGTTTTTATTACCAATAAATGTCATTTTATAAGTAATAAATTATTAATAGCTTTGTGTTAAACATTATTATTACGGAAATAAAAAAAATTATGGGTAATTAAGAAGCCAGGTCGTTTTTATATATTCATTAAGAAAATAAAAGAATGTTGTATGGCTTTGAACCGTTATTTAATATCTTCACTAGGAATAAAAATATTCGATAATTAAGAGCTATTTTTAGTTTTTTTGTTATTAGAATAATAATACTTTTAAAAAATTTGAAAATTTAAGTTTCAGTTAAAATATAACTAGGAAGTTCCCCTATTAAGAAAACAGTTGAAAACTTCCAGTTTTCTAAGAAATACACATAAATTTTAAATTTATAAAAAATTATACTCTAATGTTGACATAATTTTTAAATAACATGTGAAAAATAATTTTATATTATTTTTCACCTGTATATAGGGGGACTTTTCAAAATCTCTTTTAAAAAGAATACAAGAAAATCATAAATTAAACAATTTGCAGTAAAAAAAATATTACAACTTTTATATAATGCTCGTCTGTCAGAAGGTTTAAAACTTGGAACGTTAAAGAATATTGTTAGAATTAAACTAAAATAAAATTGTATTATTCGATTATTAAAAGCTATCAAGATAGGCATAAGATTCAAAACTATTTCAAATGAATTAAGTGCCTGTCGAAAGATAAGATTGGCAGGGTTCAATGAAAAAAAATACATATACAAAAACGAATCAAATGGCGATGGGTAGCGAAATAAGAGACGGCCGCCAACAAGAATACGTTATCCCAGTTCTTATCTTTCCAATTTCGTCCAACCTCCAATTCGATTCGCCTTGTGTTGTGCCTTTCAGGCATAGCGCAAGTTCTGCAGAGTTAAATCAATAATTGGACGAAATTATTTCCTTATTGTATGAAGCTTAAACATTAGATGAATCCGTGTTTTGATTAGTTTATTGCATAATTACTCTTTATATGTTTTCTGTATATACATACAAACAAAACCGACTCCAATTTATTTCCTTTTTTGGAGATAAGTGGCCAAGGAAGACCATGAAGACAACAATCGCCATTTGTGAGAGGTTTAAGTAGGGAGCAGCTAAATGAGTTCAAACTAATAAAAAAATACTTCTGTGAAAGTTAAACTCAATAAACTCACCTTATCTACAATTACTTGTGTATTTTTTTTTATAACTTCAACAGGGTTCGCTGATTTGTGATTTTTGTAAGCTTCGCTGATTATTGGTTATGATTGGGACAAAATTACATGCAATATGTGTAATCGTATGCAGATATTAATTGTATGGGTTTTTATTTAATAAAGAAATATTGTTGTTGACTGTGCAAAATGTCGTATGTAAAGAAAAATAATTTTTTCTTATTATTGGTTTTTCCACCTGGTGTCAATACCCTACGGAAAGTTCCAATTGCGGCCCATGGCAACCTTTTGTCTGGGCGATGAACAAATGTTTTCTGCTTTGAGAATATGGTAAATCCGGTTCCCTTTGGCCGCAATTGGGCTATTGCCATTAGCTAATCCAATAAAAAGATACGGCCAAATATCAAAAGGTTCTATCATACAATTATCAGAACCAATTGAAGATGTGAGTGTAAGAACCAGAAAAGCTCCAGTTTTCAAAATTGTTCAGGAAGGAAAGAAAGTTTACGAAACGAAGGAAAGAAGGAAAACGAAGGAAAGAAAATGTACGTTTCTTGCATCATATAATACAAAAGTGAAGCTCCTTTTCCATTATATCAATATAACCATTGATTTGAGCTGTCCGATTCTTACACGAATCGGAAGAGGATTTTTTTTTCTTTATAGGAAGAAGTGAATCAGGAAAAATCGGAGCTGTCTGGTTCTTGCATCCACGTTTTCAATTCTCTTTGCCCTTTTGGAAAGCGCTAGTATTAGACTTGCGACTTTTGCAGTGTAAACGATAATATACATTATTCAAGAAAGCTCCGAATTCCATACTCATTTTAATTTATCTTTAATAAAGAAAACAGAACATGCTCACGACATTTAACCCTTTGCACTCCGATGTCGCCTCTCAGGCGCAAACTTAACGACCCGTTCTTTGTTTCCCTGTTCTTTAAAATAAACGAGAACAACATGATCTTGTGTTTAGAAAATCAATATTTTTTTCAACTTGTTCTCTTGCAAATACAAAACAGAGTAGGTTTTTTTCCCCTTTATGAGTATAAAAAAAAGCTGTGGAAAAGAACGTAAAGAGGAATAACTGTTCCATAGAAAGAACACAAATCGCAAAGTGCTCTTGGAGTGCAAAGGGTTAACATATGGTTGACTTAGAATACAAACATGGCAGCATTTTTACGTTATTTAAGATTAAAAGCTTATTTTCCACACAAATCCAGAATATTTTTACATTCTTTTTTTAAAACCAAACAACGAATTTCGCTGAACCAATTGCGTACTCACGAACACCCCTTTGTTCTTTTATTGAAAAAAAAAACAAAGCAAAATCACCCGAACGATAAATCGAAACGCTCCTTTAATCAGCGAGTGACATTCTGGTGCGCATCCGAGCAAGACCGGGTCCCCCAGACGGATCATGACAATAATGATAATCGACTTCAGAACGGGTCCGACTTGCGAACCGAAGATAAGGAAAGAAGCAGAAAACGAAAAAATAATTACGCAATGAGATAGAAACTCGGCCCCCTTTTCAGTCATTAGTCACCTCTTTGTCTAAAAGAAGCGCAGAATTTGTATGCGGGACGTAATGGCGACTCGTAATTTCTACGTCACTTTCTTTTCGAAAGATGGAACAATCAAATTGTCCAAAAGAGATATTCTGACGTTTGCACTCGGAAGAAAATTACAAATGGTTTCCGAGTCGCTACCGAGATTTGAGGGAAGAGATAAGGGGAAGCGTTTTTCGCTTTAAAAGATTTCTCGGGTTTTGGTTGGTTTGATTCACTAAAGGGACCCGTTCCAAGAAGTTTCTTTCGAGGAAAATTGTGTGTCGATGAAATGCGAGATTAGGTGTTGAGAAGCTGAAGACGGCAAGCTTTGTTAAACCCTATCCTTTTGATTAAATAATACTTTTTACTTTCAGATTTTATTGTTGGTTTATTATTAAAACTGCAGAGGAGGTCCCCGTGGCCGAGCGGTTAAAGGCGTTCAGCTACTAATCCGGGGATTGGTGGTTCGAACCCGTGCGATGGACTTGATAAAGAAAAGTAAAAAAGTAGTGATCTTGTGATCGAAGGGTTGCCAGCTTCGCTACAAAAATACTAGAAAAGTCGTCCAGAACATTCGCAAAAATTAACGGCGTGTATATGGGACTGGTGCACGATACATCTGATCGAGGTCCAAAGTCCCGACGTCTATTGAAGGCGTTGGGTTCCAGTTCAAGTGTTTCCTCGTCATCTGACCATGGTTTTAAAATAACGAGGTGCATGTATGAATGTGTGTGTGAATGTGTATGTGTTCCCGGGTCTTTCCTTCGAGATAGACCCCGAACCGTCGCCAATAGCCCACTGTGCAGCTCTAGTACGACGTTGATTAACCAAACCAACACTGCAGAAGGCTCATGCTGTGCGTGAGAAGTTAAGTTCAAGGCGAATCGAATTGAAGGCGGAAGTATTCATGTTTTATGACATTTGTCAAAGTTTAAAAAAATATATATATGGGTTGTGAGGAATATTAATATGAAGAAAGTTTTTGATCGAGAGTTAGCGAGGTCCTGTTTGAAATCGAGCTTTCGGCACTTCGTCTGTAATTTTTTTTTGTTTTTTACATAGTCGCGACCAAACGCGTTCCTCGGTTTTCTTCAAATTTGGCAGAAATATTCATTTAAGTCATTAAAATCGACATATGTTTATTTATTAATTAATTTTTTTTTTGGTCGCGAGGTTTACTGTTTCTAGAACTACTACAGTACATCACATATCAGATGAAAAAAATAATTTACTGTAAGAGAGTTCGCGATAGAATAACTTTTTCAAAATACAAGAATTTGTAGTTCTTTTTCATTTTCAACCCTTTCCACTCCAAGAACATTTTTAACATTTGCGTTCTTTTTAAAGAAGAGTTATTCCTCTTTCTGTTTTTCTCCCAGAATATTGTTATGCTCATAGAGGGGGAAAAAATCATAATCTGAATAGGATCCGCAAGAGAACAAATTGAAAAAAAATATATGTTTTACATACAATACACTTTTCGAGTTTATTTTAAAGAACAAGGAACCAAAAGAACGAGTCGTTATGCTGTCGCCAAAGCGGCGCCAACGGAGTGCAAACGGTTAAGAAGAGGGACAAATAAATAACACGTCGTTATTTTGGTAACTTGAAGACGGTACTCGTCGAGTGCAAAGGATGAATAAAACGGTTGATTCCCAACTAAATGTCATACCTTTAAATGGAATATGATCAAGAACAAACTAACGAACGAAAAGCGTTTTCGTTGTTCAATAACATGCAGTTCTCGTTCGATTTAAAGAACAAGTCGTTATTTTTAGTGTTCCTGTTATGCGTTTTTCAAAGGTCGCCGCGCCCTGCCCTTTTTTTGTAAGTGCCGATGCGCCCTGCCCTTTTTAGAAGTGAAAAATGTGCCCTGCCTTTTTTTCAATATCTTCTTTGCGCCCTGTAATTAAAAAAAATATTTTTTTCTGCAAAAACGTAGGTCTGTAGAATTGCCTTGGAATCCCAATCGTACCCTTTGTCCTTTTACATAATAAAAAGTGCCCTTTTACTTAACAAAAAGTGCCCTTTTTGACAAATCCCCCCTGCCCTTTTTTAAAACTATGTGAACACTAGTTATTTTGGCGACTGCGAGTCGTCATTCGAGTCCAAAGGGTAAAAAAAATTCATTCCGCAACTTATAGATGACCCCGTAAAAGAAAGAATAAATCCCCAAACCAAATCCCCAAGAGATGGGAAGGGTTATTTCCATTAGGAGCACACTTACCGCCCCCACACTGAGAATTGCAACGTCGTCCTTTTGCTTCTCCGTCTGAACTCCAGGAGAAATGAAGACGTCTAAAATGACATCCCTCTTTAAAAAAAAAAAATAAGAATTCCCAAAGGAGGGGGAAGAAAAAAAAACCCCGCTTTTGTTCTCTTTTTAAAGGGAGAGAAAAAAAAATACCAAAAAGGCCGTAAATTACGTCCATTAGGCGGTTGCTGTGGCGAATGCAATTTAGGGTGGTGCAACATCAATCAGGGATTATTCGGAATTAATATTCCTAACTCCGCGCCGGAGCCTGTAATAATTCTGGTGTGTTTCAAGCGATAAATCTGGGGTGAGGGTCGATAATTGTTCATTAATTTGGGGCTGCCCCCGCCCCCCTCTGTTTAATGTTCGATTAGAGTTTTTTCTTCTCTCCCTCCATCCACCCCGTTTAAATTAAAGTGCTTTATCGCTGGTCAATCTAGGATGGTTGGCGAGTTGAAACGTCGCACTGGTTGGTTGGTTAAATAACGTCGCACTAGAGCTGCACAGTGGGCTATTGGCGACGGTTCCGGGTCTATCTCGAAGGAAAGACCCGGGAACGATGCCTCGTATTTTAGAACCATTGTCAGATGACGAGGACAACACCTGAACTGGCACCCAACGCCTTCAATAGACGTCGGGACTTTGTCCCCCGATTAGATTGATCGTGCACCAGTCCCGTATACACGCCGATAATTTTTGTGGATGTTCTGGACGACATTCTAGTATTTTGGTAGCGAAGTTGGCAACCCTCCGATTGCAATATCACTACTTTTTTACTATTCTGTAGTCTAGTCCTCGCACAGATTCGAACCGTGAATCCTTTGATTCGCAGCCGACACCTTTATGCACTGAGCTATCCGGCCCCCAAACTTCGCACTGGTGCTTCGCAACAGGCTTTTGGTGACAGTATGCAATCTGTTCTGAAGGAAAGTCTCGGGAATACTGCAAAGTAATTTTGGAGGGGCGTCTATCAATGATGTTGTGTCGCCGATAATGCTAAACTTTTTAAATCAGAAAACGCGTTCGAGCTTTTGGACCTAGCGATGGGTGGATACGTGTTTTGTATGCTCTAATCACAAAGCTATCAGCAAAAGCTCGCGCGCTTTTATATCGTCCGTGTAGAAGGGCATTACTGTTCTCAAAATAAATACCGCTGTTGTTATGAAGAAAATTGAGTCAGTGTCCGAACGCGCGTATTTTTTTAGCACAAGCATTTAGAGCTTAGTGTTTCGCAACCTTTTTTTACACTCACATATCCCTTGATAAAACTTTTCAGTTGTGAATACCCCTTAGTAATTTTGGGCGTATAAAACCCTAAGATAAAACCTTCCTTACCAATCCCACTACGCAAAAAAAAAACTTGTTTTTGTTAGACAGTCTTTGGTTTAGCTGACAAATTAATTAAACGACTCAAATTGATGACTTGGCGTGCGATAGAAGCTTGTTACGAGCGCCAATTCTTCGATTAAAAAAAATCTCTATTATTATAATTAATAATTCAGAAAATATGGACAAAAATAAGAGAAAACTGTGGAATCCTGTATGAAGGTTTTATATTTGATTGTTAGATATATTGGCTGGCCAATAACGACATTTTTTAATTTCGTGTTACATAAACTAACACAATACAAAAGTTAACCTTTAGGGTATAATATGAAAACAATGGTGGATGTGAGTATGAAATGCAACTGGACACAAATTAAAAGAAAATTTAAACATACGGTGTTATTTGATAGTTAAGGTGACACCGTAGGGCAATTTCTACTTTTTTTTTCATTCTTGTGTTACAATGTAAGACATGTTACACAATTAAAATACCTCATATTAGCTATATTCTGCTAAAAAAATGTGTACTATAGTAATTTTTGTAAAAATTTAAAGATTTTTAAAATTTATAAAAAATTGGTTGACTTTTTAAGTTTCAGCTTTGCAAATTTTTATTTCGAAATAGTATATTGTTGACAAAAACATATTATGAGGTTTTTTTTTAATAGTTAAAACTTTTTGAGGAAAAAATTTTATATATTCGTTACATTACCAGAATTTTAAAAAACACTTTGCGTTTTTTACTTAAAATTATTTTTAAAAAAAACTATACAAGTTATTTAAAAAAAAACACGGTATTTTATTTAGCAGATTATTGTAAGTGTGTTGCAGAAAGAATTGTAACCTTAAGTTCATTTTTAAAAAAGGCTCTAGGTTTTCATTTTTGTGACGAATTCGAAGATTTTGAGATATATGTATTTGAAGATAAAATATGTCAAAAACCAAATGACAAATGTTAAACATTTAATTTAAAGATTTACTTTAGACATTTAATTGAAACATTTAATTAAAATACTATTATTAAACTATTAAGTGTATTTTGTAGATATAAAAATTTAATATTTTCCGTTTTTTTTTTATATATTTTATCTTTAAATTCATATATCTCAATCTATTTTTGTTGAATTATAGTTAAAAGTCTAAGGTTTTTTTAAAAATACTTAGTTACTTTGTTTTACACTTACAATAATCTGTTAAACAAAAATAACGTTGTTTTTTTAATTAGTCTAATAATTTAAAAAAAAAATACTTTTAAGTAGAAAATTAATAAGTTTCTGCAAAATGTTTCTAATATCACAATAATATTTTTTTTTCTCAAAATGTTTTAACTATATTTAAAAAACCTCATGCTATTTTTCTTCAACTATATACTATTTGTAATTAAAAAAAACTTCAAAGCTGTAACTTAAAATTAAATAAAAAAGAAAACTTTATCGAATCTTCAATTAAAAAAAAATACCAGTACAAACAATTTTTTTACAGAGTATTGCTAATATAGTACTTTAATTTTATAATAATTTGCATACTTGTAACACAGGAATTTAATAAAAAATATTTATTGATATACAGATCTATTTTAAGATGAGGTTTTTTAAACTGTAAAAATTAGGTGTTTTTCTAAACTCTTAGAATTTTGAAACTTAGCATGCATTTTCTTCAATATACAAGATACTATTTTATGAAATAAAAAAAAATAGCAGTTTAATGAATTTTGGGGTAGGGTGTCAACTTAATATGAGAAAACTAGGATAAAAATTAGAACCTTTCATGTAAATATGCAAACATAAATCCAAATTTAAATGAATTAAAAATAATAAATACTAGGCTAATGAAAAAAGTATGAGCCAACTATTTAATAGACAATAAATAACATAAAAATCAGGTGAAAATATTAGAAATAGCTCAACTAGTTAAAAATGTATTTGATTTAAACTAAATTCAATTAAATTTACCTCCTTAATTTATGTATTGAAATATTTTTTTAATTTATGGGACGAAGGTGCCAAAAAAGGGACGAGGTCCGGGCCCCTTCGGCCCCGTCATTTTCCCGAAGACAGTACCCAAAACGAAATTTTATGCAAAACCGTCCTTTGTCCGCCCCTGGTCAAGTGAAAAATGCCCCCATAAAACTCAACAGAAACAAAAAGGTTAAAAAAAACGAGCTTCAAACACCGAAGCGCAAGTTAAATGATGAAAAAAAACCACTAAAAAAAAGGGAACACCAGCGCCTCGATAAAGAACAGTTTTTACAAAACTACTTAAATCTCATTTAAATACAGCGTACACCCCATACGCACCGTTCTCGGCGGACATGCTTGCATACCAAGTAAGTTTGCGGCTTCGACATCTGCTTGCTAGTCTGCCACTGCAACTTAGGCCGGGTTGCTGGTTTTTGGAATCGCCAACGAGTAAAAAAAAAATCGCCAAATTCAGCAATGAAACATCATTATTCATCGGCATAGACGTAAAACCACGTGTATTTAAACCTGATTTAACATCCGTTGTTGGCGATGAAATCCAAGGTAAATGTTTTCTCTTCTCTATAGCGCAGCACCAAAATCATTCACATTTCCAAGTTTATCGTTTTTATTTCGCTCCCAACCTGGTCCCAAAACTGGTAAATCTTCGGTTTAAACATACGTGGTTTATATATTTTGTGGTTTAAACGCATGTGGTTTATATATAATTTATAACTTATTAAGGTTATTTTGACATTTAAAATAAATTTAGAAAATTAAAATATATATATATATATATATATATATATATATATATATATATATATATATATATATATATATATATATATATATTGTATGTTTTTATAACTTTATACTTAAAGGCGATAATTTTCTTACTTTATATTTAAAAATCTTGCACGGAAAACTATTCTTTACCAGTTAAATATGGCGTACCTATAAACGGTAAGTCTGTGTTTTTCGACTCCCTGGCCTACTCTCTACACGGCCTCGCCCATCCACTTCCCATCATGGGTCAAATCTATGACATTTGCAGATAAAAAAAATGCACATAATTTTTTAATAATTTATGTTTTAATTTAGTTCTAATTATTTTCTGAATTGAGTTTATTTATAATGTAAAAAGAAAGCCGGTAATTAAATAATTAAACATTAGCCTTAAAACCATTAAATTTTGAACCATAAGCACATAATGCCGTAAAACGTGAAAATACTATACTTTATGCCCTCTTTGGAAAAGTACAAGTTTAAAAAGTATTTTGAATAAAACTAGCTGAAGAACCTGGAGGTTACACGGGCTTTGCGCAGAGTGTTGACCGATTTCTTTACCGTGGCGCCATCTCGCGGTTTTTGTAAGAAGTCATTTCTGCTTTAAAAGTGGTGGGAAGGGAGGAGATGGAGGTGGTTTTTCGAAAGTGCTCTTCTTGTTTTGAAGGTGAAATGTGTAAAATTTCACCAACCTTTGAATGAAACTTTAGATTTGTTTAAAAAACCTCACAAACACACTTAATACGTATAGATTTCGATAAAAAACAAACAAATGAAAATAGAACATGTGGCACATATCGCCAAATTGGCGATTTTTCTTCGAAGGTGGAAGAACTACTTCGCTCTATCTCCCTGAAGAAATATAAGAGTTATAAAAGAAAGGTAATTGAGGGGGACCGCAAAGAAACATCCTCCCTCCCTGTGTTTTCTTGTTTCGCTTTTTTTTTGTTTTCCTCTCTGGGAGCGGAGGTTACGAAGCTTCTGGTGTTGGGCGGTGGCGACCTTGGCCTAATCCATGTTTATGAAGATGCGCCAGGGGAAGACAGCGAGTTTAAGAACTAATATCTCTTCAAAATACTCTCTTTGGGAGGGGGGAAACATGCGATAAAAGTAGTCTTTAATCTTTCTGGTTTATTCATTGCGGGGGGAGGGGGGGGGGGGGGGGTATCTATGCCTGTGAAAATATTTTTTGAAGCAACGCGAGCCGAGCATTGCCATCAGAACGGCAAACATTACACGAGCGGGGCATTAATAACGAATTTAAACCAAAAATAAGTCATCCCGTAATGCAGCATGGATGCAATAAGCCAAAAAATCGGACATGCGTAGTCCGCACATAAGGTTTGGTTCTTGGAATACTTTTTGCTCGCGTTTCGATCAGTCTGCTCCTTGCGTCATTGGCAAGCTTATTTTTGCCGTAAGTCATCTCTCCACACTTATTATAAGTTTGGACTTCTTAGTCTATATTTTCTTCGTCTTGAATTGTTCTTGCAACTATTTAAGTTTCCTATGCCGCAATTGAATACAAATCGTCACCTTTTATTCACTTAATTTTCACACGAATGGTTTAAACTGACAACTAGTCAAATAGAATTGTATAATTCATACTCTCTAGTTTGAACTCGCACTCCTCACAACTCGTTAATTAGAACGGAATTTACCGCGGGTAACCTGGTCCGCCCGCCCCCCCCCCCCCCCTCCATGCGGTACAAAGTTCAGAGGGGGGTAAGGGAATTAATTCATGGCAAACCTATTTGATGCTGGGATCCTTAAAGTACACGATGGTAGGTCATTTTAACCCTATGCCGATTCTATCTAGAATTAAAAATATAAACACTTATCTGTCGCGCAAGTTTCTGCCGGTGAACGCTGTACTGAGGTCCGATTTGTAAGATGTATTCAAGTTAGAAAGTTTATTTGGCATTTGTAATTGTTTTGTACCGGATAAACTTATGAAAAAATTATGCGTGAAACTGAATATTAAGTAAGCAAAGCTATGTTAAAAATAGAAAACGGGGTTTATGAGAAATTTTAATCTGTTAGTTTAGTCAATGTTTTAGATGACCAACATACCTGGTACTTCTGGATGAAAAAAATCATTTCTATTAAAGTTTACGAGAGAATAACTTTTTAAACTCAACAATTATTTTAAACATTTGACAAATTTCATAAATTGTTTATTCAACAAAGAATACAAGCAGACTGACCGAAAGAACACGATACCCAGGCCGCATATACAATAAATTGACATTAAAATAACATTACTAAAAAAAAAAAAAAAATTTACATTGCAGCATAAAATGACATTAAAACTGCGTACGCGCAAAATTTGACTCAATATATGTTTTGTATTCTGAGATTAATATTCAACAAACTTTTAAAGAACACAAAAAAATAACAAGTCGTTATTTGGGTGACTTAAAAGTGACACGCGAGTGCAAAGGGTTATCAAAATATGTTGAAACTTAAGTGATGTCGTACTTTTAATTGGAATTAGATAAATAACAAGGTAGTGAAAAAAGGCATACGTGAAACTAGGTACTTAAAAACTCAACTTATACAACCATTTTTATAGTTGTAAACATCCAATTAATTTTATCGAAATCGGAAGCATTGTTTGTAGTTGTTCGGAAGCAATGTATGTAGTTCAGCAATCAGAAGCATAGTCTGTTGTTGTAGTTGTATACCGTTGACATATTCCAGGCATACCACCTAGGAGGTCATCATTTCAAAGGCATATTCGACATATAACTCGCATGCTAAAAATATGTATAGCATTCGTAGTACATACACGCGGCCAGAGACTGATTTACGGGAGGGCATTCGGGGCACTTGCCCAGGCCCCCCATTTTAAAGGGGCCCCCAAAAATTATTTAATGCTAAATATGTGTGAACAAGTTAAAAATAAATTTACTAACAATTTTTTTAAAAATCAATTAAATTTATTATAATCAAAATTTTTAAAATATTTTTTTTAAAATCAATTGTTAATTGTTTTGCAAAACTTATATTATTTTACAAAATTAAATCAATTTCACTTTTCAGCATGTTCATGATGTATGTCACCTTTTGCATCGCGTTTTTCAAAGTTATGCGCTTTGGATCACTAGTAAAATTAAATTAATGACCAAAGTCCAAGACCATAAACAAGCTGTGTTTACTAATCACACGTAGATTTGTCGTTTTCGGATACTTTTTTCCTATACCAAATTTCCTAATATTGTAATCATTAGGGATTTGCTAGCTATAAAATGGGTAGAACATACGAATCTGCCTCAACTAAAAAAAAGCTAAAAAAGGAAGAAAGTAAAGAACTAGAAACGTATGAAAAAACTCTGTTGCAGTATTGATCATTAACGTTAATTCAAATTCTCAAAAGAAGAAAATTAGTAGTTTAAAAAAAATTGTATTTACATTAAAGCTGATTGATTACGTCATTTTGTATTGTGTGATTGTGCACAAATTTAGCAGTTTTATTTTGAGTTACGTCGAGGGGCCCCCTAATGTTCTTTAGCCCGGGGCCCCTAAGCTTGTAAGTCGGTCCCTGCACGCGGCATATTAATATTTTTATCTCGGGCATTTTAAAGAACTGGGAAGAAAAAACAGACCGTTATTTTGTGAGCAGAAAGAAGTGTTTAACGCAAGACAAACATTATTAGCATTGCCACACTATCCCAATCCCAATATCCGCTCGCATAAAAATCATGCACACACAAAACCCACCACTCAAAGCCCAAGTCGGAAGTCTGTGCCAATGACTCTTCTGAGCGAAATCTCGGGAAGTATCGCATGGAAGCTCTGTCTAATATTTGCGCACATTCTTTGCTTCCGAAGAGCTCCAAGTCCTGGGAGACTTCTCAAATGAAGTGATAGTGGGATGTCGTGACACCAGATCATGAATAATCACGAAAGTTTGCTCACACACTGAGCTGCTTCCCTAGTTTTTTTTTATACATATACTTTGAGTGAATCTCTTCAAGGCGACTTTCCGGAGTTACCTGCAACCGGTGAATTTTTGCTTCCTGTTTTGTTTGTTTCGTGTTTCCATTGGAGCTGTTTATTTAATGACTCCGGAAAATTGAATTGAAAGGGAATTTTCGCGCTGGATAAAAATGGTTACTTAACTGGTGCTGTATTACTATGAAAATAAATGCTGATGGAACCAGGACTTAACAGATTTTGTAGAGATTGTCCGAGAGAAGAACTAACTCCAGAACATATTTTCAACTGTCCTGCGATACTGGCGACTTTGCAGGGCATGGAGGAATTCCCTTTTCAGGGAGAACTTTATAATGAAAAGATTGTGGATTTGGGTAGGGCAGTGAGATATCAGCACATGGTTCCATTTGACTTTTTTTATGGACACGACATCAACCAACCAACTGGAGATGTTCTTTGAAACACAGTATTTTTTTAACTTTTATTACTCTTTCCCTTTTCGTAAATTTTTAACGTGAATAGGTTTTTATAATTGGTTCGGGCACATCAGCAGAATCTTGAACGACTCTGAAAGTGTTGATATTTAAAATCAATACAACTCCAGGATGAAGCAACCTAAGGATATAATGTATACATGGAAGTGGGTCGCGTCGACAAGACTAGCCATTAATCCACTCCCTCGTCTGAGATATGTACTTCGTGGGATGCGTGTATGTGTGGTTTTTTCTTCGGGGGGGGGGGGGGGGGGTGTAGTTAAATTCCCGGCATATTCTAAAGTTAACCGTTTTAATTTTAATACTAATCGTCGGATTTTGGCGAGTGTGCCACTTAAATTGAAGGCAACGACTAATTCCGCAATTGTATTCGACCAGTTGTCATTTTAAATTACTTGTGTGAAAACTGTGTGGTATAGAAAGTAACGATTTGTTGAAGATTTTACTGTGAAGTTAAAATATCACTCTTATAGTTCAATTGTGGCACTTGGAACCTATGCAGAGTGAAAGAACATTTCAAGACGAACACAATGATACCAAGTAGTCTACAATTATGGCAAGTGAGGCGAGATCTTAGAGCCTACAAAAGAAAGATCAGTCGTGAGCAGCACGCGTATAAAGTTACAAGCTAAAAGTTACGGTTTAATGGAGACTGTGCCTACCCGATTTCTTCTTTTTGTGTTCAGATTTACTTCGCAATCATGAATTCACTGCGCTCTCAACGTCTAGATTCGAACTACTATCATTTAATTACTCATAAATTGTGTAAAAATTGTCTATACTTTGAAGAAAAAAATTATTATTATTATTAAATTTTTTTTCTAACTTTTTTACAATTTTACTTAAAACGTTATAATTTCTTGTTTTCTTAATAATTAACTTAATCTGTTTTAACGTTTTCCGTTCTTCGAAAATATTTTTTAACAGATCCAATCAGTGCTATTGTGTCTATAGCATTGAATTTTCTAAATCAGGCCCTTCCCATACTTCTAGGAGGCAAGCCAAAAATCCGATATAAATACTGATATTGATTCAAAAATCAATGTAAAAGGACCCAGACAAAATTCTGCACAGTTGAAATGGAACGTTGCGAGAAATGTATCAAGTGAATCCCTTTCGCATGGAAAAGTCACTCAGAGATGAAATGGAAATTTGTTGTTGTTCCAGAATAAACATCGAATGAAACAATTGAAGAAAACTCCATTTGACTCTTTACTCTACCACTTCCTATTCCCCAGCCTTCACTGACGCAAAAACCATAAATCTTAACCTTCACTGCAACCGCCAAGCTTGAAGGTAGCAGGCGATCGATACCGGCCCGCCACAAGGAAAAGGAGCCAAATAAATAATCCCTTTTAATCGCCCGCCCTTTTTACACACGGGGGTTAGGAGAAAGAGGGCAAAGAAAAAGGCATTTCACCCCCCTTTCATGTCAATTACGCCCCTAAGAAATGAACACACACTTTGCATTATTACGGAGAAATAAAAAATAAGACAGAAACCGCAGTGAAAAAAAGAATATACCTGCTTTGAATAACACCGAAAAAAGAAATAAATAAAAAGTGTATGTAACGGGAAAATTATACCTCCTGCTTATTATTATTTCAAAAAGCTTTCGCGATTATAAAAAAAACTCAGTATTGCCTTCAGACAAGTCGACGCCGTTGCCCCTCTACTGGTTGCCATGGGGACGTCGTCACGTGACAATTGGCCACGCCCCCCTAAGTCGCCCCACTACTCCCCCTCCACTCAGTGTCGTTCTGTGAACATTCTATTGACATCTAGGGGTGGGTTAGAATGGTTTTTAACAATTACGTTCGATCAAGTTTTTATATTCAGGTATTATGATAAATATGTCTTCTTATTCGATTATTGTAGGTTTCGAATGTAATTGTGTTCGACTGTTGTGTTAGATGACGAGAACTGGATACCTGTGCTTTTAAGGAAATTAATTATTTGTGGAATGGCTTGTGTACTTTTAATGTTTAAGATTTTATTGATGTGGCATAGGTATGGTTCTTAGATACCGGTGTAAAAGGCTGTAATTACGTCGCTTTTTACAATATGCTGGAATGACATTTATTGATTTGTTGAAGTATTAGATGACACGGTGTGTTTATTTAATGCGTTTGAAAGGTAGATAAGAGGGAAATTGAGTTGCAATTTCTCTTAGATAAGATAAATTATACATCAATATACGTATTATATTAAAAATGGTGACAAACAATTATAGTTTTTAAAATGCACAATAAACTTTTTCTTTTAAAAAATCGCCAAAAATTAATTTTCAATTATTTTTGTGTACGAAAAATGAAATTAAACTTTAAATTTACTATAACTTATCTCTAAAAGATATGTTGAAAGATTGTTTTTATGAAGATATATTTAAAACATTTTTACATTTCCTTTAAAAATTTTAATTAAACATATTTAAGCTCTATATTTAAGTTATATCATATTTAAGTAATGTTATATTTCATGATATGTATCATATATATCATATATGATATAATATCTTAAGCTTTATCATATATATCATATATGATATGTATGTTTTATGATATGTATGATATATATCATATTTAAGTAATGTTAATATCATATTTAAGTTATTTGAAGAAAATAACTTTTAAAATAAACAATTTAAATTTTTTTGTTTTAAATAAAATATTATGGTTTTTAAAGTGGGTGTTTGTATAAAATGCTTATTTATCCACTTTACATTAATGAGTTTTTTTTTATTATTATATAAAAAAATATATAAGAAAAATTAAGAATATTCAAGCATGTTTGTTGATATAACCTATATATATAATTATCTTACGCGGTGATCAAAAAACGCTGTATTTCATTCACTGATTTGGCAACGCAAGGTCGTTAGTTAATGACTAACAACATCGCCACGTTAGTCCTAGCAAACCAACGGACGTCCGTTATTATAATTTAGCGTTTCAAAACCATTTTAATACATTGACAAATACTACTTTTAATGATTTTAGTTGAAATTTGAAACCTAATAAGCATTATTTTTTTATATATTTTTTTTAAAGGTAAAGCTTATCAGAATGGAAAGAAATGTCTGTCTTCAATTCGGTTCTTCTCCTACAAAACAGAAATATTTTATTAATCATTTTCACTTTAATAATCCCATTATAAATAAGTGTTTTACTCAAATCATAAAATTGATTGAATAAAACATTATTTAAATTCAAAAAGAAGCCATTCTTTTTTTGCAGAACATAATCACCATTACTAAAGATTTATTGCAGATTAATATGCTAAATACCTATACCTTAGTGGGCACCTTCGAGCATGAATGGACTGTAGTAGAGCGAATATGACGTCATAATCGTGAAACCAACATCTTAGACCGAATGGCCTCAGACCCGTGACTTCTTTTCAAAATTATGAATTAAAAAATACTTGCGATTGGCTGATGAATTGGGAAATGTGTAACAGTTAAAATTTATGAATGGAATGACGTAATTAACCACGTGTCTGCGGCCATACATGTTGGCCTCACTTTGATGTTAGCGAAATTATAACATTATGTTTTCTCTATTATGAAGTATCCATGTTCGAAGGTGGGCACGTCTAAATGTCTTCATTTGAAGCATTCACTATACACCTATCAGAAATATAAAAATGCTTATCTCAAAAGACAAAATGCGACAGATTTTCCCTAAAACGGAAGAAACAATAAACAACATCTCCATAGCAGCGTGACACCCCCGTGTCACTTCAATTGCACCGTGATGTCGCGATCACGCAATGACGCTTCACGCTCGGTAACTCTCGGCCACTTTGTCACCAGCCAAACGAGGCCGAAGACAGCCGAAGATGCCAATCGGAATTTCCGATCATCTCCGACCGAAAGGGACCGATTCGGAACGAAGCGACAAATGACTCTTCCTGTGACAGGCGACAATTAAGGTATTGGCGAAACAATTGCTGTGATTATCACGTTCGAAAGATTTGTTTCGTCTATTTTCATTGGCTGTTTAGTTGTATTTTCGAAAGTTAAGCGCTCAATGACATGCTTGGAATATGATTTTGCGAGAAAAAAAATATGATAATTAAATATACATTGTTTAGTCTTAACATATTGTAAATAGACAAAGTTATATTTGCTTTAATAAAAAAATGAATTTTTATAATATTTTTGCACCCAAAATGCGAGAATGATAGCTTATTAATCGATTAATTAAGAGACATACAATAAGTGTCATCATTTGTATTAATATGCGAGTAACTTTGCATGTGCGGGGGGAGAGGGGGGGGGGGTTGATTTCAAGATATTTTAATTGATGTTTATTCACGAAATTCTATGATTAAAAAAATTGTCCCTCATAATATTCAATATACACAAAACAAGCTCGAATTTTAATAAAAGAAGTTCAATATATTGTAACTAGTTTGTACTACGACGATTCAAAATTGACATGGTTAAAATTGCATTCTTTGCAAACGTTGTTAACGTCGTTATTTGTTAACGTCGGACGCTTTGCGTATTTGGGCATTTGAATAATTTTTTCTTGGTAACATTTTCTAGATAATAATAAAATATTTAATAAATGTTTTAGATAATTTTCTAATAAAATTTTTTTAAATGGCTTTCTCACAAACATTGCTAAATGAATTAAAAATGCGAGAAAAATAACACGTAGACACTTGGACTAATAATCGATGTTCTCAACCTTTTTTAACCGACTAAACAGCGCACCAAAGCGTGCTAAAGTAAACAGGTTATAAATTCGACTGTAATGCATTTTTTAATTAAAATTCTTTTTATTGTATATTCGAGCAAGATCTTTTGTTCTAATTCAGATATTCGAAAAAAAAAAATTGTTGGATAGGGGATATCTCACTTAGGCACGTTTGAAAAAAAATATTTTTAAAAAAATGTATATCTGTACCTTGAAGTTAGACACGTCCATTCTTTCGGTTTTCAGGTTAAAATTGCGTTATTATGTTATTCACACTATTTACAGATATATCAGATATATAAAACACTATCTCCCATATGAATTGCCAAAAGAGATTATTTTTTAAACGCATATAAAACTTTGATAAGCTCTCCTTGTGAAATAATAGTAAAAATCTTAGGTGCAGATATAATGAGAATAAAAACAAAAAGGAACATTTTCCTGTTTGGGATTCAGCAGCCAAAGCGATCTCTGCTTGGCGACGAAATTTAAGGTATTTACTTCTATTGTCGAAATTCCACATTTAGAAGTGAATCGCTTTAATTTCGTCGCCAAACAGCGTTCGCCACGGCCGTTGAATATCAGGTAGGATAATGTTACCTTTGGAAAATAGGCTCATCACATAGGAAAGTTGTCGGATTGCAATTTAGCGTCTTTGAAAAACTTAAAACTTAGCATCAAATCCCTTCAAAAACTGTCATTAAAATCTCAATTTCTCTCCTGACCCTGAGAAAATAAACTTGTCTCTTCCCCCCAATTACCGATGCGAAATCTCCATAAAAACAACAAAGAATACCTGCCGTCTAATCATTTTCATTTAAGAAACCCCGAGAGTCATTAGAAACCCGAAAAATAAATTCCAACACAAAAGTACGGTCGAATCCGTATTAAATAATTACACGGTCCCACGGATTCGCGAAAGAGCGCCCTAAATCCCTGTTATTACCCAGTTTAATACAAAGGTCGCAGATTTGTCATTTCCTTTTTGGCAACGAGATAAAAACGCAGACGATATAGTATTATTAAAAGACAAAACTCTCGAAAGACGCAATCTGTTATGAAATGCCTATTTAATGATACGCTGCGACGGGGACAGGTGCTGGCGATTTCCGAGAAGAGCTCGCTAGACACGTTCGAATCGGCGCGTTCGAATGTTCGAATCGAAACGTTATCGGGCGAGTTGAGTTGTCCTTTCATTGATGGTCGAGTTATCGTTTGCTTCTGAATTAGAAGTAGCTTTTTTTAGAGACGTCTTTTAAAGTGGGTCCATGTGGTGAAAGTGTTTTTTTACTCGATACTTTGGAAATATTGGATAGGACGGTGGATGGCTTTTAAAACAATTTCCGTTTTGTTCTTGCCGTGATATCTTAATGGAATGAAAGACATAAAGTGTCAATCAAATTTGGAAGGAAAAAAATTCAATTGTGGAACGTGAAACGACTTCAGGAAACATTTGAAAGATGATAAGGGACCATTTCCTTCGAACAACTTGGAATATTTTGTTGGATGTTAAACTCAGAACATTGGACAACACTCAGATTTAAAGTGCATCAATCTTTTATACACGCCTGTTGAAATTGTAGGTATTTTTAGACGAGTCTTTTGGTAACGAATGTGGAAACCATATGACCGTGAGAGCGCTACAACTTGTCAAGTTCATGTAGATATTCAAATTCGCAATCCTCCGCTTACTAGTCTGACTCCTACTGGGCAAACGGGCCCTCCAACTTGCAGTAGTATTTTCTAACAAATTCCGATTCTATTTCTAAAGTATCAGTTTTTAAAGAATCAACAATTTAATGTTTTGTGCTATAGTTCCTCGAAATAATCGTTGCACTTACACATTATTTGCTAGGAGAAATTTATTGCTAATAGATATACTAGGCATAGGCTTGAAAAATTCCAATCTACTTAATTATACCTGCCTGTTTTATCTTCTATGACACATATTTGAATGAAAAACATGGTAAGAATTGATATTTTCTATCTATATAAAAATTAAAATAAAGCTCCTATACTACATTAATTTGGGGCCAGCATCCACGGGACTGGTGCATGTTAAATCCGTCATCGTCTAATGTCCTCCAGCATATTCAATTTGCGGAGGGTGTAAGCTGAAGTGATGTCCTCGTCATCTGACGACAGTTTAAAATCACGAGGCAGTGTTCTCGCGTCTAAACTTAGAGATAGTTCCCAAACTGTCGCATACACCCCATTGTGTAGCTCTAGGGTGACGTTACTTCAGCATGCATGTTCTTATTTTATCTGTTGGGGAAAAGAATTCTGATCTCAAAGGCTATCCATCCAAAGCATCTTTTGGTCTTTCAAACGCGTTGACATGTGTTCACGCTCCGGGGTCTTTCTGAAGGCGATGACGGGGCAGATTGTGTGTGTGTGACGAGTGCAGCTGCCCCGGACAGGGATGATGCGTGTGCCCGGAATGCCTAAGCGGCGATTACGGTCCATCATTTCCTCCATTAAAACATCATTGCTTAACCTTTCGATAGACTTGACTTTTGGGTTTGTTAGGGGGAGGAGGGGGGGGGGGGGGGAGGAGGAGCATTACTGCTTCCAAGAGAGAGCGGAGATGAGAAAACCCTTTAATATGTCGCTGATAGCATTAGATGCATTCCAAGACAATATTCGAATGATCTTTAAACTCTATATTGTTTTTTCTCAAAACGGGACTTTCTTTTAATCTACGTTTAGATTTTTTTTGTCTCCTGTGAGGGAAAACCTTATAACCCGCGAGCTACGGAAGCTTTGGTTTACTAACCATTTATTCACTAACAATTTTTGGTTTAAAACTCTATATTCAAACTCTATTTTCGAACGATATTTGAACTCTATATATTCGAACGATATTTGAACTCGATATTCGAACGATATCTGAACTCGATATTCGAACGATATTTGAACTCGATATTCGAACGATATTTGAACTCGATATTCGAACGATATTTGAACTCGATATTCGAACGATATTTGAACTCGATATTCGAACGATATTTGAACTCGATATTCGAACGATATTTGAACTCGATATTTGAACTCAATATTCGAACTACCCACCGATTACAGTCGAATACATTACTGTTGGGCTACCGCTGGCCACTAAACTATTAAGACGACGGCGACGACAAAGTCTGAGTTTGCACTCCACTCTCCAAACTACTATATCACGAGCACCGCGAGAATATTTGGACCAAGACAGATTTAACGTACATTAACTGTTTAACTACATCTAGAAGATTGTTGTTCGGTGGACAACGGGGTTCGAATTAGCAACCCTCCGAATAAGTCTCACAAGACGTGAAGCTTTATTCTCGTCTTGTTTTAATTAAAAAAAAACTGTAATTAGTATCATGTGTTTAATTACTTTTAAATTCTGACCTTTTTAAATTTTCATTTAATATTTCATTTATAGTTCAATAACTTTTTCAAGTATTGGAAACAGAATTTAATAACTTAAGTTTAAATATAACTTTTAGACGTTTGACAATACAGAAGGTCTAGATGTTGATGCTACAATATTCAAGTAAGTAGCTCAAGGATTTTAAATCTACAAAATCGCATCTAAATCACCTTTGTATAAAAGAATGATCAAAAATGGCAAAATCATATAAAACAATAAAATTATGTTCCCTCTTCGAAGGGGATATGCATTAGTCATAATTTTAAACATTCATCTTTAAATCCTTATATAATATTTTAAAATAGAAACTATGTATATTTATGTTTACAATAAATTATAACGTAAAGAAATACATAAATATCTTTTGAATATTAAATTAATAAAATATACTGATAATTTAACTATTATTTAAAATTGAATATACAGCTCTGTTAAAATTGGTTTCGTTACATATGCTTCAATTATTTTTTTAATCAAATATGATAAACTACTTTATTAGTTTTTTTCAAACGACGAAATATTTTGTTATTTTTTGATGAATATACATAAATTTTTTAACGGAGTATTAAATCACAGCATTTAGCAGGAGTCTGTGTCGCCGAATGCTTTTTGTAACAGTGAGGGTGGGAACAAATTGTTGGTCGATGGTCATGGATTGGCTATATCACATTTAGCTGTATTGGCATAATAACATATTATTTTTGCACAACTACTTTGCTTACATTTTAAACTAGTCTACTGGTTTTAGTTTACAAAGTAGTTAAAGCATAGAAAAAATAATGGTTTATTATAGCTGCTTAAAACGTCTAACATTGACCATCACCCAAAAAAAATTCGTGATCATCCTGTATATTAATATATGTTTTTTAGACTATTTATATAATATTTTAAAAGTCTAGCATGAAAAGTCAAATAAATTTGAATTATACACAGCTTTACTTTTAATTCGATTTCAAAATCTAAAGCCTTTTTTACACAGATGTTATTACCGAGCGTTAGATTTCGAAGATGGCTCCGATTGGTGACTAAAAACCAAATCCCTCGTATTCCCCAATCGCAGCACTATCTGTAAAAGCATACACGCGTTAAAAACGTCCGTGTAGAATGAACCTTACATTTAATTTCAAATGTGCACTGTTATTTTTTCATAAATTTGACCTAAGCGTATAATTGGTGTTTATAATCCTTTGACGCCCTTTTATTAATTAGCAAAATTGGAGACGAGTTTCACATTATGACACGCCACCTGCGTATACACCAGAAATCCCCTTTCCATAACTTTATAATTCCTTTGCAGGTGTTCTTTTGACGTCAAGCCTTTAAGGTAGCATTAATTTTCATGACATATCAACTAATGTAATTATCGCCGCAATTTACTTGATAAATTATTTTCTCTTAAATTTTATTTATTCTCTTAAAATAGGACATTAGTAATACCGGAAGATGACCTTTTAAAGCGGTTTTTTTTAAATTTATATCTGAAAATTTAATAATTGCAATTTTGCTTTACCGAGTTCAATTTTACATAACGGATCAAGTATTTATTTTAATGTTAAAGGAAACAAACTATTGACTATAGTGTAACAACTTGAATACCGGTATTATAGTAACCGCCAACTGCTACTGAAAGAACGTTAAAGTATTGAACGATTGGTTTCAAAAGTCTTAAGGATAAGATTTTTGGTTTTGTTTGGTTTGGTTAATCAACGTCGCAGTAGAGGTGCACAGTGGGCTATTGGCGACGGTTCGGGGTCTATCTCGAAGATGATGGATCTCGTGGAATGATCTCGTGGAATGATGCCACGTATTTTTTAACCATGGTCAGATGACGAGGGCAATGAGTTGGCATCCGACGCAACCTCAATAAGCGTCAGGGCACTAAACCCCGATCAGATGTATCGTGCACAGTCCCGTATACACGCCAGTATAATTTGTTGGATGTTCTAGACGACTTTCTAGTATTTTTGTAGTTAAGCTGGTAACCCTCCGATCGCAAGATCATTACTTTTTTTTAATTTTCTTTACGTTTACCCGTGAGAGCTTTGCATTCCCAGACAATTGTTAGTCGATTTGCCATCGCATTAGAGTTGTACAGTGGGCCATTGGCAACGATTCGGGGTCTATCTCCAAGGAAAGACCCGGGAACACTGTTTCGTATTTTTTTTTAACCTTTACTCAGTTGAGGAAGACAGTTGTTGGATGTTAGTTATTCTTATTGTGAAAATAACTGTCCGTTTGCTGTGACCTTGGAAGAGCCAATTTCATATAAGGCTTATCGATATCAAAATCATCTCTGGCGTAAGCATTCGGCGCGTTTCTTTGGATAATTAATCAGTTTTCACAGACAGCAAATAACTCTCATGTCTCTACGACGCTTAATAGTTTGAAATACTTTGTATAGAATGGCAAAACTTTTAATTAAAAAAAATACCCAAATTTGGGGATACTAATGAGGGATTTTAAATTGCGCAAAGAAAAATGATGGTAAAATTGGTTATGTAGTAAAATTGGGCCTCCGTGGCCGAGCGGTTAAGGCGTTCAGCTACTAATCCGAGGATTGCTGGTTCGAACCCGTGCCATAGACTTGACAAATTAAAGTAAAAAAGTAGTGATCTGATCGTGATCAGAGGGTTTCCCAGCTTCGCTACAAAAATACTAGAAAAGTCGTCCAGAACAGCAGCAAAAATTAACGGCGTGTATACGGGACTGGTGCACGATAAATCTGATCGCGGTCCAAAGTCCCGACGTCTATTGAAGGCGTTGGGTGCCAGTTCAGGTGTTTCCTCGTCATCTGACCATGGTTCTAAAATAACGAGGTGCATGTATGAATGTGTGTGTGAATGTGTTCCCGGGTCTTTCCTTCGAGATAGACCCCGAACCGTCGCCAGTAGCCCACTGTGCAGCTCTAGTGCGACGTTAATTAACCAAACCAAACTATGTAGTAAAATTGGTTATGCCCAGTTAGTATACAGATAATTGAATAACACTACATTCAATAAAAGAGGGAAAATAAAATTCCCTATATATGTAAGTTAGATGAAATACACGATGGCAGAAATATTTCACTGCTCTGTGTCCCCCCACCCTATTCCCCCATCCGCACCTGAATCGATACCTTTACCCCCGCTACCCATGTGATGCAGGGGCCACAAGGGACTGAACGAAGGGGCAACACGCCACGCCCCGCCCCATTATGCAGGGGCGCATAAACACTTCTGTGGAGGTCGCCAGGCTTTTTTTTTCACAACTAGAATTCACAAACGGGATATAGGCTGCAGTGAATGATTTTTCGGAGTGTATTATGCCCCGACTGAATTCCATTTAATTAACTTAAGTTAGATGAGTGTTAATTAAGTAATTGCTGATTCGTTGAATTGTCTTCTTTTACAATATACCTTATGGTCTGTCTATCAAATTACTTACTGTGTAAGCATATGTGAATTTTGATATATTATACAGTAAAATATTATTTCATGAATGGTATAATAAAATAAAATAAAGTTCCCTTAAAAAGAAGCTTTAAATTGTTGGAATAAATTGAAAAAAATGATAGTTTTTTGTACATTTGAAATTTCTAGTTACTATTAAATAAGTTTGTGGGAATGTTAAATATTGATAAAATGGAGATTCCTCACAAATGTAAATATTAAACCCGGGTTTCAGATAGCAAGTCTTTAATCGCGCCCTATTGATATCCATATTTATTATTTTAAAAATACTTATTTTCTAATTGTACTTAAGTGAAATAAATGGGGAAACAAAATTCAACAAATATTGTTGACAAAAATAATATAATAAAATAAAATAATCAGTGTGTAGAATATAATTTTTAATTAGCAAGCATATTTTGTTAAACTTTTTATTGATAACCAAACTAAACCGATATCGAAATTTAGGTAAGTATTTGTGTCATTTTAAATCCAACATTTAATTATATAGAAGAACTTCCGTAGAACCACCCACACTAGACAATTACGAGAAGTTCGTTATAACCAAAGGTCGTAGTAACGAGTTTAACCCTTTGCACACCGCTGTCGCCGCTGCGGTGTAATCTAGAAACCAATTTGTATTTTTATACTGAGAAATATTTCGGGATTATCGTCCGCTAAAAGAAATACACTCCAAATGGGTTAAAATGTTCCAATGTTGTTTACACATCTCAATGTTTACATCCGCAGCAAATCGCGCTTTAGTTGATTCCCTCATATTTGTACCATTGCACCGTTGTAAATGCTCCTGGGGTAGCTATACTCGGGGAAGACCTAAGTTGATCCTAAAGCAATTGAATGTCTTTCCATATCATAGCTTCCGCTTCAGGTTCAACTTAGGTTGTCCCCGAGTATAGTAGTTCATAGTAAATACGGCTCGGAATGCAAAAGGTTAAAACGAATTCCATCTGAGTATAGTCAATGCAAATATTGACGATCCACAACAGGCTCAAGGCCCAACAAGGTTGGTCCATCTAGTACCTCTTAACTATCCCCCAATGCATATCTAACTTCTTCTGAAAATCCGTTACTCCTTTACAATTAACAATATTATTCACTGGCAAGTTGTTCCATTTGTCTATTACCCTATTATAGAAATAGTGTAGAATTAAATTGCCTTGATAATCTTCGAGTGGACCCAGTTGATTATTTCCTTTATTGTTTCCACTGGGGTAAGCAAAAAATCCCTTTGGATTATTGTTGATATCCCTAGCAAGTTTTTACTCCAATGCCAATTTCTGTTTTCTACTGATATACTTAAACTCCCTTCTAGCTTTTTTTTTATACTCCTTACCATCAGTGTCCCTACCTGTTTCTTTAAATATTTTATACGTTTTGTTTTAACTTAAGAGCTTGTTTTGGTTCCTATGAAAACCACATAGGAGAAAGCTTTCGAACTACCTCTTTCTGCCTAAAAGTCATCTGAGGAATGTCTGGGGGCCTTATATAGCGAAGAGAGAGGGAGAGAGAGAGAGGGAGAGGGAGAGAGGGAGAGGGAGAGCAGCTCACCTTGGAAGTAGCTCTTCGTCCTGAGGTAGGAGACGGAGAGCCGGAGGATGGAGAGCTTGTCGAGCTTGGAGAGCACGTTCTGGTCGAAGGGCAGCAGTCCGGCCAGCGTGTCCAGCTCCGCGTTCAGCCTCTCTCGGTGGCGCTTGCTCGGGTTGGACTTGGTCTGCTGCTGCTCTTTGGCCGGCACACGCACGCTGGAAACACAAACGGAGAAAAGTTGCTTTAGTAAGGGGAGAGAAATATTCGTTAATATGTTCAATTCGGTGAGGAGGATTGTAGAGATCTTGAAAATGAGTCGCTATCCACAAGTATAAACTTGCTAGTCTAACGTTGTACCTTTAAAACATACAACCCTTAAAAGTTAAACGCTGAGTTCCGCTTCAGGTTCAACTTAGGTTGTCCCCGAGTATAAATGCACCAAGTGTGTTATTGATATAAAACTTTTTTTAGACAGACATTCCTCACAATTTTTTTTTTAATATTTGAAAAATTTCATAAACCACTAACAATGCGTTTGATATAGTAAGAATAATATTCAGATTCAGGTATAAATTTTTAATTTTTATAATTATCCACCTTAAACGTAAAAAGAACACGCTAAAGAATAACTCTTTAAAAAGAACATGCACGGGGTGTAACTGTTCCATAAAAAGAAAGTAAATATAAAGCATGTTTCTCAAGCACGAAAAGTTAAAGTAGAAAAAAACATATAGTTTAATTGTTGTCAGTGGCGGCTCGTGCACAACTGCAAGTACAGCCGGGCTGCACCTAAATTTATTAGTGTATTTTAAAATTAAAATCAGATATTTTACTAATTTTCTGAAATAAAGCGAAATTCCAAATCGGCTGCATCGTTGCCATGACAACCTCTACGTAGTATGGAGATTCCCCCGCTCCCCCCCCCCATGCTAATGCACTGCATTTGTGAGAAGGTACAGCCGAAATGAATTTTCTTGTTTTAGCTGCACTTGAGATTCGATAAGCTGATTGGCTCGTGCGTGAAACGCGGGGATGGGTGGGTGAAACGAAAACTTACGAGAATATCTCCGAACGGAAATGGTTTTTGTGATAAATTTACTGTTTTTCTGTTGTTTCAGGACCATTATGGTCCTGCTGTTGTTTCGTTATTTAAGTTAATATTAAAATGGACCGATTCGCATGTTTAAAAGAAAGGAGGATTGCTTTAATTTTTAAAAAGTAAGTGTTTTCTATTTTTTTCGCATGTTATCATTTCGTAAAAATTGAAAGGAAACTTTGATTTGAGTAGTAAATAATAAAGGGGGGGAGGGGGGGGGGGGGATTCACATGATTTCGGCTGCACTAAAATTTTCGACCGCGGGCCGCCACGGATTGTTGTTTAGATTTCCTTAATAAATGAAATGAAAAAAAAATTAAATACATTTTTTTTTTGTAGATTTGGAGGCGGATTTTTTTTAATGGTAAATCAACAAAAGATAACTTTAAAACTGAAAATCTAAAGATCTTGATATCATACAAATAAATATGAGACCACAAAAAAAAATTAATACATATTTATAAAAGAATATCAACATCATCATTTAAACATCAGAACTATTTATAACGTAATTAACGTTAATGTTTTTAAGCCTAACACAACTTTCCAACCAATCAAACAATGCTAACTACAAATAATTTTTTTTAAAAAACTAATATCCACATTGGTACTTTGGTGTTCAACTTTATCAATTAATCTAAGATGAGAATTAAGAAATGGGCGAAACGGGTGAAAAGGTGACGTTAATAAAACCAGGTAGTAAATTCATTTCATATTATGAATGTATTGACAGTAAATTATTGATTCTTGATATAAGTCTTAATCTTAAGATTGTGTCTGTTCCTAATCTTATCTAAATAGGATTGTGAAGAGAATAAGGATTAATTTGGAATATGAATTGATTTAAAAGAGGTCGTTAAATTGTTTGGATGACACTATAATTAGTTTTTATGTAATTAATTAGTTTTTAAGCTTAATGATATAATTTTCTCTCCATCATATACACAAACTACTGTATTTAAATCACATGAATTAACTAGAGGTTACTTAAATTTGTTTTCGAAAACGTGTTTGACATTTTTTTTTAATACAATCTTTAACGCAAGAGTTTTTTCCCGGATTTGTCTGGGATGGGGGGAATAGCAACAACTTGTGTTTTCTATGAGTAATAGAAGGAGACGAAACTTTCTGTCAAATTAGAAACTCAAAATGGAAAAATAATTTATTTTTATAAAAAAGGTTTTTTTTTTGGTTTTTGGTTAATTAACGTCGCGCTAGAGCTGCACAGTGGGCTGTTGGCAACGGTTCGGGGTCTATCCCGAAAGAAAAACCCGGGAACGATGCCTCGTTATTTTAGAACCATGGTCAGATGACGAGGAAACACCTGAGCTGGCACCCAACGCCTTCAATAGACGTCGGGACTTTGGACCCCGATCAGATGTATCGTGCACCAGTCCCGTATACACGCCGTTAATTTTGGCGGATGTTCTGGACGACTTTTCTAGTATTTTGTAGCGAAGCTGGCAACCCTCCGATCACAGGATCACTACTTTTTACTTTTCCTTGTCAAGTCCATCGCCTGGCATCGAACCACGAATCTTCGTATTCGCAGCTGACGCCTTTAACCGCTCGGCCACGGAGGCCTCTTATATATATATATATAAATAAAAAAAAACAGAAAAATAAAAAGCGCTAAAAGTAAATAATAAATTTTTTTTACCCCATTATTTTACCCTTGCTCTAAAAACACAATACTATCTAATTTCTAATAACTTTTCCCACATCTGCTTAATAAATCTGCTCACGTGAAAAAAGTTAACATCTAAAAATATTGTAAAAATAAAAAAGTGAGAAAAAAAAATTGTGTTCTAAATATCAAGTGACCACTTCGTCACTGAATTCCTTATCAATCACACATTATGCTCACCCCCCATTTTTTTCAATTACGACAGAAAGAAAAGAAAAAAACACCGAAACATCCCAACAGTCCGGCCACCTAAAACATCTTCCTTTGGCCATCCGAAACAAACAAGGAGAATCCCGTTGTGCGCAATCATGTCATCTAACTGTTCCTTAAAGTACATCCCCTAAATGACAGTGGAAAGCCCCAGCGATAGAGACCTGAAAACAAGACAAGCAAACAACAGAAAAACTGCAGAGGACGTTTTGTGTGCAGTGCATTACCTTTCAGTGCTCCCTTAATAACGGGCCTCGGTCTATTATTTTCCGGGAGCCGCCATGCGAGGGATATTAGGGTCACGTGACATACGCCCACGCTCCTCCCCCCCCCCCTTTTTCAGTAATGGCGGCCATCTTCGAAAGGTATGATCACCTGGGTCGGTTCTGTCAAACGGCGCGATTGATTTGATTTTTGGCGATGATGTGGAGTATTAATTCCTATTAGCAATAGTTCAATAGTGATTTAGCATTTGTTATAAATGTGTACATTTCATTTAAACATCTGACCCTCATATACGTGATATCACTTTCCAGGGATTTCCCCGTTTTTCTAGCAATGTACCTGATTTTTATATTCATAAAAATGTCCCATTTTACAATATTTTTTTTAAATTTGAAATGTTTGAGATACAATTTACGAGCTAGCTATACAATTGATAAAAAAATAAATAAAATAACATGAAGAGGAAAAACTATTTAGCCCTTTGCACTCCGTTGGCGCCGCTCAGGCGACAACATAACGACTCGTTCTTTTGGTTAAAAACACAATAAACACAATAAAACACAATTTAAAAAAAAAACGGAGTATTTTTTGGAAAAATTACTTTGTATTTTAAAAACCAAATTCACAGTCAATTGGTTAATCGGAAAAGATTAACAAGAAAATCTTTCTCATGAGAACTAACAATGCAATTTCAAAATCACCAAATGCAAAATATATTGTAAAATTCCAAATGCATTAAAAAATAAACATTTATAACAAACATTTAAAACATTTTTAACCATTTTAAACATTTTTAACCATTTTAAACATTTTTAACCATTTTTAACCGTTTTAAACATTTTTTACCATTTTAAACATTTTTAACCGTTTTAAACATTTTTAACCATTTTAAACATTTTTAACCGTTTTAAACATTTTTAACCATTTTAAACATTTTTAACCATTTTAAACATTTTTAACCATTTTAAACATTTTTAACCATTTTAAACATTTTTAACCATTTTAAACATGTTTAACCATTTTAAACATTTTTAATGCAAACTCAAATAATCGAATAAAAATCTTACCTATTTCCTTTAAAACAATAAATTGCATAACTGAGGCACAAAAATAGAGATTTCTTGCCAAACTTGGCACCACTACTCTTTCAAATGACCACCCTTTAAACCATGAGAAACTTCCTCCGAACGCAGAAAAAAGCATTAAAAATTCACTGACTCCCAGAATTATCAAAGGAGAAAATAAAAAAAAGAACACACATCAAACAAAAAAATACAAACTCCTCTGCAGCAATTGGATGTTTTAAACATCGACATAAAAGATAATTCGAATAAACGACAAGGGGGGGGGGGGGAAGGGAAAATAAGACTTGACGATCCCCTAAATTATACGCGACACTCGCTTTTTCAATGATCGCTTTGTTCAACTGAAGTGAATTGAAGATAAACCCGCCAGGTGACTAAAGATAAAAGGAAAGAAATAACAAACGTAATTTGCGGATGGGGAGGGGGAATGGAAGAGTCGGCTCCTGCTGACTCAGAGAACTTCTCATCATTCTCGTCTGCGAATTTCGATTTAAATGTTCCCCTCCTCCTTCTCCCCCCTCTTTTCCTTGTTAACATCGTTTGCGTTTTGCGGTAATTGCGCAGGGAAGCGTGAATTGTGGTGACGCTAAATACTTTTCCCAGCTCCTCTGTTGCCGAACGGGAAATAGTAAATAATGAAGAAAATGGTTTGTTATTATGTTTACGCGGAGAAGGAATGTTGTTGTTTTTTAATGAAGAATGTATTCGGGGTTTTCTTTGAACTGTTATTTTAATGTTTGATTCGATAAAGGGTTTTCTTGGTTTTTCCAGATTTTTAATATTTAGTTGTAAAATATTTAGTGTGATTATGTATTAGTGTTTACACTGGTTGAATTAACGTCAAACTGGATGTGCACTTCAGGCTATTGATGACGCAACGGTTTGGGGTGTATCTCAAAGAAAAGACCCGAGAACACTACTTCGCCATTTTGAACCATTTTGACGACGTCAACTACTGATCTGGCATCCGACGCAGCATGAATAGGCGTCAGAGCATTGAACTACGATCAGATTTAATGTGCACCAGTCCCTTACACAAGTATGACGAAATCGTAAATATTTTTAGACGACTTTTTTTTTTAATAACGGATCTGTCAACCTTCCAATCATGAGCATTAAGAATATCTAAATTCCATTGCTTTTTTTAAAAATTCTGTTCACTGTCGGTTAGCAGGGGTTCAAAAATTACAAAAAAAAATTATTCATTTTTAAATAACATATTTTCCAAAATCTTTGAGATTTCAACACTTAGACAATATTAAAGAACACAATTTTGGAAAAGTGCTTTCACAGTCATGTTGAAAAAGGAAAAAAAAAATCTTAATATATATGAATTTTTTAGTCGATTGCAGTAGTTTTATAATGAAGCAGTTGAAGTGGTAGGTTATTGTGCAATAATCAAATGTCTGCTATGAGAGGATTTTGCGAAATAATATATTTTTGTGTTTTAAACCAATTTTTTTTATATATGAACTTAAATACTGCTGGCAGGTTTAAACTTTCCCTATGAAAATCACATCATTTACCTTTTAATACATCAATAAATTTACATACAAATCCGACTGCCAGTGCCAATATTCACCACTTATCGATTTAAAAATCGAAATATTTATTCAGGTGCACTTTCCCAAAAACAAAAATGCACAAACAAAACCAGTGTTAAATATTTAAATTAAAACATTAAATTCAGGCAGTGCGTTCGATACTCAAATAAAAACTCGCGTTAATAGTGGCGCCCATGAATTAAACCAACATTTATTTTGAATTATTGACTTTGAAATGGCTGTTTGCTTAAAAGGTCGCTCGGGCATTAACTGGACATTCTATTCAAAACTTGAAATGTCACATTATCGATGCAATCTCATACGCATTTCACATGGCGCAACCTGGGTGGTCTTTACATTTGGAAAATTCGAATCGCCATGGGTCACAGATCCTAATGTAATGCTGGCTGTCAAAGATAATCTATTAGTTAAAGGAGACGATTTCTTTTGCTGTGTAGACTGAATAATGCATAGTAATGCTTTTCTCGCAAAATAGAAAATAACTGTGGAAAAGGGGGCGATTTGTGAAATAGTCAGTTTTTATGAAAGTGTGTTTTTTGACTATGCCCCTTTTTTTATATCATGATCCTTCATACTCAAATTAGTGATACCAGTAACGAAAATCTAATTTAAAGTGTTCTGGGAGAAAGTGCGATGAATGGATCGACTCTGTTGAAATCGACGCTTTGTTAATATATGTAATATATGTATTTGCAAATATGTAGTAGTATTTACAAAACTACTTGAAGGGACTGAATCCATAAAATGTTAAAATTCTCGATTTTTTTTTATTTGTTAAAAGGCCCTAACTGCAAAATTTTGAAAAATAGTTTTTTTTAACTTATCCTATATTTACTTGTAGGTAAAAAATAATGCAGGTGAATTTTTTTTTCCTCTGTAAAGTTTTGCTTTTTGGAGAGCCTTGATTCTTATGATGGCAGGGCGACATTCACTATACCATGGGTAGGGTTAAGAATTTCAAAATTATTGTGGTTGGTTCATGACTAACTTTTAATAACATGACTAATTTTAAACAATACACCTTTTGTGACATAAACCATAACATAATGATATATTGCAGTACAGCAATGTGCCATTGCCCGGTTCCAAAATCGGCTCTTTCTTATTTACTATCAGAAGAAACATAATGACAAGTTTCTACACTTTACTTGGCGACATTTAGCTCGCCAAGGTCGCTACAAAATATATTTTTGAAAGCCAAAAAAAGCATGCCTGAAAACGACTTCAACGGATTTTTACATGTCTCGAACGGATTTTTGTATATGCCACTGATTTCTTACTTGAACGGATTTCAATGATTCTTTTTTTCAATGGGAGAACTCTAAATATGTGTAGTGCATAAAAATCTAAAATATCCGAATTTTTTCACTTCATATATTATATTAATTGCCATAAAAATAACTCTAATATAATGTAATTTAATGTAAGTATAAAACTAGATTTGTCAAAGAATATAGATATAGGGATCAGACACAGTTTTTTTATATATTTATACACAGGGTATTTAAGAATTATTTTTACAATTTTTACAAGCAATACAAACTAAAAGAAATATAAGATAGTTAAGTTATGTTGCTTGTATATGTAATAACAACACATAAGTTTTATCTGAACGCAATTAAAAAACTATTTTAAAAAAAACTAAAAAAAAGTTTATAAATAAATATTTATGTGGTATCGCAATGATGTGTACATGTTACATGCCCTCAGGAGAAAGCTCAGTTCGTCGATGGTGTATTTGTGCGTTAATAGGTTTGGAATAGTGCGTTGAATGGTTCGTTAATGTCTTTGAAAAAAACACATGTTTACAAATAAAGCTTCATGTGTTGCTGTTATATGTACAAGCAACAAAAATCAACTATCTTATTTCTTTTAGATTTTATTGCGTGTCAAAGTCTTCGAGCATGAATGGACTGTAGGAGAGCGAATATGACGTCATAATCGTGAAACCAACATCCCAGACCGAATGGCCTCAAACACGTGACTTCTTTTCAGAATTAAAAAATACTCGCGATTGGCTGATTAATTGGGAAATGTGTAACAGTGAAAATTTATGAATGGAATGACGTCATTAACCACATGTCCGAGGCCATACATGTTGGCACTTTGATGTTAGCGAGTTTATAACATTATGTTTTCTCTACTATGAAGGATCCGTGCTCGAAGGTCAAAGTTGTAAAGATAATTATTGCACATCCATACATTGAAGGAAACTTATGTTACTTAAATGGTTCACAGCAAAATGGGACCACACTCTCAGAAATAACACTCATTTTTAAGAATATTTTGATCATCAAGGCTATTTTCGTCATATTTGACAATCGCTTCGTCATTGAATAATTTGACTTTTGATGAAGGAAGAATTTTCAAATTTATAACGAAACTAAATTGCACAGATTGCTTTTCAGTGGTTTTGGTTTTTATGCGGACATTGTTACAATTCAAACGTGCCGTTCCGACATGGTCGATGGTGCATCGGACTTCAGACCTAGAGTTTCGCGGTTGGGGTCGGCCCGTCGATATTTATTTGCAATCGTCCACATTTTTGACGAAATAAATTTCATCGCAAAAACGACAAAATGCATTTTCTCGGTTTGGCGAAATATTTAATGGCGGAGTTTCACGCCGATAAGAAGACCGCTGTTCCAACGGAACATGGAGAAAATTTCGCGACGCCGAAGAAGTTCCGTAGGGTTAGCATGGAGCTTTAGCTCATGTACTATAATTTTAAGTTTTAGTCTTTAAATAATACTTTAATACAGAAATATTTACTACATACACCGAGATATTTTGTACTCATCATTTATGAAGTATTTTTGCATTATTAACAGTGCACGTATCTAGTATTTGATTTTTTTTTTTAAATGTAGTTAAATGGAAAAATACATCTAACACCTGACAGCATCGACAACTTTTATACCAGGCAAAAATATATTACTGTATTTTTTTTAATTGATAATTAATCCTGTGGTGTGGTAAAATATGTACTTTTACACTGTAAAAAACATGTGAATAAAAATGAGTACATGGATGTACTCGTGTTTCTTTGAGTACAATTGCATCGTAAATGAGCGATGGCGTACTCATATTTAAGTAATCGTACTTTCGCAAAAATGGGCAGTATGGTTTAAAATTATTAATATCGGCTTCTGTTCAAGCCATCTAAACAAAGCGATATGGTAAACTTAAAATATTTGTTCAGAAGATTGTTTTCCACATTATTTGATGTCGATTGCTTAAATGGAAAGTTTTAAGACTCATCTTACTTCTCATTCTTTTGTCACGCCTTTTTAACATTACTTCTGTTTATAACTTTTCACGTCGTGCTGATAGTATAATGGATAAGGCCCTTAACTTCGGTGTAGACGATATCAGGTAGACGGATTAGGTTCAATTCTCAGTAAGTCCTGGTTGTAATTGTTGAAAATTATTGAAAAGTGATTTATGAAGGCACTCTACGTATTCAAGCGCAAACTGCTTTTTTTTTTCATTTTACTCATTTTTGAGTACATGTTTTTTTCAAACATGAAACTTCGGAGCTACGATAAGCATTGAATGTAATCAAAAATGAGTACATTTTACTTATTTCAAGTACCCATTTATAACAGTGTAGAGAAGATATTTGATATTATGATAACTCTAAAATTAATAACCCCCCGGGCCTATCAGATCGAATGGGAAATCATATCCTGATTGACTGATCCGTATCTACAATACATTTCCCTTCTGATTAATACTGAATTAGAGTGACATATAGCCAATAACAATAGCCATGGTGGACATTCCTGATTGGTTCCCTCTGCCCTTCTCCAAAAGGGTTGGAAGCCAATCTCATCAATCCTGGGGTTGACATTGGGGGAGGTCACATTATGTGGGAGGGGAAGACCAATCTCCGATGTCCCCGTTTCCCATTGGGTTGTCCCCTTCCATTGTTGTCAACCACCCTTTTGCAACGGGATTAGAGAAGCACCCACTGGGAATTGGGGGGGGGGGGGGGGGGGGGGGAGATACCAAATAGGGTTTATGAGGATTTCAATATGTGGATTGTGTGGGTTGGGGATATCATGGTCAGTTTGTTATTTGCCTACTTCTTGTACGTTGGAAATTCTTATGTTTGAAGTTTTGTTAAAAAAAATGTCTAATCTCTGAACATCAGGATTGTAATATGTAGTAGTATTTACAAAACTACTTGAAGGGACTAAACCCATAAAATGATAAAATTCTCGATTTTTTTTTTATTTATACAAATTATAGTTTGAAATCTCCAATATGGGCTCGCAAAATTCTAGAACTGCATCTATGTTTTAAAATGAGTTATTTGAGATTTTATCCTGGATGAAGTTTTACGTTTTTCAAGAAACATTTTTAATCGTTTTTACTCTGTTTAGTTTTCATCGAAATTAAGTTTTTTAAGGCTTTTTTTATTAGTAAAGGTGAAATGTATAATTTTAAAGCATATTGTAAAATATATGTATATTATAACTTACCATGCAAATTATCTATATTAATATTAGTTTTTTTTAATTACTAAATTAAATAAAAATTCAGTTTTAAGTAAAAGTATTGTGTTATTAAGAATAAATATTTATATAAAAATCAAATGCATCTGTATTCAAACATTTTGTGCCAATTATTATATATTATAGTTTAAAGGATCTGAGAAAAAAATTTCTCAAATATTATATTTAAAATAAAACTTAGCGTTTTAAAATTTAAAAAAAAATAATTTAAAAATACAAACAATTATGGAATTTGTCGTAAAATATTGTTCTTTTATATAAATTAAAAAATATATATACATTAAAACTTTGATTCAAAAAGCCAAAAATAAAAAATAACTAAAAGTTTAGATTGTACCGTGTTTCCTTAAAACGGCTGATCAACAGGACCGATTTAGAAATTTCAGCACTATAGGCACAACATCATTGAATAGGGGGAGGGATTAAACTTAATATTCATCTAAAAAATGTAGTTATAACGCTTTTGGAAAAATTACTGAAAATTTAAATAATAATAAAAAAAAAAATCGAAGAGGCAATTTTACACAATTTATGTGCAAATAAATAAACGTGCCGAATGATTTATGGGGAAACGGTAAATAACTTTTTCTATATGCATTGATTCGCATACTGACTCCAATTTTTTTCAAGTTAATTGCAATGTGGAAAAAATGTGTATTGAACAAATAAAAAAGATTAATAACTCGGAAGCGAATTTAGTGACGTAAAAATATAATATTTAGAAATTTTGGACGAAACACATTTTAAATGTTTGCTTGTCATTTTTGGGAAATCCTTGATTGCAAATGCGGACAGTTGTAACATGCCCCAATGGAATGAGTTAGAAATGACAAGTTATATATCTCCCCAGCCCTGTACGAGACCGATTCTATTTATTAAGAATCGACTTTTGCCATTAAACTGACCCTTAATTTTTATGAAAGTTCCAGTCTCTGAACTTAAATGAATTATATATATGAAAATAATTATTTTTGATTGTTTTTTCACTTTAATTTCCTTCATAGGGTAATACGCAAACAATTACTAGATAATATATTCCAAACCATCAACTGCAGATCATATAACGTTGCTGACAGTCCAAAAATTCCTCTTTTTTTATTATTCCTATATGCAATATTTTGATATTTCCACCTGGTGCCAAAATCCCTGATGTCATAAGCTAATTCAATAAAAGATACAACCAAATAAAAAAAAGGTCCTATCATAGAATCATCATAAGAAATTAATGATTTTTTTTTGCTCTCCTGAAAAGTGTTAGGGTTAGACATACGACCTTCTGCACTGTCAACGACGATAAAGGAGCTTAAAATTGTCTTTATTACCTTTCTAGGTCTATATAACTATAATTTTTTTATTTAAATTTTTCTGAAAGAAGATTTTTTTTCTAAAAGCGCATGCCATATCAACAACGTTGTATGTTCATAAATTCTATTGAACATACATAATTGAAGGGGTAAGTGGATAAAGGAGGTATATGTAACATAAAAAAATAGAGTAATTGTCATTGATGAAGGAGAAATGCGTTGGTCTGGTTTATTTTAATACTAATAGCATCACATGTTAGAAGCTTATTAACAGAGATACTAGTGTCATGAAGAAAGGATGTGACCACAGCGCAATACGAAATTAAATCTTTAATTTCAAATATCTCAAAACTTATTTTTTTTACGCATACCACCTTCATCCACTTACCCCTTCAATTAAATAAAATATGCAGTTCAATAAATACATTTATCCTATGTCCTTCCCATATAAAAAATCATTAAAATTAATACGCTCAAAAAATATATAAATAATCCCAACCAGCTCCCTTTTCAACGACAATGCAATTAACCACCAAATAATACTCTAAAGACTTGACTGGGGATAGACTCGCGACACGAGCTGTGTCAGATTGAGAAATAAAATAAGGACTCGTGCTTCGAAAAGTGGGCGTCTGCGTGCTGCTGTTTTAAACTTTTGAAATTGTCGGTACGGCTTTGGAAAAGTATTTTGCTTGGTACGTTGTGATATAACATAGTAGTTGACCACTGGTTGTATTTATAAGTGTATTTTTGTCGGATCCTCTGCATAAATAATATTAAATAGTAATAATATTATTAAATAGTAATAATAATATTAAATAGTAAGAAAAATATTAAATAGTAATAATAATATTAAATAGTAATAATAATATTAAATAGTAATAATAATATTAAATAGTAATATTAATATTAAATAGTAATAATAATATTAAATAGTAATAATAATATTAAATAGTAATAATAATATTAAATAGTAATAATAATATTAAATAGTAATAATAATATTAAATAGTAATATTAATATTAAATAGTAATAATAATATTAAATAGTAATAATAATATTAAATAGTAATAATAATATTAAATAGTAATAATAATATTAAATAGTAATAATATTAAATAGTAATAATAATATTAAATAGTAATAATAATATTAAATAGTAATAATAATATTAAATAGTAATAATAATATTAAATAGTAATAATAATATTAAATAGTAATAATATTAAATAGTAATAATAATATTAAATAGTAATAATATTAAATAGTAATAATAATATTAAATAGTAATAATAATATTAAATAGTAATAATAATATTAAATAGTAATAATAATATTAAATAGTAATAATATTAAATAGTAATAATAATATTAAATAGTAATAATATTAAATAGTAATAATAATATTAAATAGTAATAATAATATTAAATAGTAATAATAATATTAAATAGTAATAATAATATTAAATAGTAATAATAATATTAAATAGTAATAATAATATTAAATAGTAATAATAATATTAAATAGTAATATAATATTAAATAGTAATAATAATATTAAATAGTAATAATAATATTAAATAGTAATAAAAAATATAAATATTAAATATTCTAGTCGAGTGACCATTCGACTATATTTTTATCACGGTACTCCATCACAATACAAGCTCTCATCATAAATGAAAAGGGATTATGCTTCAATCCAAACCGCGCTTACCCACACAAAGCAAAATACCATATATTACCAACATTTAACATCTTTTCATACATAAAAACCAATCCATTTTTAAATTAAATGTTTAATCCACCCCCAATAAACCGCACGACCGAACCTCAATGCATTTCAATTACCCTTCCAAAGCAGAAAGGGATTACATAAACACACTTCAATGGAAAATCCCTCCAAGAACCGGGTGTATATAAAGAATAGATATAGGGGGGACTGGGGATTCCTCCATTCACTGCATATGGAAGTTAATACACCCGTGAGTGATGTGTGTGTGTGTGCCGAGGACAACAAAAAGGCCAATCAGCCATTACGCCAAATGACCGGGGTCCGGGGGGTAGTGGGTTTTCGTAAATGGGCCCCCCTTCCCTTCACAATGGGCCCCCTGGACCGTGTAAAGGGGAAAGGGGGCACCAGGTGGCAAACCGTATACCTGGATTTTTTCTTCTTTTTTTTTACTCTTTGGAGGTCGTTTACTGTTAGAAGGAGATTTCAGTTGTATCTCTTGCGAGGGATTGAAATGGAATCTGAATTCCAAGCGCTATAAAATACACGAGTTGTTTTTATGGTTTGTTTGATTTTCCGGGATTTATATGGACCTGGTCGGAAGAGCTCTTAATTGGGAGACTACGATATCGATTCACATCATGAGAAGAGAAGCAAGCTCATAATAGCTCGTCGCTAATAGAGCTTTGTGTTGCTCTAATGTGGCATTAATTAAAACAACCTGAGATGGAAGTATGTCAAAAGTGAGAAGGCAAGGATGATAAATATCCAATTTATTTCTAATTTCTATGGAAATTGGTCTGCATTTTCAAAAAGTGAGTTAAAAAAAGTGAGGAAAGTGAGTAACGATATTATTAATATTTGTAGTGCCAGCAATAATTATTTCAGATGTAAGCAGTATTAACGAAGCATTTTGTTAACCCTGCAGAGCTCGCGCTACTCATTGCAAGGTAAATCGTAATATAGGCGAGACGAATTACAAAGCTTCTTACTGGAATGATATCACTTACTATACGGGACGGTCACTTCTTACGCTTGAGAGGGTCGCAAGAAATAACAAATGATCTATTCGACCCTTCGAGCATGAATGGACTGTAGTAGAGCGACTATGACGTCATAATCGTGAGACCAACATTTCAGACCAAATGGCCTCAGACACGTGACTTCTTTTTTCAAATTATGAATTAAAAAATCCTCGCGATTGGCTGATGAATTGAGAAATGTGTAACAGTGACAATTTATGAATGGAAAAACGTAATTTACCACGTGTCTGAGGCCATACATGTTGGCCTCACTTTGACTCACACAGATTATAACATTAGGTTTTCTCTACTTTGAAGGATCCATGCTCGAAGATTCGACCGGATGATTTCGGTCATAGAGAAAAAAGGGGGTGAGTGGTTGTTGGTTTATTTTCTTAAAAAAATAGTTGGAGTGAAAAGATTTATGAAAGTTAGATAATAGCTTTTTTGCTGCGTAATATGTAAACATATTTATGTGTTAAGATAAATTCTAAAAAAAAAAACTAGTTGCATGTGTACAGTTTTAAACAAAAATTTGCTCAAATCGCGATATGTGACGGCCCCTAACAAGCATACGCTATCCCAGTCTTTATTTTTTCCAATTTCATCCCACCTCCAATTCGATTGGCCTTGGATTGTGTATCTCAGGTACAGTGCGAGAGAGTGTAAAAAACTTTATTTAGCAGTTTTTTTTAAGATTCACATTTATATTTCGCGTATGCAACTATTATGCACCAAGATTACTCCTTGTACATGTGGGGGGAGGGGGGGCATTATTTGAAAACTGCTTGTTTCTGAAATATTTTTTTTTTAGAAATAAATGAAATTGAACTAAATTTTTAAAATTTAAATATCTCACGCGACTTCTATATACATAGAACATTAAAATAATACAAGTTTGATCATTTAAGAAGTGCAAAGGGTAATTATATGCATATATCAAAAGGGAAAAAAGTATTTGAACAAGCAATGAAAATCACGAAAACTTGAGGAATGGTACTGAAAAGAAATACACACATAAGAAAAATATGGCTAATTTGAAATTTTCAATAATTTCTACCTTCTGTTCGCCCTTTATCAAACACTTTTCACATTAGCAATTGGCACACATTCTCTACTATATTTATAAGCTACGAGTGATAAAAAAAATGTACACCATTAATTGTTTTCCATGTAGCGATTTGTGCGTTACTTCAAATATTTATATAAAACTGTTATATTCAACTTGAAATTGATTTCATTTACCAACAAAGATATTGTTGAATGTTCAAATATCCCTCCCCCTTGTATTTAGTATAGTTCTTGGTGCGCATCAATCGGTATCGTTTCCCTGTGTTCCGGGGTGGGTGGGGGGGGGGGCACAGGATAAGACCCACCGTCAGCTGTGGGTGACCCCCGGCTCATCGGAAACAGCCCCCTCATGTGTTTTACCCTGCATGGGCGGAAGCGATGATCGCTTCTCTGCCCCCTCTCCTTCCGACAGGCACGCGTTTTGACGAGGGTAATGCTTTCAAGTCGACTGCTGCTATATTATGCAAACGACCGAAATGCCCTAGTTGAAAGAGCGAAATAAATTCGCTTTCGGAAGATTTTGGGTTCGAATCTTCATGAACTTAGTGTGGCAATCAGCAATGATCTTTACCATGTGAACGCGGAATTCAACTACCAACTGGAAAGTTTTGTAATCACCAACCAGAATTTAAAAATATCGGGTAGACACAGTCCTCACTGTGCCGTAAGTTTCGGCACGTGCTCCTGCTTCTTTTTGCGTTTTCGGTAAGCTATAGATCTCTCCGCACTTAACATGAGTTTCCAATTATTGATATAATTTTGTTCGTCTTGAGCTGCTCTTTTAACCTGTTTCAGTTTCCTCTTGCCGAAATTGAACTTTAGTGGGATAATTTGGCACAATAGTAAAATCTTCTCCGAACATCATCACTTTCCACTCAACACCATTTATAAATAACCGACATCGATTAACGGAGCCAAATAATGACCGAATTTTACACATCATCCCCTACACGCAGTATAAAGGTCAAAATTACTCAAATTTATCACAAAAGAATAATTTAACATATCATTGGCTTGATTCGTGAACCACACAAATCCAAACCACGTATTCACCAACCGTAGCAAAAGCCGCTGGATATAAAATTTAAGCGATTCACTTCTAAGTGAATCGCTTAATGGAATGGAACTATATAAAAACTATATAAAAACTCATGGAATGGAACTATGGAACTATATAAAAACAATAAGCGAATGGAATACCAGAACTAAATTCCATATTTGAACCGTCTAATTTCCAAATAAATCTTCATGTTTTGCAAAATCGTTTTTTTTTATATATATATTTCATAACTTCTATTCAGTTATTTTCAATCGGCCTATTGCGAACCGGTATTGAACAAATGGAAACGACCGAAGTTGAAAGAGCGAAATGCCCTAGTTGAAAGATAGTTGATATCTGAATCTAATCTAAAAATGCTTAAAAAGTCATGGATTTAGATACAAAAGTAAGTGATTGTCAACCGTTCATGGCGTTTCCAATTTAAATAAATAAAACAGATCTATCTCGTTTTGAAACTCTACGGCAAACTTACAAGTGAATCGCTTGAATTTCGTTGCCAATCTACTTTCGCTGTGGTTCATGAATCTGTAGTTCGGAGTTACGTGGTTTGTGAATCAGAAGCCGACGATATACAAAATCCTCATTGAACTGTTCATATTGAACTGTGCGAGTCTTCCCATGTCCCAAACAAGTCGCGAAAGCCAAGACATGGTGAACCATCCCCGTAGAACCCTTGACCACTCTCTGGGAAACCCCATACAGGAACACACACCGGCCCATATCGATCGCCAGAAGGGGAAAGGGGGGGAGTGGCCATTAGCACCTGGTCACTTCAAATATTCATGTTGCCATGGCGACTGCCGGCTCGAAATCTGTTACCTGGGGGGAAAGGGGGGGGGGGATTACCTGAGAGAGAGAGGGGAGGGTGACACGTGATTCGGGACCAGGTGATCTTCCCCGGGATGGTGACGGGAGAAGTGGGAGGATCCGCGGGATCTCGTTTGGTCGGGGGAAGGCGGGAGGTGACTGAGGTGGGAGAAGAGTGAGACCGATATGACATCGATTCGTTCGATTTCTCGGAGTCCGGTTTTGTCTCGTATTGCGAATGTAGTGGTCAGCACGGAGTATCGTTTCATGTGCGTTAAAATGGCAAATTTCCGTTAAAATGGTGGTTCGTCTTGTTATGTTCTGTGTACCGATTTCTAAATAAAGTATACGTACACGGTACTTGCGGTACCTCTGCGTCAGTTTGCTTGCAATAATGGTACGCTAACCCAGCAAAAAAATGTCCACATAAAACCTTCATCACAATTTTGAAATTGAAGGGTTTATGCATGGAAACTGCAGGTTTTTTTTCCCTTGAAGATCTATGAAAATAACGGATTTTGTTTCAATATTCTATATAAAAAGTGTAAAAAACCTTCAAAAAATCCTGCAAAAAAACCTCCAATTTCTAATCATTCAAAGGAAAATGCAGATATTTTAAGGGTTTAATGCAGGAAAATTAAAAACTTAAAAAAAAAAAACTATAGTTTTGTTTCAATATGCTTTATAAAGCCTTCAAAAAACCTTTAATTTAACAATTTTGATGAAGGTTTTATGCTAACTTTTTTTTGGTAGGAAGTAGGATAATTTATTTCGCTAATTAGGGAGTTTTAAAAAGACAAAAGTCGTTAACTATTGAAAATTATTATTCTATTTTATTTTTCACTATATTTGTTACCCGCGGTTTCACACGCTTTGAAAAATAGCATTTTAATTTTATTAAGATATGTAATATTACTTTCATTTTAATACATTTCTGAATTGCATCCTTTTCTGCATATGATATTGCGTTTTATTCTTTATTCTTTTTTAGAATAAAAGGCAATCAAATACATTCTTTTAATTTATGCTCCACGATATATACATTTAATCGATTGTCAATTTGAGGATTGTAAGGAAAAAGAAAGACAAAAACGAGCAGCTTTTTAGAATACTAAATCCTGATAAAGAAAGCATGTACATTTTACACATGTAATTTTTTTAAAGTTTGCTTTTGATGTCCTTTGACATCAATACCAATAATATTAGTTGTATATAGTTGTTTTTATAGTTCTCACTCTGTAGTTTGTGGCCAAGTTATATTAATGTAATATTATACAGGGTGGTCACAAATTGTTGGGCGATGGCCATTGTTTGGCTGCTTAACGCTGTGTTGGCATAAAAAAACATTATTTTTGCCCAATTACTTCACTTATATTTTAAACGAATCGCTTAGATTTAGTATCAACAAAGAAGTTAAATTATAGCTAAAATAGTGGTTATTATATGTAATTAAATAGCTAAACAATGGCCATTATCCCTCAATTGTGTACTTTTAACTGTAATATGATAAGCAAGATTTAGTTTTTGTTATAGGGAAAAATTGTAGACTAGTTATAAGCCGTAGAAAACCAGCTCGAAAATATAATTATTAAATTTAAATGAAACTTGTATATTCGTTACTGTATTTTTAATATACTTTTTTTTTACATTTGAAATATATTTTATTGAAAAAATAACGCAAATTGAAATAAAAGCTTAAAAATCAACTTTTATATTTTCAATTCGTCAGAGGAGGTATACACTGGTGAGTTTTCTTTTATTCTAAGACAGTTGTTAGAAGTTATTTTTATCAAAAAACCAAATATGCATTTGATGTAATCTTTCAATGGAGAAAGTTATGTACAGTGACTCCAAGCAAAAGTGTTTCCAACACTTGAAATATTTGTAGAAAAAGCGCTGTAGTCTGGAATTGAATTCGAATATTAAGTCCAATATTATTTCATATAATCTCTATTCAATTCTAAATTAAACCTAAATTTCTTTTAACATTGAATTATTTTCTCTTTATAAAAATGAAAATGCAAGGAAACAGAGAAAAATAGCTCAGATCAGCTGGATTTCATGGATGTTCTGCACGAAGAATATTTTTGGTAAGTGCGAAAAGTAAATAAGAGAATGTAAAAAGCTTAGGCTTACTTTAACAATTACGAATAACTTTGAAACAGTAAAGCAATGTCTTGGAGGTGTCTTTGTGTGGGGGTGTATTTCAGCATCAGGACTAGCTAATTTGGTATTTAATGGTATCATAATGAATCAGTACTTTTATTTAAATATTTTAACACACAATTTAAAATTATAAGCTTGAAATTTGGGTATTGGAATCAACGTTTTTGTTTCTTATCCAGATAACGATCCTTAGCGCACGGCTCACAACATTCGCCTCCGTTATGCTACTCTAATTGTCCACAAGTTTTGAAAGTACCACAACAGTCGCCGAATTTAAACGGAATAAAACACATTTGGAAAGAACTGGATGTTAGAGTACAAAGACACGACATTAAAACGAACTAAAAACAGTAATGATTCAAGAATAGACGAAAATTAATGCCTAAGTTAATAGAAACAAAGTGAAATAGATGCTCATACGTTTAAAAGCTGTCGTGGATATTACAGGATATCCTACAAGTACTAATTTAGCGAAATACTGCAACATTTATTAATATTTATAGATTTGTTTAAAGCGTACGAAGACTTTCGTGAGGTAAATTTTTTGATTACTGATTTTCTAAAATTAAAGTTTGACTACGCTTTTAAGATATTTTCTGTAGTTTTGGTAAAAACAATTTATATATCTTATTAAAAATTTCCGTTTTGAAGTATTAATTTTTATTAATGGACACAGCTGTATTTCAATGAAATTCTTAAGTGTACGAACACTTTTGAGTGCCATAATACTTTGCTCTTTCATTATGCTTTGTGATAAACAATTTGTCTCTTGAGTAAGCGTTCGACCTGTGAATTCGGGAAATTGCTCTAATATCAAACAGTAACTAATTATCCCATGTATACCGGCCTTAAGGTTTATGTATGACATGAAACATTAAAAAAATTTTAACACTAAATCTACCGATATTTCATGTATACCTAATCCTACCATGAACGGTCAAATGACCGCTTCAAAAAAAAAATATGTATCTTAATATAGAAAGAGATTTTAGGCCATTGGATAGTAAACAATATATATTTTTTTTTATTTAGAAAAGTTTTATTTACATTTATGCATTTTCAGCACATTTTTTACAAATTACAATATTTTGTATTGCACATTTTCCGTTGCCGTCCGCGCGCCTGCCGTGACTCGGTCTGCACTCGTGCCGCCTGGTTGGGCCGACGCGGTCTGTACAGCGTTGCCTGGTTGGGCCGCAGGACGCTTGGTACCCAGATGGCAGGATTACCACAACACTGCAGATCCACAATTACATTGTGGACTCGTAAAACAATTTCAGGAGTGTGCTTTCCGAACAATATAGTCGTAAATAACATGAAATGGTCAAATGACCGCTTATGGTAGACTAGACATGCTATAAATTTTTTTCGGAAAGTAAACAATAAACACATTTGTGAATATTGAAAAATGGGTTATATGTATATTATAGGAAAAGTCAATAAGTTACATGGCGATACAGTAACGTTGTATACAAGAAATTCTAAACGAAATTTCAAAAACGGTCATTTGACCGCGCGTGGTTAAGTGTTAAATAAGGTCATTTTCAAAAATTGATGGGTCACAAATCAAAAGACATAATAAACGCCTAATTATACTGCCAAACATGTCAAGTCAAGTGATATAAGGAAGAAAAATACATAAGTTTCTACAAAAAACAACAACACATATTTGTCATGAAACTAGTCGAACCAATTTCAATGAAATTGCTCGCGCAGGCCTCTCCTGTGCCTGTCAGATCCATTGCGCCTGACGAAAGGCTAAATAATACATTAAAAAAGTGACAATTTAAAAAAAGATTATTCATAAAATTTAAAGACCTTTCTTTACGTCAACAAAACCATTATTAGAATAAACTTCGAAATTCCACAGCTGATTATCGGAATATGCTAAAATAAGACACAAATAGTTTTAGGGGAGAGGGGGCGAGGAGGGGATGTTAAGGATCCGTGCCCGATTCGAGATCGTGATACTGCGTGCGTGACATCTCTTCATCTCAATTGTTGCTCGTTCGATTCGCTCGCCACCTTCTTCACGCAGACGATCTTTGTAGGCAATATCACGTTCCATTTCTGGAATAATTGATTCTAACAGTTTTTTGACATTGAACCGCATTTTTTAACAAGGGGAAAGAATGGATTGATTGATTGATTGGAGCGAGAAGTTAAGAATTGTTGTGGGTGGGAGGCGTGCCTAACCCGGAAAAGGCGAACAAAAGGCTGGAAAATTTGGATTTCCTGTAATGTTAGGTAAAGATTATGGAGTTATTGTTGATGAAAGTAGCGTGAAAATACTTTTTATTTGGGTTCATTGATTGGTTTATTAAATATTTGAAAAACGTTTGTTACAAATAAGGACGTCTCTTTTCATACATTTAAAGCGCGTTTATTTTATAACATAAAAATAAACAATTCATTGGGATTAAACACAACATTTCTTGGATATCAAAAGGAAAAATAATGGATACTCTAATATCGGTCTGTCACACATATTGTAAATGCTCGTTTACACTCTAGATTTTTTTCTCTCTCAGATAGTTGTTAGAAGTTATATTTATCGTGAATTTTTTTTTATCGTGAATTCACTATTCGAAAGTTTGTTGCTTAATGTTAAAGAATATGAAACAACAATCGTCTGCGGTTCTGCCTATTAAAAAACTATTTTTCACCTACGACAATTAAAAACTACACAAAAAATTGACTTAACGCATCCGTACACTAAGCCAATGATATGCAATGTTATTTAAAGCTATTTATGGAAAATTTTCTTGTAGAAATAGTTTTCACGAAAATTTCTTAAAATACCACTAAAATTCAATTTCTTGAAGTAGTTGACAGCCATACAAAATTTCATCAATTTTCTTAAATATTCATACCAGCTACCCTTATCTAAAACTTATGTAACTTTTTCTAAAAATAGTCCATTTGTGTGTTGGCACTGATATTTCTTAAACAAGAAACAAAATTGAAGTTATTAAGGTATATAAATATCAATAATATATTTTATTAAGTTTTATTAGTATCTAGCTGCGTACTTCCGATGTTAAAAAATATTGTTAAAAAAAATCAAAATAAATTGGAAGTAATTTATTTAAGTTATCAGTGATACAAAACAAAAATGGTCATTATAATTATTAAACTCCTAAAAAAAAGCTTGCGAATTTTGTTGAATACCGAATAGAGTCAAGCTGCGTTTAAAAAAACTAATAATCCTAATTAATGACTTTAAAATAAATACTCATTCCAAAATGTTTTATCATTTTGATTTTGGAAAGGTGTGAAAAAGTTGTTCTGACGTTAAGAAAAAAAACTTTATGGACAGATGGACGCAAAAGAGTTGTTGATTAGGGGCTACATGTAGTAAAATAGCAATTTTTACAACGTAGTTTCCTATAAATGGCTCTCATTTGGATATTTTAAACTTTACAAGGTGAAACCGCCATCATATTTTTTGTTTGTTCTTTCTGCCATAGAAGGCAACTTTTCCGCACTATTGTGAAAGCTATTTCGAAAATAACTTTTTTCGACCCATCTTAATATGCATTTATATATTTAAATTGAATTTCACTATGATTTATCAATTGAATTTATTTACATTTTTCTTTTAAATGTATTTAAAAAATATATAATTGAATTAATTACATTTTCATTTAAATGTATTTTAATTGAATTAATTGCATTTTCATTTGAGCGTTTTTAATTAAATTTTTTTAGAATTTACAATTAGATGTATTAAAAACAATTAATTGAATTAATTAAAAATTTAAATTGAATTTATTTAGTATATTCAATTATTTTTATTTTGATATTTCAATTAAACTTGTATGGATTATTCAATTATGTTATTAAGAATTTTCAATTAAATCTATTAAGATATTTCAATGGCAAAACTTTTTTTTTAATCTAAACCAATACAATTACAGGGAGTTTAATGTTTTCTAGGAAACTAATGAACCGATATTTTGATGACAGTTGTTAATATCACAGTTTCTACTTAGTAAAAGATTTTAACGTCCATTTTTTTTCGATTTCTTTATTAAAAAACAAGTTTACATTATAAAAATGTTTTCATTGTGTATTTTAGAAGTGACGTTAAAAATCAAATTTTGTCCGCGTCAATCTCAAAACCGATTTTTAAACTTACCAAACTTAAGAAGGTAGTGCAGAAGAAAAATTTCCCCTTTGTTTTTTGTCGATATATTAAAAAAGAACTGTATTATTAAAACCTACTTATCTTACTCTGCAGTATTTTTTTTTAGAATATACATGTTTTCTTTTTATATTTTTTTGTTTCGACATAAATTGTACTTGAGTGCAAACAATTTTATATTTCTGGTGGTCCTATAGTGGGTCCCATCCCACGATTTTTCATGTAAATCTCGAATTTTTCCCATGAAAAATAAAAATTAAGCTATTAATAGATGTTTTTTGTTTAATCATTACATAAGTTTATTAACCGCGTACGAAAATCGGGTATTTTTTTTTTATTTTTACATTTTAAATAATTCGAAAACGATATCTTATAAATCTGCATTTGAAAATCTCACTTTGCGAACAATCCACGGGGGTTAATTCCTCCTTTTTTCATCCCGACATCGCATCCCATCTAAATCGGTTCCCATCCCGAACGTTAATCTCGATGGCTGATCGAACACCTTTCACAATCGGGGGGAAAGGTGGGGGGGGGGGGGGGGATAGAGGGGGTCGATTAGCTGTCTCATTACCAACGCCCACTTGGGTAGGGAGGATGTTTCGGTTTCCATTAGAAGTGCTGATGAAATCGCGAGAAGTAATTGGGTGTTTCCCCCCGTCACGGACTAATTGTCGCCCCCCTCCACGCGTGACGTCATCTGACACGCCCCCTTTTTGATCAGTCACATGGTTGGAGGGGGGATGTGTAGGGCGGCATTGCGGTTTGCATGTTAATGCGGGTTTAAAAATACATAAAGGGGGTTCAAAGGAACCAGGTGGTGGGTGTAAAGTTTATAAGGAAATCGAGGTTTGTAGAAAAATTATATATATTTATATAGAATTTTTTTTCAGATTAAATACACTGATAAAATTGGTGGCTGAAATTTGAGGAAAGTTTTCGGGTTGAAGGTGTTTATGTTTAAATGATGATATTTCTTTTGAGTAGCCCTGTTGCAGAAGCAGATATATTAGTTTTTTACTTTTTGGAGTTAATTGCGAGAAAACTGACAAATCTTAATTGTTAATGCGAAATTAATTAAATAAAAATACAAAGGAAAAAAATCATTAAAATGTGTACATGTTAATGAAAGTTATAATTTAAATTTTTAAACAACTTGTTTTGCAACTGAAATTAAACAACAATAATAATTAATTTTTGCAAATGTATGCGTCGCCATACTGTTTTTGTTTAAGAAGTAAAACCCCATATATTTACATTCTAACCAATCTTAAATCAAGTTCGCTAACTTTTGCTGGATATAACTGATTTTGTAACCATATTCAGTGTGGATAAAGTTAATATGGCTACTTTTGCTTCTGTATGACTCCTTTTTTGATTTTTTTAAAAATAATTATATGTTTTTACCCCATTATAATACTTTGAAATTGAAGCCAAACTTATAAAGTATCGATTGATACCATATAATTTTTTTTCACACTTTTGAATATTACTTGTTTTGCATTAGGCTATTCTTTTATCGTTTCCCCCCGCAAAATTTACTTAAAATCATTTGATAATTTTGATGATTTTATGTTGTTATAAACGACCCTTAACAAAAGAATTATAATTATTTCGAAAAAAAAAATTATTAAAGCATTCTTCCTTAGTTTTTGCTAAAAAAAAGTGAGTTTAAAAAAATTTAAAAATATCTGCCTTTTTATTTGCTAGATTAATAAAAAGGCACACAACAAATAATGAACGAAAAAAATCAATAAAAAAAAAGATAAAAGTTGATATTATTTTAATTTAAAAATAAAACTCTTGTGTTACAAGTTCTGTTCCAAAACTTGTCTTATCCAAAACAGTTGCTTTGTCAAAAAATGAAGTGATTTTGTCTTGTCACCAACATTAAGCGTTAATTTTTTAACTATGTGTATCCTATTTATATTCAATTGAAAATATTTGTGGTTAGTGGAATAAATCGTCATTTGCGTCGTTAATATCTTATCCACATGTGAACGTGGGTAAGGCAGATTTTGGAAAGACTGAAATTATTTATAAAAGCAGCAACTTTTTTTTCAATTTATACAGAAATTGATATCTTAAAATTCATGTAACAGTTCTATTAAAATATTATTTTTAAAGAATTGGAAGATTTATAAAGTAATTCCAAAATGCGTCTAACCCTTTACGAAAACTTATCTTTTCCATCCTGTTATTCCAAAACTTGTCTAATCCAAAATAAAACGTGAAATCACTTTTATATTTTCTTCAAATAGTTTTGAAATTTAATTATGTGTTTTAATTATTATGTGAAATTCTATTCAACGAGTTTTGAGGCTATGCATCAGCCATTTCGACAACAAACATTAAGTTAGGAATTTATAAGTGTTTTTGTGTAGTTTTGTCAGAGCACCAAATAAGAAACGGGCAAATTTTGTGTCCTCAAGCATAACTCATAGTTCCATCATAAACACGTGGCCGAGTGGATTAGGTGTCAGCTGGGAATCCAAGGGTCCCCGGTTCAAAACCTTGCGATGGACTAGACTAAAGAATAGTAAAAAGTAGTGATATTGCAATCGGAGGTTTGCCAACTTCGATACCAAAATACTAGAATGTCGTATAGAACATTCACAAAAATTAACGGCGTGTATACGGGACTGGTGCACGATAAATCTGAGGGGGGTCTAAAGTCCCGACGTCTATTGAGGTTGCGTCGGTTGCCAGCTCAGGTGTTGTCCTCGTCATCTGACCATGGTTCAAAAATAAGAGGCATCATTCCCGGGTCTCTCCTTCGAGATAAGCCCCGACCGTCGCCAATAGCCCACTGCGCAACTCTAGTGCGACGTTAATTAAAAAAAATCAAACCAACCACCATAAACACAAAAACAAATATACCTTTACATAGTACAGGGTGGTCATAAATTGTTGGACTGCATCACATTTAGCTGTAATGGCATAATAAATGAATATTTTTGCCCAACTACATCGTTTATATTTTAAAGAAGTCGCTTACCCGAGACAAAATAAAGGTGTATGCCACTAGTATGCCGCATATATGCCGCATACATGTGGCATACGTATGCCTCGTATGCCCTGTGAGAATATCCCATATTACTCTGGCATACGGAGGTGGTATGCGACATGTATGCGACTGGCATATCACCTCCGTATGCGACATGTATGCGACTGGCATATCACCTCTGTATGCGACATGTATGCGGCTGGCATATCACCTCTGTATGCGGCTGGCATATCACCTCTGTATGCGACATGTATGCGACTGGCATATCACCTCCGTATGCGACATGTATGCGGCTGGCATATCACCTCTGTATGCGACATGTATGCGGATCGCATCAATTGTGAAGGTTACATGACGGCTTTTTTCCACGATGTTTAGAATATCATTATTATTTTTATTTCACATTTGGTGGAGAGTAAAATGCTACTTTCCTTTTTTTTTGGAAACAGTAATTACAATATAATTATTAAGAATATAATTATTCTTAAAAAAAATTGCGGCATGAAATGTAATAAGAAAAAATACTGCTTAAATAAAAGTTACTTATGAGATTTTTAAAAAGATCTCAATGTATGACTTTATAATTTTATACGAATATAATTAGGAAATCCAGGATTAGGATTTTTAGTTCGAGAATATTATTTTTCTTTTTTTTTAAAATTACATTTCTTGAAGAGGATTTTTTGAAGCTCAAACTTTTGCTTTAGTGAATGCAAAACTATTCTATGTATATTCATATGAAATTATAATGTCATACATTGAGATTTTTTTTAAAAATCTTATAAGTAACTTTTACTTAGGCAGTATTTTTTCTTATTACATTTCATGCCACAAAAACTTTTTTAGAATAATTACATTTAAAGCAATTACTGTTTCCAAAAAGAGAAAGTAACATTATACTGTCCATCAAATGTGAAATAAAAATAATAATGAAATTTTTTCAAGTCAATCTAAACATCATGGAAAAAAGTCGTCATGTAATATTCACAAGATTTATACTCCTCTTAATATTTGAAACCTGCTCTTGGGCTTAACATGAATAATAAATTTGTTTTGGGAATATTTTTCGTAGTATAAATGAAATTTTTCATGTCAAGAAACTGATATCTATCAATTGCAAAATGATGACTAATATCCCAAACAAAGTTTAATGATTCTGACATGAAAAAACTACCAAATAAATATTAGTTAAATAAAAATTGTGGCCTCTAGGCCCGGGCCTAACGTGCCTTTTGGTAATTCATACCTTGATTCTCCCAGCACCTTCCATAATAAATTCATTCCCGTCCTGGGACTCACCCGAATTTATTATTCATGTTAAGCTTGCCCCTTTCTCCACTGTGGGATGTATTCCGCTGTGTATTTGGCTGAACCGTTTAGAGTATTCCATCGTACAGCACAGTTTAACAGATTTTCAACTAGCCGCTAATAAGATTAGCAGGTATAACAGTGCTTTCTTTTGTTTTCGTCCACTTTATTATGGTAAAAAGCCGCCTTTTTTTTCAACAGAATTGGTATATTTCGAACGACCGTTGCGCACGTTAACACAGACTCCAAGTGACGTAATAGATGATTCAAAATGTTTTGCGGTACTCTTCACCCGCGCATGCTCAAAGGACGTTCGCCTACGCTCACTATAAATCGTTAAGTGGAAGTGAAGTATCTCTTTTGAGCCGTCTCTGAAGGAATTATGTGTAAAAAGTTCGATTTGACGTTAATAGTTCTATATGTGAGCGATGGGGCTCTTCTGAAGACAGACTTCAATTGCCGAAAGACCTTGGACTTAACTTATACATCCAATTATATAGTTGTAAACATCCAATAAATCTCAACGTTAATTAGATGTTTACAATTGTGACACAGGTGAATATGAGCGCCCCAATATACAGAAATAATTTTTTAAGGCGATTTTGCAACATGGTAATATTTTTTAATATCTAGTGTCAAGAGTCGTTTTCAAGATAAGAAAATAAAATCCAAGCTATATAACCTTAATAATGAAATAAAAATGTAGAAATCATGCGGAAAGGAATCTTAAAGAAATTTTTTAATTGGATTGTGATATATAATTTAAATTTCAGATTAAAACAGATAAAAAAAGGCAATTTCAAAATCTACTAAAAATAACAAACATATAACAGTTATTTCACAAAATGTTGCAATTGTTTTCAATATTCATTTATATTTTAATTCGAATGAAACAGTTGATTATATTATTGAATGCTGCGCTATTTTCACATTATTTATGTTTTATAAATAACCTATATGTTATAGTTCAAAATTAAAAATCAATTTGCTTCACAAATCATGTTCAAATTAGCATTTGCAATTTTATCAGCATAAAGTTTCTAATTTAAAAATATCATACTTTTTTTGCATCATACATTATTTGAAGGGATAGGTGGAAGAACTAGGTAGCTACACTTTTTTCTGATTTTCACTATTACACAATATATATAATTAAACACACAATATATTAAATTAAAAACAGACACAAAACCATTTTTTATTCCCATTTCAAATCCAATATGATTTTTATCATCCTCAATCTATTACTATAATGCAAAGGTTTCAAAGAAGTATAATGTAACTGGAGATACTTAAAAATCAACTCACACAATTATATAGTTGTAAACATTAATGTCGCAAAAAATTGGATCGAAATAGGAAGCATATGCCGTTCGCATACACCAGGCATACCGCCTCCGAGGTCTTCATTTCAATGGCATAACAGGCATACATCTCGCATACGAACAATCGGCTGGCATACGAAAGGCATACACGCGGCATATTAATATTTTTATGATTTTTATCATCCTCAATCTATTACTATAATGCAAGGGTTTCAAAGAAGTATAATGTAACTAGAGATACTAAAAAATCACTTACACAATTATATAGTTGTAAACATTAATGTCGCAATAAATTGGACCGAAATCGGAAGCATATGCCGTTGGCATACTCACAGCATACGCCTCCGCGGTCATCAGTTTTATGGCATATTTCTCGCATACTAATAATAAGTCTGGCATACGAAAGGCATACACGCGGCATATTAATATTTTTATGATTTTTATCATCCTCAATCTATTACTATAATGCAATGGTTTCAAAGAAGTATAATGTAACTAGAGATACTAAAAAATCACTTACACAATTATATAGTTGTAAACATTAATGTCGCAATAAATTGGACCGAAATCGGAAGCATATGCCGTTGGCATACTCACAGCATACGCCTCCGCGGTCATCAGTTCGATGGCATATTTCTCGCATACTAATAATAAGTCTGGCATACGAAAGGCATACACGCGGCATATTAATATTTTTGTCTCGGGAAAAATCAGTCTGGCATACGAAAGGCATACACGCGGCATATTAATATTATTGCCTCTGGATCGTAAAAAGAAGCATATGCCGTTCGCATACACCGGGCATACCACCTCCGTGGTCATCAGTTCGAGGGCATATGTGGCATACATCTGGCATACGAAAAATCGGCTGGCATACGGAAGGCATACACGCGGCATACGAAACTTTTTGTCTCGGGTTAGCTTTAGGAGCAACAAACAAAGCAGTTAAATTATAGCAAAAATAATGGTTTATTAAGGGTAGTTAAGCAGTCATACAATGTCCATCCCTCAATAATGTGAGACCAATCTGTATTTTAGAAATATTTTTTTAAACGCAGTTATAAGAGTAAATTCGTATCTTTTACTTGTCCTCGGGTTTGTAGTGTGAAAAAAATTACGTTTTAAATGCTCAAAACTAGTTTCTGTAAACTTGTTATAAATTTTGTGGGAGACAAGAGCTTGTTATAACGGGCCGTCGTGGTTTAATTGGCCAGTCGTAAATTTGGAATTGGTCAGTAGTCAAATCATTGTTAAAAATTTAAGAACTCGCATAATTTAATGGATTAAGGAATTTTGAATCGTTGATATTTTATTGAATTTCCTAAATTCCACAACTGAGTTCGGTTAAACACAACAAAAGTCAACGCTTGCATGAGATAGAAACGATTCCAGCGTTTATAGCAAAAAGTTTAAAAAACGACTGTTCCTATTTAAGAGCGCGCATAATTTATTGGATGATGTCAGCTTAAATTAGAAAGAATATAAGCCTTATGAAATTAAAAAATAGAAGTTTTATAGAAGGTGATATATTTTTTGAGAATTCATAGTAAATTCACTATGTGAATACCACTTTAAAATTTATAGAAAAACGTATAAGCCCAATAAAAAGAGTCACATTTCTGAAGAAGTTATTAAAAAAATCGTTGACAGATGAAATGGAACGTTGTGGATGTAGAATTGAATCAAGTGTAAGAAATATAGGAAACTAAGAATTTAAAAAAAAAGGCGTTTTCGTGGGAAATATAAATATTTAGAAAAAATAATTACAAATTCGATGAAATTAAAATATTTCTTAAAAAATAATTACAAATAAAAAAAAAGATCCGTTAGATGAAATTAAAATATGTCTTAAAGAATAAAATTGTGCATCATGCTTTCCTTTTTTATTGCTGTTTTTTTTAATTGTGCGATCACTTTTGGAATCGGTGGAAGATATTTTAGAAATTCAGATGCAAAACAAGTTAGATTTAAAAAAAAATGAGATTTGGTATCAACAGGTACTTTATAACTTTGGATTCAATTTTAAAATATAATAAAGAAGCAAAAACTGTTATTTAGTAATAAAAATTCAGAAAAGAAATCACGCAAAAGTGGATATATTCACTTTATCCACTCTAGTAAAGAAGCAAAAAGAGTTATATCCAGTGAACGTTATCGTTAGTGAACGTGATTTTTGATTGGTAGGTATTATTTTTTTTTTCTTCAACAAAAACAAGCTAGCATTTGTAAAACCAGTTAAATTCTTAAATCAGTTGCAAAACAACAAGTTATGTAAAAACTAAAATCTAGATTATAACGCATTCAGTAACCTGAGAACTTTCGCATTTTACTGAAAAATTGTATACTTTTTCATTTTTACAACAACAAAAAAATAGTCCCCCCCCAAAAAAAAAAGTTAAACGTGCGCATAGCTGCTTTTGAAATTTGGGACTCATCTGATTTTGCCCCATAACTGCCCAACTGCCAGTGAGTCGAATTCAAGAGTTGGAAAACAGACGACGGATCTCAACTTCCGACCCAAAGTCCCCTTCACCGCTATGCAATCGGTCGATAGCGCCGCTACAGGAATGCCCACAAATCCGTTGCCAAGGCAGCGAGCGGCGTCTAATATTGTCCTTCGCCAAACAAACACTCAACCCCCCCTCCCCCCCTTCACAATATCATTTCCATAATACAATTTAAGGCGTTTTTTGCCCCCCCCCCCCTTAATTCTTTCTTCCATGGGCGAGCGTGCTTAAATGCGGCTTTGTTGGTACTCGGGCGACTTTTTTGGAAGGATCCTGATTTGCCCCGAGTCCTTCTCGCCGTGTTAATATTTTTTTATTGTTGCGTGAAACCATGGTGACCGGTGGGGTAGGTGTGTTTTTAAGGGATCTGTGTGTGTTTTGTGTTGTCGGTACGGGACGCTGGTGATGTTGATAGCGATGTCTGAAGATAGGGTGTTTTTCTGGACCTTGTTCTAAGCAAAATTGACTGTTGCCCAATTATGATCAAAAATTAATTAGCCATAGAACTTTTATCTATATTTGTACTGGCTTCCAGGGCTTTCCAGCAACAACAAATAAAAAGTCAGCATTAAATGTTGTGAAAGTGTAGGTTTTGATGAAGGAAATTGAAACAAAAACTGGCATTTTTCAATTTTCCCTGCATAAAACCTTAAAAAAAATCAGCATTTTCTTTTCAATAATTTCAATACTTCAAAATTTAAGATTTTTTTGCAGGTTTTATAAAGGTATTTGAAACAAAAACCTTCATAAAATGCAGTTTTTTAAAAAAAAGTTTTAAGAAAATTAAAAAAAAATATGCAATTTTTCTGCATAAAATATTAATAATTTCAAAACTTTAATGAAGTTTTTAAACTGTTTTCGTTGCTGAACCTTTTTTTTACGGGCAGTAGTAAATTAAAAACGGACAATTTACAACTTGAAGTGGTCAGTCGTGAAATTTAACAAATTAGTTTAAATAAAATAAGATAAATTAAATTTTTGTAGAGAAATCTAAATCTTTGTTATTTTATTAAACTTACAAAACCCCTTAGAACATAAATGGGTTAATCTTAGAACGTACAGGCAGAAGTCCTGCCAGAAGTACTTCTGAAAGTACTTTTGTACGTAAAATATGTAGGATTTTTTTACGGTCTCAACCAACTATACCTCGTTTACCAACTCAGAATTTTGTGGTACAGAAAATTGCGTACTGTGAGAAGGAAGGGAAAACCTCTATACAGTCGAAAAGTTCAGTCCTATCCTTCGAGCACGGATCCTTCATAGTAGAGAAAACATAATGTTATTATCGCGCTAACATCAAAGTGAGGCCAACGTGTATGGCCTCAGACACGTGGTTAATTACGTCATTCCATTCATAAATTTTCACTGTTACACATTCCCCAATTCATCAGCCAATCACGAGTATTTTTTAATTCATAATTTTGAAAAGAAGTCACGTGTTTGAAGCCATTCGGTCTGAGATGTTGGTTTCACGATTAAGACGTCAAATTCGCCCTACTATAGTCCATTCATGCTCGAAGGTCCTATCGGCGGTACATAATATTCTTCCAGAAGAACGATTTACATTATATGATTAAACAAAAGTCGGCTTGATTTAACACGACAAAGTAATCAGATGGTTACAAACAACTATATTATACAAATCTAACTTGAACGAAATAATATAAATTTATTCCTTCACAGCAAACATACAACACAGATATTTGAAACAAGTATAAACGTATAAGAACGATTGAACTATTTCTTAAAACCTAAAAGTTGTGTCTGATTACTTCCACTTGGATTGCAGACATTACATTTGTGATTCCATTTGGGTAAAATAGCCCCTACTTGTTTCAAAAAGCTTTTATATACAAATTGGTTTCATTTACTCAACATATCTCACATATCTTATAAAACATTCATTTCTATAACAACAACTTTCCCCTCAAGTAGAAGCGATTAAAAATAAACTTCTGCAGGAATTTCCTTTCATTTTTGAAGTCTTTGATCTCTTTGAGGAACTTAAAATGAGGTGTAGTTCAATTAAAGCTGCTGGGTCTTAAATAAATAGATCCTAATGATTAACAAATGCCCATTTGCGTTCAACTTATGTCTCTGTTATAATTAAACTTAATAAATTAGAATTTTTAATAACAATGAATCAGACATCTCTAACCAGTTCCATTGTGTTTTTCATTTTGTTAATTCCAACATGTTAGTTTTCACGACTTCCAATTTTTGAATTACGACTTCGTAATTTAGCAACGCTGTTGGAATTGGCATTGGTATCGTATTACAAAATTGTAACATTAAGAAATATTTCTCACTTTATGAAAAAGTCATTTGTCATTGTCACCCGTTGTAATTATATGACGGATAACGATGAATATATCTGCTTGTGTATCGCCTAAGACCAATACAGAAAATTTATCTCGGAGACTGTTCTTAAACGTCAACGATTTGGAACGGTGCAATTAGTAACCCCCAAGGCTAATGAGGGATACGAACGTGTATATTCGTTCGGATATCGCCCGTTTCTCAGCAATACACATAATATAAAGGTTCATAAAAATCTCTATTATGAGACTTTTGTCAAATTATGAGCATTGGGGAATTTTTGAAAGCCATTTCTATTAAAATAATGAAAAAGGCATGTGTTTGGAACATTAAACCATTATCATTAAACCGTTTTGTAGTGAAAACAACTTCACAACTTCGATGCTTTGCTATTGAATTTTTTTTAATGAACATTCCCATTAATACCTATTTTTGAAAGTTTTTCTCGGAATTTTAGTAGAAAATATTCTATAAATATCCCTTCGAAAATTCTTTTATCGCGATCACTATTTTGTTTTAAAGAAAATTTCTTTATAGCACCTTTTTTGAAAATATTTTTTTATTGAGATACATGCGGAATAGGTTTGAGCGATGTCGACATTTTCACATCCCGGTCCATCGCCAATGAAAAATGGAAAATTTCCGATATATAGCGATGCTAAATATGCGTAAATATAATAATAATAAAAATAAATGTATATTATTTTATTCAATACATGACATTCCCGAAAGATTTTAAAAATAGGACAACATGATAAAAAATTAGATTTATTAAGGTTTCTCAGAAAATTGAATGCTTCATTTTTTAAAAAATATTATTTCTAGTGGCGATATCTCCACAAAAGAAAATTCCAAATATCTAAATCAAAGTAGAATTTTTTTTCTTCTATAATATGATTTCGAAGTTCGAGTTTACTTTCGATATATTGTCAAATGGAAAATTACAATATCGAAATTGAGATAGTATCGTCCTTCCTGAAATGTATCGTATATCGAAACCATCAAGCCTAAGTAGTGTAAAAACACCGGTTCTAAGCCGCGGAGTACGGCGGAGTAATGAGGAATACGAGGTGCTGTGTGGATTTTGGTGGATTTTGGCGGTGCTCTGTGGATTTTTGGTGGTGAGAATCAGGGCGGATCTCGTCTGTCAAGCCGCGGGGGCGTGGCCTAATGGAGATGACCTCAACCAATCAGGTGTCAGTAAGTGACGTCACATGCAGGGGACATGGGAACAGGTGTTGATCACTCATCGCCGCCGATGGGCATGTCTCAACGTGTCTCAACGTGTCACACCGTGTTTGTACAGGAATGGACCAATCAGGTTCTTGTTTGAGGATGACCTCATGAACAACCAATCAGGTGTCAGTAAGTGACGTCACACGCTGTCGGGGCAAGCAGAACTAGTTCTGCTTGTAACCGCAAGGCGGCGCTGCATGTAGGGGAACGGACCAATCAGATTGGTTCTTGAGGATGAGCCAATCACAGGCCAGAAGAGGGGCTAATTCTTCTCCGTCGTCGGTATAAAAGCGGATGTCCGAGCCTAGCTCTGACATTCTCTCAGTAGAACCTGCTCTTGCGACTACTCTAGTTTAGCTTAGCTTTGTTTAAAATGAATATTGAAGACGTTTTCGAGAATTCGACATTGCAGTTGAATGATGAAGTGATGGCGCTCATGGATTTTGGAGATTTAACAGCAACTCAATTGGATTTTAGTCAAGACAAGGAATTCACGTGTCCGGAATGTAATATGCATTTCAATAGAAGATATAATTTGATTCGACATCAACGGAATAAGCATGGAGGAATGCAATATCCGTGTTCTCGGTGTTCTAAGGTATTTTCACGAACCGATGTACTGACCAGACACCTGAAAACACACAAGCGGCCTGCAGATACAGAACCACTTGTGCTTCTAAAACGACGCCGGACCAGTGAAGATACATCTCTACCAGGACCCTCGACTCTACCGGGACTCTCGACTCAACCAGCACCCTCTACTCGACCAGGACCCTCGACCCTACCAGGACCCTCGACTCTACCAGCACCCTCTACTCTACCAGCACCCTCTGCTCGACCAGGACCCTCTACCCGACCAGCACCCTCTTCTACGCGACAATCTGCTTTGAAGAACCGTGTGCAGAATGTGCATTTATTCAACACCGAGGAGTACAAAGACTTGAAACCGTTTCTGGTATCCAAAGAAGAAGACTTTGTCAACATCGTCGCATCTGCCCTGTTCCAATTTGAAGTGAAGGTGAATAGCAGGCTCATCTGCCGCTACCAAAAAGTTGCTGTCGACGGTATTTTAAGTGAGGAGAAATGCTTCAAAACGCGAAATGAGATCGTTCTTCCCTCTACCGATGTTGAAACCCTGTATCTACAAACGATGGAGAGACTACTCAAAGAAGCAGAGGACTTTGAAGCCAAGGAATCTGGGTGGACCCTGGAACGGATACATGAATTGGAGGTACGGACCAACAAATACAACCCTCTGCGCGGATCTACATACATCGAACTTCCTGAAGCCATCAAACGCAAGCATGCTATCGTCAATGTCCAGAACAACGACAACCGCTGCTTCATGTGGGCCATTCTCTCCGCTCTCCATCCAGTGGAAGACTATAAGCAGCATGCATACCGAACGCATCATTATGCAGCGTTCATGGACACTCTCAATTTTACAGGAGTTGAATTCCCTGTCAAAATTCAAGACATTCCCAAATTTGCGAAGCTGAATGACCTATCCATCAACGTCTATGGACTCACCGAAGATTATCAAGTATATCCGCTGATGATCACAACAGAAGAAAAGGATCCCCATATAGATCTGATGTACCTCAAGACTGACTCACATGCTCATTATGCCTGGATCAAGAACCTAACCCGTCTCGTATCAAAACAGCATTCAAACTACCAGAAGAAAATGTTCATATGCCGCCGCTGTTTACAATTTTTCACAACGGAGCCTATTCTCCACCGTCATCAGCTGAGTTGTAATCAGCACGAAGCCGTTCGAGTCATCATGCCGGAAGACAAATGGGTGATTTTTAAAAACATCAAACATACCATGAAAGTCCCATTCGTGATCTATGCTGACTTTGAGTGCATTACCCGACCGATAGTTTCTTGCCAGCCGAACCCTGATAAGTCGTACACAGAAGCCTACCAAAAACACGAAGCTGTCAGCTTCTGTTACTACATAGTGTCGACCACAGGACTCTTCAAAGCCCCTTACGTGTACCGAGGACCGAATGCAGACCAAGTGTTTATGGACCGGATGAAGCTGGAAGCCCTGGAAATACAGCAAGTGTACAGAGCTCCTTTACCAATGGATCCCTTAACCAAAGACGAGCTGGAGGCATTTCGGAAAGCAACTCGCTGCTACATGTGCAAGAAGGAATTCACCCAGACGAATTACAAGGTGAAAGATCACGATCATCAAACGAAGAAGTTTCGAGGAACCGCTTGTAATACCTGCAACCTGAAGGCCAGAACTCCAGACTTTATCCCAGTGGTGTTTCACAACTTATCCGGATACGACAGCCATTTATTCGTGAAGTGCTTAGGAGGAGACGATTTCAACATCACAGTCATTCCAGAAAACACCGAAAAATACATCTCATTCTCGAAGCAGATCGGCAAGGGACTTAGTCTTCGGTTTATCGATTCCTTTCGATTCATGGCGAGTAGTCTAGATCAACTGGCCAAAAATCTCTCAAAAGACCAGTTCAAACACGTGCAGGCGCACTTTCCCTCCTCTCATGCTTCTCTCCTGCTGCGTAAAGGTGTATTCCCATATGATTACGTCAATCATCCAGACAAGTTCAAGGAAACCGAGCTACCACCCCGTGATGCCTTTTATAACCGCCTGAACGAATCGCACATCACCATGGAAGATTATCAACATGCTCAAGGAGTGTGGGATGCATTCCAGTTAAGCAATTTGGGCGAGTATGCTGATTTGTACGTGAAAACGGATGTTTTACAGTTAGCAGATATTTTTGAAAGCTTTAGAGATGTCTGCATGAAAACCTATGGCTTGGATCCCGTGTGGTATTATACCGCCCCCGGACTCTCTTGGGATGCTATGCTGAAGAAGACGTCAATTCGACTGGAACTGCTTACGGATTATGACATGCTATTGTTTGTCGAAAATGGTATCCGTGGAGGAATCTCGCAATGTTCTCACCGTTACGCAAAGGCAAATAATCCATATATGCCAAACTATGACAAGTCTCAGCCTTCCAATTATCTATTATATTTAGATGCCAATAATTTGTATGGCTGGGCTATGTCCCAATACTTACCATTAGGTAATTACACTTGGATAAACCCGATGATGGACGTCTTACAAACCCCTTCGGACAGTGCACTTGGCTACATCCTAGAAGTGGATTTGGAGTATCCAGCCCATCTACACGATCTACATGCTGATCTACCACTTGCTCCAGAAACGTTAGCTCCACCCGGTTGTAAAGAGAAGAGGTTGTTGACTACTTTGCATAAGAAAGAAAAGTATGTGGTGCATTACAGAAATTTGCAACTCTACCTACAACAAGGACTTCAAGTGACAGCCGTGCATAGAATTTTGCAATTCAGTCAATCGCCATGGCTAAAACCTTATATTGATGTCAATACCCAACTGCGCACCTCTGCTACGAATGAGTTTGAGAAAAATTTCTTCAAACTCATGAACAATTCGATTTTTGGAAAAACTATGGAGAACATCAGACGCCGAGTGGACATCAAGTTGGTCGGAAATGAGAAAACAGCTGAGAAATGGATTGCTCGCTCCAACTTTCAAGATCGCACCATCTTCTCCGAAACTTTGGCGGCATTTCATATGCGGCGGACCGTACTGAAATTCAACAAGCCAATTACCATTGGAATGGCAATATTGGATTTATCAAAGACGCTCATGTACGACTTTCACTACTCCAAGATGTTACCGAAATATTCAACTGAGCGACTGAAACTCCTGTACATGGATACAGATAGCCTTACCTACAATATCCACACCGACGATGTTTACAAAGACATGAAGGAAGACCTGGACCTGTACGATACATCGGATTATCCTGCCAACAATATTTTCGGATTTCCTCTCGTCAACAAAAAAGTCATCGGGAAGATGAAGGATGAGACCAAGGGAGAAATCATGACTGAATTCGTGGGACTCAGATCCAAGATGTATGCCTTCAAAATAGGCCATGACAATATCACCAAGAAGCTGAAGGGGATTAAGAAGACCACCATCCATCAAAAAATCAAATTTGAAGATTATATAAAGTGCCTGTTTCAACACCAAGAACTTGTGACCAGCATGAATCTCATACGATCCAAGCAGCATGACATATTCACCATTACTTCAAATAAGTTGGCCCTTTCCCCATATGATCAGAAGAGACACATCTTAGAGGATCGCGTGAGCACTCTACCATTTGGACATTACTCACTAGCCGACATGTGAGTTCATCAGAAGAGAACCATCTATAAATAAGAAGAGCATCTCCAAAGTTCATCATTCAGTATGGATATTTTACGACTGAAACATCCGTTTACTATGATAGTTGCAGGTCCCACAGGTAGTGGCAAGACACATTTCGTGAAAAAAATGATCGAAAATAAAATGATACTACCCTTTCCAAAAACGATGGTATGGTGCTATGGGATATTTCAAAAGTTATATGCAGAAATCCCAAACATTTCATTTCATGAAGGCTTGCCTTCAAATTTAAATCAATATTCGGATGCATTGATTGTAGTAGACGATTTAATGAGTGAGCTTGGAAACGATGCTCAATTGACAAAGATGTTTACTAAAATGTCACACCACCGAAATATCAGTATCATCTTTATAGTACAAAATGTGTTTCATAAGGGAAAAGAAATGCGAGAAATTTCTTTGAATGCACATTACTTGGCGCTGTTTAAGAACCGAAGAGACCAATCCCAAGTCATGCATTTAGGACGACAACTATATCCGAGAAAAGTGAAGTTTTTTCAAGAGTGTTATGAAGATGCTACTTCGAAGCCGTACGGTTATTTATTCATTGATCTGAAAAGTAATACGGAGGATTCTCTACGCATGCGCACGGGGATGTTTCCTGGAGATATATATTACGTGTATCAACCTCGCTAACTTCATTTGTATTTCGTCTCTCACACTGGAAGGATGTCAGCCGTGATTGATTTTGAAGGGTTTCTGCTTCCGTCGGGACTATTTGTCGTCAAAGAACTAGCATTTTACGCCGTAAAAGACAATCATTTGTGGGGCGTATGGTATTTTCAGCCTCCGTCACCATTTGAAGAATTATCCCTTACGCAGAGAAATCAGTTTTCTTGGGTATCAAGAAACATTCATTGTATGGATTGGAGAGAAGGATCTTTACCTTATGTTAAATTTCAAAGTATTTTATATCTTTTGTTCGAAGTATTTTCCGAAATTAAGTCAAGGGAATACAAAAGCAACATTTTTTAGAAGTGTTGACTAGACGCAAGTGCTATAATTTAGAAGATTTCAACTGTCCAAAAGTTGAACACCTGATGCCAACGCATGCATCCTGTTCGGTGCATCCTCCTGACTTTATCCATTGTGCATTGGTAAAAGCAACTGCATACGGAAAATTTTGCAGAGTGGCTTTAAATAGAGCTGTCAACAGTGACTACTATCATTCGATGTGAAGATGTCTACGTGTACGGAGCAAACCTTAGAGCTCCTGAAAGTGATCTCGAAAAGTAAAAATCCGAAGCAAATCGTTCAAAAAGTTCCCAATAGTATTATCAAGTCTTTGTGTGAATGCGTCTTGAACGTACTTCACGGAAACGTACCTCTCACTAACAGCCAAATAAATAGTCTTTCTAAGCATAAGACGTGCTTACGAAAGCTTTCAGACAAAAAGGTTCCTTTGTATAAAAAAAGAAAGCTACTTGTTCAAAAAGGAGACGGTTTTCTTTCAGTCTTATTACCTGCAGCTATTTCAATCATCAGCTCATTGATTCATGGAGCACAGTAAAAAGTTTATCTTGATACCTGAAGACAGGGCACAATTAATGGAACATCTCTCTGAACTGGATCGAAAAATGACAAGTATTCTTCAGAATAAACAACTCGCGGAAAGCGACAAAGCATCTCTCTACTTGCAAGCCCTACAAAAGTACACCCTGATCGACAAACAATCCCAAGAAATTCCTCGTGAACCAAACTCTTTTGATCAAGAAATAACAAATACCCTTCAGAATACCAATCTCACAGAAAGTGAAAAAGCTTCTCGGTACCTTAAAACCTTGGAAAATTACGACCAGCTTGGAAAACCACCTCCAGATCCAGATAAAAAGACGTTGCAAGATGTGAAGAAAGAAGATACCTTTGAAGATGCAGTTATGCATACCGTGCCTATTCGACACAGAAAGACGGCTATAGACATTTTACAGTTTTTGAAAAATCAAAATGGATTCAAATGGACGGACAAAGGTGAAATTATTTACCAAGATAAAGTTATCCCACACACTAATATTGTCATGCTGGTGAATGACTTTCTTCGTAATAGGAAAAAAGTTCCTGTCGGACAAGCTGTATTCTTAAATGCTTTACGAGATTTGCATTTTCCTTCCATGTTGGATGTAAAAAGAAAATTGTATAGAGAAAATAACATTGTAAAACCTTCTATGTATGCCCGCAGAAACAAATGGAGCCATTTTTAGTTTTTCAATAAATGATGTTGCTGTATCTTGTTGTCCTTTATTATTTTTACTTTACAGGTTATCTTTTTTCAATAAATATAAAAGTTAAATTTGAATTCGAAAAATATATAGAAAAAATAAAATTAGTACGAGAAAAAATAAATAATTTATAAGTAAAAATGCAAAAACAAAAAAAAAACTTTAGAATAAAAAAAAAAATATATATATATATATAAAAAAAAAAAATGTAAAAATAAAACTTAAGAATAAAAAAAAAATAGTAAAAATAAACTTTAAAAAGAAAAATGTAAAAAATAAATATTAAAAAAAAAAAAGAAAAAATATATATAAAAAAAAAAGTTTAAAAAAAAAAAATCTTAAGTGAAAAAAAAAAAAAAAAAAAAAAAAAAAAAAAAAAAAAATAATAATTTAAAAGAAAAAAGTTTTAAAAAAAAAAATAGTAAAAAAAAAAAAAAAAAAAATCTTATAAGTGAAAAAAAAAAAAAAAAAATAGAATAAAAAATATGTATAAGTAAACTTTAAAAAGAAAATGGAAAAAAAAAAAAAACTTTAGGATAAAAAGAAATGGAAAAAAAAAAAAACTTTAGGATAAAAAGAAATGTAAACAATATTAAAACTTTAGGAAAATAAAATATTATTCTATAAAAAAAAAGTTGTGTGTAATTAACTTTAAGAAAAACTTTTTAGTTAAAAATGGTGTACCTAAAAGTAATGAAATCACTTCAAGAAAACATGACAGAACGCAAGGAATACAAATCAAATAAATTTATTTTATAAAAACTAATCTTACAGCATATTTCTTTTTTACAAATTGATACACTTGAAAATCTGATACATTGGTAATATACAGGTGATCCACTATAGAGTACATAGAATGACCTTGACATCGCTTCACTAAAAAATAAATACAATAGTGTCCGCACACGTTGGATGTAAGAGATTGTAAAACAATGGAATTCCATTCTATGTTGGAATAGTAAGATGTATCGATTCCGTAGAAATCAGGAGACATTCCGTAGGAATCATAAAACTCTAATTTTTTCTGAGTACTTGAAAACAATGCTAACCAATGAGAACCAGGTTGAGAGAAGTCATCGGTATTTACTATAGCACACGAGTTGCTTTGTAAAGGTGGGAGGGTATTCTTCGCGAAGACTCCTTTGAAAAAAGGTGACGTCGCAGTGTCGTGCGATAGAATGTGAAAGAGTTGTTGTCCATTCATCTTCATTCAATTTCCAAAGTCAAACAGGATATTTCTTGTCTTGCTTATCTCAATTAAATTTTCGAATTCTGCGAACACAATGACGCATACAGTCTGTGGGAGCGGCTTACTATACTTAATTTCTAATCTTAAATTACTGTGTTTGATAAGATTCAAATGATCTCCAGCACATAGGTCTGGGGACAAATCAAACGCATAAATGACATTACCATCTGTGTACTCTTCTCTGGATATAAAGGAACCTCTATCTTCCCCTATTTTTCCAGTGCCCAAGAATAGACTTTGATAAGCTCTTATAAAGCTATTTTGAGCAAAATTGAGCTCTAATGGATTGTGAGGAACGGGTTGACCATCAATATATATTCCTATGAAATTTAAGTCAAAATGCTCGAAATGGAAAGGTGACTTGGTAAAAGATCCATGAAAGGCTTCGTTATCCACGCATCCAATGATGACTCGCTTCGGCATTTGACCAATAAATACACTATCTTGAACAATGGACATGTTTCCTTTAGGTATGGAATAAGCTTTGCATAGCACCCTGTTGATGGGGTATTTTGCTGTCCCCTTCTCTAAAGCTTTTGCGTGTCCTAAAATAACTCCAGGACTTACACGAACTTTTCGTACAAATAAAGAAATTTTATCCAATACTACTTTAAATCCTTCAGATCCTTGCAAGCAGAATTCAGGTTTACTTCGTATCAATTTAATTTTTAAGTCCACTAAATTTAGCAATAGTCTTTCTTGATGAAATAAATCACTGTGAATACATCCAATCATATCTACGGATGCACTTTCTTTAAAAAAATCGGAACGTTTCTTCAAGCCCTCATCTGAATCTTTGTAAAATAATTCTGATGTGAGTTGCGATGCCTTACTGTCTTGACCATGAGATAAAAGGGTTCGTAAATAGGCTTCATATCCGTATGTATTACTGGAATTTGAAACTAGCCGATCGTTCAATGTAATGTCCACTTGCGAAAATAAGGAATGTAAAAATAAATTTACAGGGCCAATATTTGCTTCTTTAGCCATAGGAGTGCCATCGTTCTTCAAAATCTTTGCTTTAACGTAAAGTTGAGTTTGACTAAGATCAACATAATCTTCGCCGCTACCGGAAATGTGAAATTCTACTGGTCCGCCGTCAAAAACGTTGGAGAGGGGATGAAATTCTATCCACTGTCCACTCTGAATGACAGTTTGAGTCCCTGGCAGATGAAAAAGTTCCAACTCATTTTTTACACATTCTGGGGAATCTTTGAGTAAATACGCCATTACGGATCAAAAATATCACGCCCTATCACCTTGCGCTTCTTAGATGAAATGAATCCATTTCGTGTTTTACGCTTTCTTTTATACTTTCCCTTACCCACCATAGATTGGATTCGATCAACAGCTTTCTGAGCTATATTTCTCCCACTTTCTTTTGTTCTTGTCTTGACTGCTTCTTTCAGATTTTGTCCAGATAACACATCCGATGCGACTCGTGACCCGGCTCGTATAGCTTCTTTACCAATGGTTTTGGCACCTTTCACCAAGAATGGGAAAGCCGTTCTAAATAATCGACGAAATACAGTTCCTAATCCATAGCCTTTTTGAAAAGAGACTCCCTTATAATAAGGTAGGCCTTCACCTGTCTGAGAGGCATAATGTTCTTCGAATTTTTTTGTGCAGCACACGTAAGGTACTCTCATCTTGACTACTAAAGTTTAAATGAACCAAGCAGTCCGATGTTCGTGTATTTATAGAATTTGTCTCAATCGAAAATGTAATACGATTAAGACTTTTCCTTTTTCAAAGGGTACAAAGCCCCCTGAATTTAATCTCAATTCTATATTAATGGTTTGAAAGGAGCGTTGACTCACTGGTAAGTACTGAGGTCTATCATAATATTGACTAATCGTGTCACCGTCTTGTCCCTTTACTCTGATGATTCTCAAAAGAGGTGCATACACGTCCCCTACTATTTGTGGTGAAACCAGGTCCGTATATACGTAGAAAAAAGAAAGGCCTGCTTGAGCATCAGCTTGAATTTCACTTTTCATACTTCCTCGAATCATTGTATTCGGTTTAAAACCTAAAAGAGGACCAAGTTTCTCAAGATACAGAGAAGTACCTTGAACAGCATCAATTTTAGCACGCTTTGTCGTTTTGTTGTAAGAAAAAGTAAACTTGGAAGGATTTTTCGGAAGAGTTAATTGTAGGGTGGATACTAAATCATATAGGTTTTCATAATTTCCAGCGTCAATGTGTTTCTTTATCAGTTTTCCATCGCCATAATCGTAAGTAAATGTATTGTTTGCCGCATTGACATTATACCAAGAATGTGGATAAATGATTTCTGACAAACCAATTTCCCATTCTCCATTTAAATTAATTGGACTTGGCAGCTGAGTTATAAAATGAGAAATTTTGTTTGTAGGAAAAAACTGCAGACTGCTATCCGAAACTAACGTCACGTAGAAACTCATGATGGGTACTGAACGGAATACTAAGGAAGTAGATCTATTTATAGTATTTTAACATCTGTAACCCACGCATTAAATTTTTCAGGATATCCTAAGAATTTCACAAAGTATTCGATGACACCTCCTTGTTTTTTCCTTTTCTTGATAACTTTTTCCACTGGATAAAAACCAGAATCAATCACTTTCTGTAACTCTGCTTCATAAAAAGTACCTTCAATTTCTTCTCCAGACAGATCTTTTAACTTGTACACAGTCGGTATTCTAAGAATAATTTGGTATACAGTAAAAATTTCACGACTCCAATTTTGTTCATAACCTTTTTCAAAGTGTAGCTTTTGTCTGCTAATGCGTACCGTATCCCCAACCTTAAGTATGGGCGGTTTTCTTTTTAAAGTTTTGAGATTTCCATACAAGTTTTCTAAAACCTCATTTTTATTATCTGAATTTACAGAAGCTGGGGTCATTTTAATGCTTCGATGCCAGCTATGGTTGTAGCTATGCATGAAGTCAGGAATTACACCTATATACTTTTTAGTGTTAAATTCTGTGAAGTATTTCCACATCTTGGTTTTCAAAGTCCGATTAAATCTTTCAATTATGCTGGCTTTCGTTTCATTTTTAGTAGTAAAGAATTTAATATTCAACTTTTTTAAGTAATTTTGAACGAGAGCATTTGTCAGTTCTGTTCCGGAATCAGATTGAAGTAAACGGGGTGTTTTTTCCTTGAAAATAGTCTCCAAAGCACTTTTCACACTTTTTCCTGTTTTATCTTTTAAAGGTATGGCCCATGCAAATTTAGAAAAAATGTCAATGCATGTTAGTATATACTTATAACCTCTATTCAATTTTGCAAGTGATTGCATATCCACTAAATCAACTTGAAATTGTTCGTTTATGTTACCTACTAACACTCGATTACGCAGAAACTTGTGACGGATAGGTTTATGCAGACTATAGGAATCTTTCTGAGATAACCAATGTTTTACTTCCTTTACACTTCCATTAAATGACCGTTTCAGTGCATTGACCCCTCCAAAACTATCCGAATGTCTAAGATCTCTATAAGCAGCATTAAAATTCATGTTTCCTTCACGAAGACTAACACATAAATGAATTTGAAAAAACTATGTTGAACTATTTATACATATCCAACAGAAACAGATCAGGACCACGAGAGTGAACCATAGGCTCCTCGGAAAGTACTAATCCTTTAAGTTGGTACGAATATTTACTACAAAACTATATATTTTTCCTTGTTTAAAGCTATAATTAATATTTTAATAATATTTTATAAATAATTAATACTTTTAAACTAATGTTTGTAATACAATAAATAAAAAGAACACGAAATGAATGATAAAACAATATTTATTTAAGTAGAAAATCTACAAAATGCTTCTTGAGCGATTTCAATCATATTTGAAATATTCACAGAGTTCAAAAATGGGATGGTTACAAAACTTAACACACTATGATTAGGTACAGGATTAAATGGAAATTGACATAATTTTTCATGAAATGCTTCCGCTACATAATAAGGTCTTAAATCCATAACAGCTGCATGAAAACGTGTCACTGTATTTTCGGCCAATAGAGTTTCGTCTAACGTATGTAGTGGATTCACCAATCCATTTCTTTGTGAGATAACATCGTAAAAAGTGGACTTTACCATATAAGTCAACGAACTTTGAACTTCATCCATTGAAGCACATTCAGGAGCATGGTATGGAATAGACGTTTTGGTCACCAGTTCATAAAGTTGTTTAAAGGAAGCACGACGATACTTTTCCCGCAGTGCAGAACTCATAACAGAGTCTCCGATCGAAAACAGCTTTTCCCATTGGTCACTACTCACAGTTACATCCCTTGTATAGGTTCTACCGCTTCGGCACGTAATTTCACTTTTTAACTTCATACTGGAATCAAGCAGCTCAAAAAGTATTTCTTTGTCGTCGTCGTCTTTAATGCTGAGTTGAGTTTCCGATAAAATGGACACAGGATCACTTGCTGGCTTCTCAATAAAATAGTCCACAAAAGGGTTCTCTCTAAAGCACTTTGTCTTGAGAGGCTCGCATCCAAGGAGAATCGAGAATTGGGATGGCGATAACGTAACTCCATCAGTCGAAGGATAGTACTTTTCTCCACATTTCTTATATCGACGAATATGAATCAGAACTCGCTTGTTGAAAAAACTGCAGGAAACGAAAATATCGTCTCCAAGGCGGAAGGTTCTTGGTGGAATATCTTCCATCGTATTATCAAAATCAGCTTTTCGTTTTAAAGAAATCATTTTAAACAAAGCTAAGCTAAACTAGAGTAGTCGCAAGAGCAGGTTCTACTGAGAGAATGCCAGAGCTAGGCTCGGACGTCGTCTTTTATACCGACGACGAAGAAGAATTGCCCCCTCTTCTGGCCTGTGATTGGCTCATCCTTAAACAAGCATCTGATTGGTCCGTTCCCCTACATGCAGCGCCGCCTTGCGGTTACAAGCAGAACTAGTTCTGCTTGCCCCGACAGCGTGTGACGTCACTTACTGACACCTGATTGGTTGTTCATGAGGTCATCCTCAAACAAGCCTCTGATTGGTCCGTTCCTGTACAAACACGGTGTGACACGTTGAGACACGGTGTGACATGCCCATCGGCGACTTGCCCATGGGCGGCGATGAGTCATCAACACCTGTTCCCATGTCCCCCTGCATGTGACGTCACTTACTGACACCTGATTGGTTGAGGTCATCTCCATTAGGCCACGCCCCCTCGGCTTGACAGACGAGATCCGCCCTGATTCTCACCACCAAAAATCCACAGAGCACCGCCAAAATCCACCAAAATCCACACAGCACCTCGTATTCCTCATTACTCCGCCGTACTCCGCGGCTTAGAACCGGTGTTTTTACACTACTAGCCTACTATTAAAAATAATTATTTTCTTGATCATTAAAATAAAAAAATTAAACATTTAAAAAAAAAACACGTGCAAAATTACTTGCCATCCAGCGACTTTCTTTTGAACAAAAATTTTAATCATTTATCTCTTTATGCGACAAAAATAGTCAAAGCCTTTTGGATTTCCTTTTTTTATTTGTAAAGTAAAAAAAATAATTATTACAACTACGCATTTTACGACACCACGCAGAAGTCACACTACTCCAAAGCACACTAAGCAAAGCCACACTACGGAAATTCACCTGCGTAAGTCACACTACGAGTCCCATCCTTCAAGACACCCATATTTCATAACACAACACAAAATCAAAAAATCCTCCGACCCCAAACAAACCTTACACGCGAGGGGTGACTAGAAGCCCCAACTCGACTTCTTCCGAAACACGTAACAGTTTCGTCACGAACTTAAAACAACCGAATAAAGATAAATCCCTAAACAGAAGAAAAAAATCCCTAAAAAACCAGCCAAGACTACAAACCATTTTTTCTCTTCACCGAGTGTGTGCACATTTAATGTTCATTACGTCTGCGGTGAATACCTCCCGAGGCCTAATTGTACGTTAGGCGGCCTCTTGTAGGGGGGGGGGGGGATTCCTTCGATAGAGAGGCAGATGTGACCTTTATTTCGGCAGGCGCGTGCCCGGGTCGGTTTCTCACGGAGGACATGTCGCATCTCCGAGATAAATGAGTCCATCATATTTGTGGTGTTTGTCTCCTTTTTTTAGGGGGGCCTGGTGAAGATGAATTTACTTAAATCGGTGGAATGCCCGTCAGTTTGGCGATTTTGGCGGTTTAAGCTCTGCATTGAATTTGCTGATTTGTATAAGTAAATGTTGCGTAGTTTCACAGTAAAAACGTTATGTTACACTTTTTAGTCGCCTTTTCACATTCCTTGATAACCGGTGCTATGACACTAGACCTATGAGGTACAGCCGCGGAAAAAAACGAACCACCGATGATTATTTCGTTAGTTTTTATAGCAGAACTAAACTTAATATACCATTTTGTAGGGAATAAAATACATTGATATACAAACAAATTTCATAGGGAATCTGGAACTTCATACTGGAATCCGCGCCAACTTTAAAATTTTCAATAGCAACACCTACTTTTGATAGCGCAGAAATGTTCCCCGCCCTCAAAATAATCTAAATATAAATTTTCGTTAATTTCCTACATTTATATGCAGAGATATTAGACGATATGTATCTATCTTATTTGAGGAGCTACTTCCACATTGAAGTATTAGTGAGACTTCGAAATGAAGTACGCTGGTAGAAAATGTTTTGGCGTTAGCCGTGGTTCTTCTTTTCCCGTGGTCATTCATTCCCCCAATCTCGTATACCTCTCGCGTTTATATAAGAATTTAGAATTTTATGCCAACGCGATCACAGCGCTTTTAATTCTCAAAATTAGTAGATTTCTGTTAAGTTCTGCAGATTTTTAATTTGTGTATGATCCCTTAAATGATCATTTGATGCACATTTTAATATAGCCAAAAAACTACAAAGAGGAAAATCATGAAATATTAGATATGCATTTTTCTGAATCCATCACTATCAAAATATAGCATGGTTGCTATTCATAAATTTTATGAATATTAATATCCTAATTTAAATAAAATTAAAAAATATACATATAAGTAATGAAAGTTAGTGTATTTTATTTGGGTCGTTTAGAAGTAACACAGATAAAAATATCAGCTTAATAAAATTATTATTTCGAAAGATATGATTAAAAGTTTAAGAAATTCATTTAACATTACGAGTTCTAAACTTTCGATATTCATAATTAAAAAACTACTTAACCAAATCATTTGCAAATTGATATTCAACGATAAATTTTGTCGTAGATTCTAAATATTGAATCAAAATTGGGTGTTGCTGTTGGAAATTTTAAAGCTGGTGCGGATTCAAGTATGAAGATAGTCCTATATGCAAATTTTTTGTATATCAATGTGTAGTAGACTTTATTCCCTACAAAATGGTATATTAAGTTTAGCTCTACTATTAAAACTAACGAAATAATCATTGGTGGTTCGTTTTTTTCCCCCGGCTGTACATAGCATGATTGACATGAATTTGATTAGAAGCATATTCTAGAAAATCTTAAAATAAAGCAGATATATGGCAAGGATGGGACCAGCGAAGTTAGATTTAAACTTTGTTTATCTTCAATTTGTTGGAGACCAATTCATGTGTCTATTATCTGCAGAAATGAAGTTTCACGTGAAACCTTTTCGGCTACATTATATACTCCGCCAAAGAAAGAACCAACCACAAATGCCAATGCAATTACGACCACACACACATACACCGATTGTTTGAAAACCACTATTTAAACTCAAGTGACCTAAAAATATAAGAGAAACAAAGAAAACGGGATAAAACAATTTATGACTTAAAAATACTGCTAAATACTCTATTTAAATTTTGTATACAGAAATAGAAAGTAATACATTATTGTTATATTATTATTTTTTAAATTTAACTTCATAAACCAGATGAAGTAAAATTTTAATTTCATAAATCAGATGTATTTCACAAGTGCTACAATTTTAAATGAGACAAGTACCTCCTTTTGGCGACTTTGTTCTTAAGGTTGGCGATCTGGAGAATCTCGTGTTGGCAGCCCTATGAGGAAAGTGTCGACAAACCACGAAATTAGGGCTTTTGGTGTCATTCTTGCCGAGTCTGTGATTACTACGAGTGATTGTATGTCGGTATTTGGTGGACATTTAAATATGGGCATAGGCGCCAACTGCTCGTGACCCCTCATCCATTTAGGGTAGTAGGGAGGGGGGGCATAAGAATTTCGAGTAAATATTTCCGAATAATATCTTATGTTAGTATAACTTCGCTAAAATACCAATTGTACCCACGGGAAGCAAATAGCAATATGTACAGATATAAAGATGTATGTAGAAGCGGAAGAAAAAGGTGACGTAGTTTTGTAGTGATTGCCCATTTGTTAGGTTATTAAGGCAGTTGCTTGAAATAACGTTGCGCTACTGACTTTAGGAGAAAGTTCGGTTTTTATCCCAAAGGAAAGACCCAGGAACACGGCCTCGTAATTTGAAAAATGGTCAGATAACGAGTCATGTCATTGTGAAATTGGTTCCTCTCTCGATCAAAAATATTCACAGTGTATAAGGGACGGGTGTACGTTAAATCTGTTTGTATTTCAATATTCTGACACTTATGGAGGTTGCGCCGAGTGCCAAATCAGGTGTTGTCTTCGTTACTTAACCATGGTACAAAAATACGAGACAGTAGTATTCCCTATTACTTCAAAATAGACTCCAAACTGTCAGTAATAGCTCACTGTGTAGCTCTAGTACAACGTTTTTTAAACCAATTAAGTTTTACTGTCAGTAGTTCATGTTACACATCACGGACATACCGATTTGAAAACTCACAAAAGCACGAATAAAATACAATTTTGATACTGAATACAATTTAGAAACTAAATATGAAGATCAAACATTCAAAATGCGTTTTGCCAAAATTTCTGAAAATTAGTTTAGAACATTACTAAATTCTTCTTCAAATTATCTATAGAACTAACATATTTGTTACATACTAAATTCTTTTTCAAATTATCTATAGAACTGACATATTTGTTACATACTAAATTCTTTTTCAAATTATCTATAGAACTGACATATTTGTTACATACTAAATTCTTCTTCAAATTATCTATAGAACTGACATATTTGTTTCATCCAAAACACATTCTGTCCTTTTAAAATTAACTTCCAAAATTTGGAATCTACGTGATCAATGCGTTTAGGCAGAGTTATTTGCGTTTCTTCCGCGGTTTCCAGAGTTACAGCTCTGGTATTCAGTAACGTATTTTTAAAAACATATTTTATTTTCAAAATCCTTTTATAATCCGCAAACTACAGGGTGGTCACAAATTGTTGGGTGATGGACCTTGTTTGGCTGTTGAACTACACTTAATTATCCATTCTTTTTGGTGTAATTTTAACTACTTTGTTTGTTGCAACTAAAGCAAAGCGACTTGTTTAAAACATAAGCGCAGTAGTTGGGTAAAAATAATGCTTTATTTTGTAAATACATCTAACTGGGATACAGCCGGAAAATGACTATCGCCCGTAAATTTGTCACTATAGCAACAGTGCCACATCATACACCAATACTTACGCAAACTACGTCAATAATTATGCATATACTACAATGATTACGCTAAATACGTCAATAATTACGCCAAACGTGTCAATGACATGTCAATTGCGCCGATAATTACGCCAATGACCACGCCAAATACGAAATATTTACACCAAATGCGCCATTTGTTTCGCCAAATACGCCAATAATTACGCCAATGACCACGCCAAATACGAAATATTTACACCAAATGCGCCATTTGTTTCGCCAAATACGCCAATAATTACACCAATGCCAAGCCAAATACGCAATATAACGCCAAATGCGCCAGTTGTTGCGCCAATTATTACGCCAAAAGCGCCAATAGTTGCTTCGAATGCGCCAATGATTACGCCGAAGGAAATGTCCACTCCCGTCTTCTGCGAAAGTGAAAAGCATTGTTTTTCGCCTGGTCAACCCCGTTACCACCATTAGGTCGGGCATGACAAATCTGGGCAGTGACGCGGAAAGATTAACCACTTTCCTCGGGTCCAGCATTTATCCCCTATCATTATTATATCAGTAGGATGATTATTTTTTTTCTTCTTCTGCGGATTTTATGTTACATTGTTCTCCGAGCGTTAAGCCTTTTTTTCTGGAAAAGTCGGAAGGGGGGAAGGGGAGGGGGGCGAAGCAGTCACCACAAGGACTTCGTGTTCTGGGTTCGTTGGATTTGCTTTTCAAAAGACGGGGCGTGGAAGACGGAGATGGCTCGAGGACAACCTTTCAACAGATTTCGGATGTTTCCTCTCTTTCCTCGCACGCCTGGTTTACAATTTACCACTTTCAGTAGCGCTATATCCATTGGTTTTATGAATGAATTTGTAGGTACGTGGGATGCCAGCTCAGGTGTGTTATCGTCGTTATCTCACTGGGGTTCAAAATGACAAGGCAGGCAGATTCCCGGGTCCTTTCTTTCTTGATAGATCCCTAACCATGATCGCCCTGGTGTGAACCAACTAGCGGGACTCCTTTTTAATTCTACACATAAACTTATGAAAAAGTTTGAATGGAACTTACGAATGATATACAAAACGTATAAATAAGTTTGTCAGATTTCTGAAAATGCAATCAAGATATTTTTATCAGCGAAAACTGTACTTATACAAATGTTTAATGTGACTACATTTCTTTTGTAAAGAATATTTATTAATACTTTGATTGCGCATTTGGTTTGGTTTGGTTAATTAACGTCGCACTAGAGCTGCACAGTGGGCTATTGGCGACGGTTTGGAGTCTATATCGAAGGAAAGATCCAGGAACACATACACATTCACACACACATTCAAACATGTACCTCGTTGTTTTAGAATCATGGTCAGATAACGAGGAAACACCTGAACTGGCACCCAACGCCTTCTATAGACGTCGGAACTTTGGACCCCGATAAGATTTATCGTGCACCAGTCCCGTATACACGCCATTAATTTTTGCGGATGTTCTGGACGACTTTACTAGTATTTTGTCGCGAAGCTGGCAACCCTCCGATCACAAGATTACTACTTTTTTTACTTTTCTTTGTTAAGTCCATTGCCTAGGATCGAACCAGGAATCTTCGTATTCCCAGCTGACTCCTTTAACCGCTCGGCCACGGAGGCCCATTCAGTTTGGTATCGCTACATACTACAATATCAGTGCTAGGGCTCATTTAAGTTGACAAGTTCTTCATTTTGATGTTTTTAAAATTAGTCGTATAAAGTATCTGGATATAAGTATAAAGTTAAGTTTTTATTGGAATCCATTCCGATACTATAACTTCGTGACAAATAGTCCGATTGACATCAATTTGATATAGTTCGATAGGAAATTATACGCTTACACGCATAAAATATTGGAATAAAACAAAACAAGCAAGTGGATTGGAGTCAGACATAACAGCTTACGTATATTACTTCTGTTGGTGAGGATTTCAATGTTAAATTATTTAATTGGAGGGTGGGGCTGTGTGTATAAAAATAAAAACTTATTAGGTATAAAATTAATTATATCCAATACCTTTTAAAGTATTCCAATACACTTTTAAAATGCAGTCAATTTTAATGGCAATAAAGGTAATTTTTTGAATGATTTTTTTACAAAATTGATTGAAAAGTGATGTTTGAACTTCAAAAAGTTGCTCTGGGTATCTAGAATTTAATGTTTTATGTTCTTTTTTTAAATTTAATATCTAAAAAAAGATAACTCAAAACATAAGCACAGAGATTTACCTAATTCTACTTTTGTTAGCAGGTCAGCGAGTGGCTGAGGAATTAGAGTACCAGACTCATAAACTCATAACAGAGCGGATTGTGGTTCGAATCTTGTCAGAATGCAATGAGCTCGTAATCGGAGGGTTTCCAGTTTCGTCCCTAAGTAGTCTGCTAAAGAAAAACAGCCGCCGTGTTGAAGGAACTAGTGCAGTTTAAATTCGTCGTGGTCTCATACAAGCTGAGGTGTTGTCCTTCAAAGGTACAATGCAATGTTTTTTCTGCGGTTTTCCTTCACGATAGATCCGGAACCGTGGCCACACTGTTAAAATAGGTTTCGTTAAATATGCTCCGATTAAATTTTTCGGTAAATATGGCAACATATTTGGTTACTTTTCCTCGAACAACGAAATATTTAGTTACTTTTGACGAAATATTGAATCGGATCATTTAGCAGGCCTGTTCCATCAAAATCATGGAAGTTTCTTAAAAAATGAGCATGCGTTTTTAACAGATTCAGTAGCCTGTCGTTTAGCACTGGTGCAGTGGTTAAGCTCACCAGCCAACTAAAGCTGACAACCGGACCCAATGAGTCACAAAAGGAAGGTGAAACCTTATGCGGCATTTCTACGAAGTCGTCTGCATTCGAACAGACAGTAGCCGTCCATAAATTGCGTTTTACGATTATCCCCCCCCCCCCCCCCCCTCCACTTACCAGTAAAGGTGAAGAGCTCAACTCTGCCCCGAAAATAAATAAAAAGTCACCATGGGGGAAAGGGGGGGGGGGAACAATCGAATAAATATCCCATATCCAGACGACTACTTGCGTTCTGCTAAGCCTTTTTCCAGTGATTAACTCTTTAGTTTATTTTCTGCTTTTTTAGTTCTTTTTGAGAAAAGCGCATTAAGGTATGTTTAACAACCCCTCCCCCCCCCCCCCTTCTAAAGAGCTAGTAGGGTGCAGTGGTACTAGAATTCGTTTACGAGCAGAATCGTTTGAGCTGTTTTTATGGGAGGTGGGTAGCATTGAAAAAACTGTATGTTTTTAGTCTAAGGTTATAGTTTAGTGTAAGGGTAGGTTTGTAAGTTGCTAAAGAACACTGAAGCCAGAGTAGAAATTTCTAATTACAATTTTTAGAGGATTTTCAGCTTTTATTTTCTTTCGAAAAAAAAAATGGGCATTAAAGTCATATTCTAATTGGATTTTTGGCTAACCTAATTTTTCTTACTTCAAGTGTTATTTAAAAAAAAAATCTTTCTGATTATTAATAAACGACATTTTTTTATACCTAAAGAAGTTTCATGCCATACATGAGGCCTATTATACTAACCTCCGTTAAACAAGACACACGTACGTGTGTGTGTTGAAGCCATTTCCGTTAGATCTATCGGGTTTTGAACGATAATATTTAACCATAGTAAGCGAGCACATCAAAGTTAATTTTAAAAAACAAAACAACAACCTATATTTAGAGAAAATTTGATTTAACGGGGTTTAACATAACAGGCTTCGTATAATCGAAATTTCAGAGATAAAATTTATTGAATAAAAAATATGGTTAGGAGTTTTGGACATTTTTACAATAAGTAAGTGAATGAAGCTTTAATCATGCATTTTAATTTAAGGAGTATTATATAAAAAGTTATTAGCAGTATACAAAATTGACATCACGTGACCATTAGAAACCCCAAGTATTGAAATTTTAATGCGTGTTACTATTTTGGAGTTATAGATTTTAAAATTGAACAGTTTTCTTTAAAATATATTATATCAATACTTATATATAAGAATGGAGTGTCTGTCAGTGGAATCGAACAAAACCCAACATTTTGAGTTTTCTCCACGAATTAGGATACACTGATTCCGAAAATCACATTTAAAATTTTTTTGTCTGTCTGTCTGTCTGTTTGTCCGGATTTAACTCAAAAACTACTGCACGGATTTTTATGAAACTTGCACCATGTGAACAAACTTTTCTTAGTTTAAAATATGCACTTTGTTTCATGTGGATATCTGCAACCATTCAAAAGTTATAGAACTTTTTCCATTTTTTCTAACATAACGCCTATGGGAAATTTACATCTCGATCTTCCCCTCATAACATTATTGTTAAAAATCACCTTGGCCACCAAAAATATTTTTCGACAATACTGGGATAAACGATTTATTTTGATTGGCTGATGAGTAAATATCGCAAAATGAATTACAAATGTCGCCAAATGATCTAAAAATGTTATAAATGAATTAAAAATGTCGCCAAATGAATAATAAAAGTCGCCAAATATAGAAAAATAAATTAAAAAAATGTCGCCAAATGAATAATAAAAGTCGCCAAATATGGAAAAATGAATTAAAAATGTCGCCAAATAAATTAAAAATGTCGACACATTAATAAAAAATTTCTCCAATTGAATAAAAACTTTGCCAAATGAGCTAAAATAGAGGTCTTATATTTAAAAATATCATCACAATGGAGAAATTAGTGTCCGAATAACAAAAATAACGTCGTTAACAAAAACCTCGCCAACCGAAGGAGGGAATTAAACCAGCTCGTTCGACTGACGCCATGTGTATTCATGTTCCGAACAACTTAACTTTATGACAATAGTGCTATTTGTTATGGAGTGGAATATTACTATGGTGTTGAAATGGGCCACCCTAAAAGTTTAACTTAAAGTTTTATATATTTATACCTCCATGCAGCTTATTTTTAAATTTTCGCCTCAAAAACATATTATTGGAATTCAAAAATAAATATTTGATAATTAATTTTTTTTAAGAAATATAGTCCGTAAATATAGACTCCGGTCGCCAATTGGCACAACAAAAAAAAACTTCACCAAATACGATAAATTATTTTGATTTGGAAGAATGCAATATTGTTTCTTTGATATATTATTGCGTCGCCAATATTAAAACTAATGAATGTGAAGTTTACTACATGGGTTTATTGTCACTAAATGGTTAATTTTTATACAAAAAATATGCAATTTAAAAAAATGTTAGGAATTTTTTTTTTACAATAAGAAACATTTTACAAAAACATCAGTTTAAATAGTAGGTAGTCGCAATAGCATGTAAAGTCGGGAACATAAAAATAGATTTAAGTATCTCAAAAAATACTCAAATTTAATAAATCTGGATTTGGATAAAGTTTATTTTTCACAGTGCACAGAGAGTGATATGCCATGGCTACGCTGACAAGACAAAATCGCGCAGCTCTTACTGCGCAAAGTGACCACGAGCAACGCCGGGCCATATTGCTAGTATATAATATAATTAAAATATAATATTATTAAATTGAAAGGAATCATTTTTCTACGATGTTTTTAAAGAGAACACTTTCCCTTATAATCTAAAATATTATAAAATAAGAGTTACGAAGCTCCATAGTATTAAACACATCTTTTCACAAGCCTTATTTGACCAGGGGCAGCTTAAGGCCCAAGCGACACAAGTGATTGGCTTGGAGCGCCAGACTATGAAGGGCGCTAAATGTTTGTGAAATGAAAAAAATATATAAATACATTATTTTAGTTGTAAATTTGTATTGAACATTCGACATTTTTCTGATTATTATTTTTTTAATTAAATTATATTTCAGATTTATACTGATTTCTTTGAGATTCATTTACTACAATATTTTTACCTATGTATATTTAGTTACAGAAGTTACATTTTATTTTATTATGTGAAAGAACACTCTTGATACTTCAGATCTGTGATTTCCCCAAAATGATGGAATTTGGTACTTGAGAGAAAATGATATACACTCAGTTGACAAGGTTTAAAAATTTCAATATTAAAACCTGTAACCCAAGTTGCAAAATCGTCTTAAAAGTTATTTGGGAAAATAAGGGCTTCAAAAGCGCGTTTGCTTGTGTCACAAAAATCCTTGAACCGCCCCTGTATTTAACACTAACTTTCGTTTTTCCCAAGGAAAATTCGACGAACTATAAAAATGTACTTTGTTCGACAGAAGTAAAAGGTATATACTTGAGGGGGGAGGGGGCTCTACATATGATTGTTCTAATAATCCGTTTTTATGGGAGGACAGAAGCTAGCAAAGAGGACCCCTTGGCGGGATGCGACTCAATTCGAAAGGGCGATATAACAGAATTTAACGGCCGAGAAGGAACTTCTAATTCTATGAAGTATACTATGAGGAAAGTAATTTGGTTTCGGTGATGAATTTTTATAACTCATTTTGAATCGATGAGGTTTTTCAAGCGCTTTATCAACAGGTTTAATGCATATTAAAGTTCTATTATCATTGCTGTTTATCTTTTTTTTCTATAAAGAGTCGTCGTTCTGTTCTTAAGTAGGGAATAAAGAGTTTAAGAGCCTTTTACAAAAATAAAATATTTCTATAATTAGTGTTGACTCTCTGTCATCGAAACAACGACCTGTTTTTTTCCGTTCTCTGCTCTTCAAATTGAACGAGAACTGAAAGTTCTTGAACATAAAAAAGTTTGTCTTTATCTAACTCCATTTAACCCTTTGCACTCCGATGTCGCCTACATAACGACCAGTTATTTTGTTTCCCTGTTCTTTAAAATAAACTAAAATAAACGAGAACAGCATGATCTTGTGTTTAGAACATCAATCTTTTTTTCAACTTGTTCTCTTGCAAATATAAAACAGATTAGGATTTTTTTTCAATTTATGAGTATAAAAAATATGTGAAAAAGAACTTAAAGAGGAATAACTGTTCCATAAGAAGAACACAAATTGCAAAGTGTTCTTGGAGTGCAAAGGGTTAAAAGTATGACATCACTTGTATATCAACATATTTTATTAACATTTTGCATTCGAGTATACAAGTCACCAAAAAACAACGACGTGTTATTTTTTTCTCCCTCTGTTCTTCAGAATGAAAGAACACAATAGATTATTCAGCTTTAAAAGTTATTTTCACAAACTTATATATAATTTATTTATGTTATCTATAGAAGCACAGAGTGTGTTGGTGATCTAAAACTTTCTTCAGGAATGGATTAGTTAAAATATGTAGTATGCTACTAACTAGTAACTAATGCTTCTTACACAATTAACTGTTTACTATTGGCAACGGTGTGGGTTGTTTGAAAAAGCATCGCACTAGAGCTGCACAATGAGCTATTAACGAAGGTTTGGGATCTATCAAAAATAAATACCCGGACACGCTACTTACTTTTGAGCCATGGCTAGGACGGGGACAAAATCCGAGCTGGTACCCCACTCACCTGTGTATGCGTGGGGTTGTAGTAACGAATGCTATTACTACTTACACAAAGAACTGGTTACTATTGGCAACGGTGTGGGTTATTTGAAAAAACTTTGCACTAGAGCCACACAATGGACTATTGCCGAAGGTTTGGAATCTATCAAAAATAAATACCCGCACACGCTACCTACATTTGAGCCATGGCCAGGACGGGGACAATATCCGAGCTGGTACCCCACTCACCTGTGTATGCGTGAAGATGTTTAAACCGCGAAAGATTTAAAGTGCACCAGTTCGCTGAACTCTCAAAGTCGAGATTCAAACCCACAAATTTCCGATTATTAATCGAGTTTTCTACTGCTGGCCCATCTACTGGTCGTGTTACTAGCATGGCTGCTATTAACCCAAAATGCTTCCATGAAAGTACATTGACCCCACATTCATTGAGTTATTATTGATGGACATAACCCAAAATCAATATTTATTCCTTTTCTGCACAACCTATAATAAATTAATGCATGCCACTTTTGAACAAAAACAACGTACGCGCGGAGTTAGCTGCCAAATGGTTTAAGTACAAAAACAGAGTTCCTATAAATGAGGACGTTTAAATAATTCAACTCGCCTTAGCTACAATTTTAACATAACATTCAACTCATTATTTGGGCAACCTATTGAACTATAGTACACACACCCATTGCCCAAATGATAAATCTAGCTGCCTAATCATGGAAAAAGGTGTTCATTCTTTTTCAGATTTTTGTGAGTTACACCACTTGTCAAATGGCCCGGGCATATTTAAATATGCTCTGTAACATCTGTTCCGAAAAAATTCGAACCTTTTTGATAAATTATTTCATTAGCGCTGACCATCATTAGCGTGAAATGACGAAGAAGCAGAAAACATTTACATGAAACGTGTATCCATCAAAATAGGGCTAAATACATACAAACATCCGTCAGTGACAAAAAGCATAATGAGCCACGTCCATTACAGTGGTCAGTCATTATTGTATGGTCAGTCTCCTAATATCGTTAAAGAAGTCTCTACTCAAAAACCGATACTTTTGTGCCTGGAAACACGTCCGGAGATCCATTTGGCGGTAATTGGAGCGCGTGGTTTTGGAGTCAAATTGTTTTTTGATGATTCTTTAAGAGAGAGAAGTCATTTTTTTGGAGACTGCTTTTTTTAAGGAAATATGCAGTTTCTTGGTCGATTCTGAAGGGAGCTTGGTAGTTGGAAATGATTGATACTTTTTTCTTTAATTGCTTTTTTGGGAATCGTGATCGCGTTGTTAGTTGAATAGTGTGAGCTTGAATTCGAGTTTAGGGTTCAATGCTATCGTAGTTATTGATCTGAAGTTTGGTCAGTGTTAAAGAACGCGTGAAAGTATTTGTATAAACCAGAGAGTTGTAATATTAAATAGAGAGCGCCTTCAATACCAGACTCTCGTAAGGCCGCGGTGTCACATTGAAAAGAAAAACTCACATCACGAGGTTATAGCGCTGCCACATTTGGCGTTCAGACATCTGCAGGAGTTTCAAATTTGGCGCACTTTCTTCTCTTTTGGTGATAAGGAGTTCTGTCCGTATTCAACTTTTTAACATATATGTACGTATTTACTTATTTTCAAACAATATGCGCTAAATATTACCTCTTCATTAACGAAACGAAAATATTTTATTTGTGTTCAATACTCGAAGAAGCGAAACTCTTTATATTTCTTAAGTTTTATTGTTCATATTTTCTTATTGAAGTATACAAAATAACAATTGAAAGAACTTCGCTTATGGTAAATGTTTTACATAAAAACGTAATGCACTTATTTCAAAACTACAAAGTAAGAAAAATCTCCTTAAAATATCTGTTAAACTCCCTTAAATTGTGCTACTCGTTAAAAAAACTATATTGAAACACAAAACCATATTACAATACTTCGATTTCGTTTAGTTCTGAAAGTCGCCAAGGCCTACCAAGTAATATTGGCGCATGAATGAATTGGCATTTCCACCTATCACGTGGTTTCAATGATGGACACACGGAAATCAGCATTTGTATTCCTCTATTTGTACCATTACTCTATGGTATAAACGGTATTATATTATTTATTTTTACTATGTTTAGTTTTAAAAGTGAATAATTGATGTATTTTTAAATGAACTAATAATTGTTAAATTCATCAATTATTATAACGAATTTATAAGTATAATTAAATACGCAAAAAAAAAACATTGGAAAAACAATAGCTAAAATAAAAGGATGAATGAAGTTTCAAAACATATATAATTAATAAAATCCACAAATGAGCGTTCATTTATTATGTCATTCATTCTATTTTTGTACTCCCTCTGCCCCCCATGTCACGCTAGTCTCCACTCCTCTCCACCTCTATGTCACGTCACAATAAATTATTGCAGTTAAATAGTCCTTAACAGAAATTTCTGTGTACTTTACCGGACATCTCATTAGAATATAGTGATTTCTGTAAAAAATTATTTATATCAAAGTGTGTGTAAGCAAAGTGTCTACAAAGTTTTGCTACGTCTCGCAACCACTGAGAACCCCCCTCACCCGCATGATCGACGTCTTTCTCTCAAAATAAAAGCAACAGGCCTCAAATGTTTCGGTTATATGATACTAATAATAAGGGTCAAAGAACTCCTATACATTGTAATTTCACTGCTAAATATGGTTTCGTCAATTCAGCTACGATGAAATATTTTGTCAAATTTGACAAAACATGTTGTTAGTTTTTCCTAAACAATGAAATATTTTGTCATTTTCGACAAATACATTTATCATTTTAGACACAAAAAAATTGAATCGATAACGATACTATAACGATACTTTCGTCATATATGAGAACGCATTTTTAACAGTGTTTTAAAAAATAACACAATTTTGTCATTTTAAGCAAAATATTTTTACAAAAGAAACACATGCAAAAATTATATTATATAAGGTATATTAAAAGTAAATAGTATATTGTCTATTCCTATAACACATCGAATATATATATCACTGTTTTACATATGGTAAAGTTTTGGAAAACGTACAGTAGTCAGGGGAATTATTAGTATTTTAATAAATTTTATTTTCTCATTTTACTGTTATTACCAGAATAACATGTCTGCTTTGAAATTTATTTTTTGTGAACGTTTTTGTGATTTTACTTCCAAATTTAATACAGAAAAATTATTTTTTACATATAAAATTGGATTTTAAAAAAAGGCCATATGAAATTATTTCCATTTCTCAAAGTTACCATTTAAAAAAAAATTACTAACAGGTGAAGTGCAATCTTGAGCACATCTGAAGTCAGCCAGAAAGAAAATATTGTAACTTTTTGCCGCGTAAAACAAGATATAATAAAATACAGGGTGTTTAAGAATTATCTTGACTAAAAAATCTTTTCGTGAAAGTAACTGCGTTTATGTCTAGAATACTCTATTAAAATATAAGAAAAACTTTTATAAAAAATTATAAGGCCCAAGGTATGAAAATTAAAATTCATGCACTAATTAATACAAACACACTTTTCTTAATTTACTTCATTGCTTTAAAAACTACTGTTAAAAGTATATGTATTACGCAAAATTATTCATTTTTAATGATATAACTGCCCAACCAACGTAAATATATAATTCATTAGAATGTTAATTTGATTTACTTCTTAAGTGTAAATATTCAAAAAGTGTTTTTTCCAAAAGTGATATTATTACCATCACATCACTGAATTCGCCTTCGAATTTTGTATAGAACTAACCTATTTTTCATCTAAAACACATTTTGTCCCATTAAAATAAACTTGCAAAGATTGAGGTCTGTATACGATTAGATGCATTTCTGAAAAGTTATTTGCGTTTTCCCACGCATCACCTTATTGTGACAAAACACATTTTGATTGTTTACCCACCATCTGCTCTAAATGGAGAACAATCAATCATCAATAAACCCATCTGTTCTAAATAATAGGTTTACTCTTTTTAAAGTAATAAAAATGTTTAGTAAAATGTATGCAATACTTTTTTTAAAAAAAAATTAGTATCAGAATCCGTTTTAATTGAATAGTAAGTAAAATAAATTTAAAACCATTTTGAAAATGTAAATACATCAATATACGTATATTCAAATAAAATATTTCTTTTACATTTATAATAAGTAAATAAAGTATTTTAAATTATTTTTTAAATAAATATTTTCAACGAAACCTCTTGATAGTTTGTAACCCAAAATGTAAAAAAATTTTAAACGAAAAGGGAATTGACGATAATTTACTGCAATCTACCAGGGAAAGCAAAAGCTACCCACACAACAGTTGTGGCAAAGCGGAAGAATGACCCACCAATTACCGGGAAGCACAGTCCATTCTTTCCGATCCCAGAGATTTGGATATACGTGATATTGCTATTTTAATCATACTTATGTTTTTATCAAATTTCCCCACTATTTAAAAATATATACGAGAACGCTATTTTCATATACCATTATTAAATCCATACTTTATGAAATGTAAAAATATTTTTTGATCCATAACAATCAATTCCTTTCATTCAAAGACGGTATTTTTTTATAGAAACTTGTAAATACATCAATTTACTTCAAATTTAAAGTTTGGGAAATTCTTTCATTTCATTATAGAATATATGTTTTCTTATGAATCTATGAAAAGTATTTTAAGAGGAATCGATTTTATTTTAAATCGAATGTTTTTTGATATTTTATATTTTTATTCGTAAATTTTAATTACTCCCCCCCCCCCCCCCCCTCAAAATTATATTAGCAAAACGAGTTTATAAAAATTATTTGAGTTTTTTACGAACAATAACAAGTATATATCGTACAGCAGCAATAGCGTTATGCCAATGTCTTATTTTGACGTCACAATTTCAGCTTAAAATCAATTTTAATAAAAGTATCGTCATTCATTCAGTCTTACATAAAATAGCTTATGTTTTTGTTAAGATGTTTATATCTGAAAATAGTTTTTATATTAAAGGGTATAAATAAATATTATAAATAACTATTAATTATAACTAATAAAAACTCATTTGAATATAAACTTCCGACTCAAATATTTTGTTATATTAAGAAGCTTTTATAGACTAAACGATAAAATTGTTTATTTGCATTTTCCCCTTAGAAATTCATTAATTATTAGAAAAATGGTGCTAAAATGTGCCAAAACTCTATATTTACAAAAAGTATGATAAATTGAATATTTCTTTTTAGTAAAGTTCTTTATTAAAAGGTGTGAGTTTTATAAATATAGTATTGATTTATATGTTCTTGATAATAAAAATTATGTTCTCTTACTATTTTTTAGCATTTTGGATTGAATTAAAGATTATAACATTCGAGTTATTCTATCATTTTTTAATTTTTTAATTAATTATTTAATTTTATATAATTTAGGTATTTGTCTAGGTATTTTTTTAGGTATTTAAATTTAGGTCTTGTTGATGTAGAAACATCTAATATATGTTTTGAATTTTTATTACTAAATTATATATTTTACAAGAATAGATTTCATAGTATTTCTTTGTATATTTGATGTATGAAGATATTCCTTTGTATATTTGATGTATGAAGATAGTCCTTTGTATATTTGATGTATGAAGATATTCCTTTGTATATTTGATGTATGAAGATATTCCTTTGTATATTTGATGTATGAAGATATTCCTTTGTATATTTGATGTATGAAGATATTCCTTTGTATATTTGATGTATGAAGATATTCCTTTGTATATTTTATGTATGAAGATATTCCTCTGTATATATAAAAAGATATTCTTTTAAATATATTTTTTAAAAAATAGTAAAAGTAATATCATCGAATGATTTTTGATTAAGATTTTATTTATTTATGATTCATATAAAAATAATGGAAGATAATTTATAGTTATTTATCATTTTTTTTAATGAAACTTCAAACAAGTCTTTTATTTAAGCACTTCCTTGCACATGTTTTTTTTATTTTAAAAATAATTTTAATATTTAGTTTTTGTAACATTAAAAAAAAAAACTTTTTTTTACTTGACAATCATCATTGTGTTATGTTTAATCTGGATAAAAATCAAACGCAATGATTTTGAAATAATTAAAATACAAGAGTTTAAATATATTGTACAAATATAAACTTTAAATCTAAAAACACATTTTGGCTTATACTTTTTATAGCTCAAAAAGCGATAAACTGCCTATATATCTGTTAATTTATTGATTATATTAATATATTTTTGATTAGAAAATGAATAAAATTAAAGACAATAATCACATATTTATAAAATATATTACATCCGAGGTTTGGCTGAATTATGTATTATTATTTTGACAAAATTCGTTTAAGTAAATCCCTCTAAGAATTTATAGATACTTTTGTTTTATGATGTAGTAAAATATGATATGAATAAAATAATTTATTTAAGAACATTTTGTTTTTTCAAACTTTTAATTAATTTAGAATATTTGATAAACATTGCATAAATTCAAAATATTTTATACTCAAATTTACATTTAGTTTCAAACATTTAGTTTAAGTGTGTATGTTATTAATTTTTATTCAACTTGTTTATATTTCTGGGTTCAAATATAGAAAATTTCGAACTTTTTCATTAATTTGTTTTTCATCGATCATAATTTTCATTGCAATTATTTGACATAAGAAATAATTTTGTGTAAGATAATCGCAAGATGGAAAAACTGTATGCACATATACGTAATTTGATGACATTTTATAGTAGCATAGATTACGCCATATTAAGTGTCATTTCGAATATTGGCTACTGGAGGAGCAAACATTTTAAGCGAGTTTTGTCAAATGAAGGTGATTCGGGAAAAATGCAAATAAATTTTCCAAAATGCATTGACTCCTATTCAGATTCCAAGTTAATGTCAATTGGACAAAATGTGTTTTACTTGAATAAAGTAGGTTAGTTCTATAAAAAAAATCGAATTCGGATTCAGGAATGTAATAATCTTATTTTCAGATATTTTGGATAAAACACGTTTTGAATATTTGCTTCTAATTTATAATTAGCCATTGTTAACTAAGTATATTTGTAATCGACTATAAAAGTATGTTTTTAATTGTAAACAATCAAGGAGTACTGTAATTTTAGAGATTAAGCAATGGAATTACTATGTTTAACTAAGCAATTAGTATATATTATAATTAAAGAGCTTTGTGCGTGTTGTTTATATAGAAGTTCAATAAAATTTCCAGTACAAAACTTCCGAAGATTAGATTATTACATCACTGAATTCACAATCGATTTTTTTTATACCTAATTAATTTTATTTGTCCCAAACCCATTTTGTTTTATTGAAATTAATTTTCGAAGATTGGGATCTGTATACGAGTCAATGCATTTAGGAAAATATTATTTGCGTTTTCCCACGAATGGTCTCCATGCAACAAAACACGTTTTGAATGTTTTTCTCTTCAAATGCTAAATCATTAATGAATAACGAAGTGACATTTCAGAAAAATGAATCCTCAAATGAAAACGAATGACATGAAAAATGAATCCTCATCATATATATATAATTGGTAATCAGAATATTAAATTTCTAAAGGTATGTTATATTTTGAATCTTATATAATTGATATAATGGCTTACAGGAAATAAATACATACTATCAAAAGAAATCTAATATTCAATTGAAATAACAGGAATTCGAAATGAATTTAGAATAGAGGAACATTTGATTCCTTAAGAAGGGTAAGGGAAATTTGAATAATTTATTTTGTGACTTCATGAATGAATTTCAGCACTGTTTAAAAAGGTTTCGTTAAATATATTCCAATTACATTTTATCGTCAAATATAACAAAACGATGAAATATTTTGTTATTTTTGATTAATATACTTCTCATTTTGATTTAGCAGGCGTCTGTTTCGTTAAAAACGAGGAAAGTTTCTTCAAACATGAGTATGCATTTTTAACAGTGTGGATCACTTTTAATTACCTTTTATAATTAGATATTAAGTTATATTCGACATAAATAAGAAAAATGCATTCATATGAAATGTTTAGTAATTGTGTTTATTTATAGGTGAAGAAGGAACAATAATATAAAGTTATTAACATTTAGACTTTCCTCAAATTGAAGTTAAAAGTACAAGTAAATTATAAAAGTTTTTTCGAATAGTACTTGGTATTTAAAAGCTATTTTTTTTAAAAAAAAATTAGGAATAATACTTGTTATGGAATAACGCTAACTATTTGAAAAAGAATAATTTTCTTCTTTTAAGAAGATACGTTTAGGAAAATGGTGTTATTTCTTGCTGCTAATTGTGTTATTTTTTGGTATACTTATTAATTCTAAGTGTTTATTTTTATAATAACTACCTAAAATATTTAGGAGCAACAGTTTGTTATTTATTACAGAATAAACAAATGTAATAATTTAAATATGCTTGTTTTGAAATTAATAATGCTTTGCGTTTTTCTTTTAAATTATTGAAATATTCACGTGTGTTTTGAGGAAATATTCATTATGTGTGTTTAAATAGCAACTAAGTTTTATTAAAGATAATTTTTTACTTAAAACTTTTAAATGGAACTGAATATCATACGATTAAAACTAATAATAAGGAAATGCGGTTACATATATTTGTAATTGCGAACACATCACATCTTTGAAAGATTGATGAAAATCGAAGTAAAATTATATTATTTTTTCCTTAATGCTACTGCAGAGTGCAGTTTCACATCTAAAACAATAAACGGTGAACAGAAAATTACTCGGATAATTTTTCAAAATCGTCTGCTTGTTTATACCCATTTAATACAATTTGCAGATTGTACAAAAAGCACACCTGGTAATTGTTTATACTACGGATAAGTTTTATTTTTTAAATAACAATTTTAAACTTTGCTGTTACAAAAAGTTCTTAGTTATTTTTTGTTTTACTCGGTTAAACAATATAGCTTGTTTATTATTAATAATAATAATAATATATATATATTTTTTACAGTTTGTAGACTGTAAAATGATTATAAGCAAGTAAACAATATTGTTTTTTAAGCGCATGTGTTATTTACTGTACATAAATATATAATCGTTTTTAAATATTGAATTTATGTATTAAAGGTTTATGAATATATATGAATTTTAAATTTTGCAGTTTCGAAAGTACTCGGTTATATTTCGAAACACACCTGTAATGTTCGAATATTATTCAATTACGCAATATTTTCTGACCACTTACAACCATTTTTTTGCAATTTGCACACTGTATAAAAGATTATAATAAATCCGGCGATGTTTTTTAATAACACGTTTTTATATAGTATCAATTTCAAACTTTGAATAGAAATGAAAATCTTTATTTAATTAAAAGAAACAATAATTTAATATGGAAATAATAGAGTGCAGTGTAGTCAATACTGTTTTTAGAAATTTTTTGCTTCATGGCTTTTAGTTGTTGTTGCATGGCGATTGATGGTGGACAGATTAGGTATTAAATAATCAGAAAGTCATCGGAATAGATTCTTGACAGTATCATATATTTAAATATTCGCAGCAGCAGCATGCTGTACCTTCGTGTTACATAAAAAGAAGATAGTAAGAAAAAAACTCATTTGAAGTAGGCATATTATAGCTTAAGGTTCATTTACCTTTTCTATATAGGGTTTTATCCTGTAAAAAATATAATCAAACAGACTATATTGTTTAATTGAGTAATACTCGAATCGTAACTTAGTAAATGGAATTTTCTAACCTTCAAAGTTTAAAATTTCATATAAATTAATATTTAAAAATAATCTGGGAATTATAATTAAGTAACATATGCTTAAAAAAATGATATCGTCTCTTTGTTTATATTAGTTTTACAGTCTACAAAATATTATAAGCGATATCAGATGTTTGTTTATAATCTTTTTACAGCCTTCGATCTGTAAAAAAATATAAACACTATCGTGTGCTTGTTTATAATCTTTTTCAACCTGCAAACTGTAAAAAATTGTAAACAAACAGACGATATTATGTAACTGAGTAATATTCCAATTCCAAAGGTGTAAGGTTGCCCTACCTTTTGCTGTTTCTCCTCCGCCTCTTGGTAGCGTACATAGTACTCAGGTGGTTCATGTTGGTCAGGGGCGCCCGTCCCGACGGGCTGCACATGAGGGGCGGCGCCGATCACGCCCGCACCGGCATCACTCAGCCCCCGGAGTAAAATAACAGCCCCACTGCACTTGCACACAAAAATAATCCTGGAAGTGTCACGCCCCCAGCATACCACCACCACACAAAAACAGTCGATAAACCCACCACACCAAACACAAGAGCCGCTGGTTCACACGGAGCGCTTTCACACCGAGCACATTCTCTGTCGGCGGTCAAGCACCACTCTGACAAAGGCGAGCTCTCTTCATTTTTGCCTCTCTCGGGGGAGGGGTGGGGAAGGTAATATCTCAAACAAATCTTGATTGATAGGTTATCTCTGCGCGGTGGGACCCGCCCACTCTCGGGCACCGCGACCAATGGGGGTCGAGGGATGGCGGTGACGTCATTCGAGGTGTGGGGTGTGTGTGTGGGTTCGATTCGAGGGAGTTGAGATGCTATGTGGAGGTAGAGAGGGCGAAAGAGATGTTTTTGTCCCGTTAGGCATGTCCAAGGGTTGGGGGTTTCCCTCAGACCTCCCTTTAAATACTTTTTACCCCACGTCCATTTATAGTTTTGATATATGTTTCATCGCATGATGATAGAATTTTGTAGTAATTTTTATTTTTTTTATTTTAAAATTTAGTTCTTATTATTGAAATTGTCTCATTGTTTTATTAGGGATACCCACCATTAGACAAGTGTTGAGGGGGTTAGGTCTATTGACAAGGAACATAAATTTAGGCGTTCTACTTTTTAGTTGAAAAAACGTGGTTTTCCCAAAGGGAGCGCGTGAGTAGTTTATATAGTTAGAATTGTAATTGTTTTTTAATTGAAATTCATTATTAAATTTACTTTCTATTTTATTGTTATATATGCTGCCGGCAATGAATGAAAAGCTTCATTCTATGCAATGCCTAACCGGTATTCTGTAGAATGTCGGACCATAAACGCCATTAATCGATTTATCCAAAATTACAATTTTTTTTTAACGTAATGATAAAAAAAACTTATTAGAACTCATGCAGAATCCCCTCCATTTCAAATGTGACATTATCTTTGTTCTTCCTCCGTTATATATCCTATGAGTAGTGTAGTTTTTATTTAGTTTTGTAGGAGGCCCAAGTGTGTAGAATTGAGCCAAGAGGAATATGTGAAAAAAATATTTAAGAAAAATCGTTCTTGTAATTAAAAAAAAAATCAGGCAGGCAGGCACAGTTTCCATTACACCCGTAAGGTTTGGTGGAGGCGTACTTTGCACACTGTTAGAAATGCATGCCCATTTTCGGAGAAATTTCGCCATTTCTGACGAAACAGACGCCTGCTATATGCTCCGTTTACATATTTCGTTTAAATAAGAGGAAATTTATTTGATCATATTTTTTTTCACGAAATTTATTTCGTCATAAATGAGACCGATTTCAATTAAATATTGACCGACCGACTCAAACCATTCACCCCTTGGTCCGAAGTCACGCGCGCTACCGATCGAGCGAGAAGAGGCAACCTGCATCGCGTCAATACACGTGTAAGCAAAGCGAAACGATTGTCAAAATGGACGAAAATAGTACGATCGAAGGGTTTCAAGAAAATGAGAGTGTGGGCAGTGGAATAAAGGATCGTCTTTAACAGATTATGGCGAGGTACTGGATTGTTTCATATTGGATGGAAGCCAGGGATGGGAAGGCGTGTCCCCATGCGCTATCACTCAATTCCGAGGGGGGGGGGGGGGGGGGGGAGTTCTGGTTACGGGCCAAATAAGCCATTTTTATGTGCGACTAGACTAATGAATGGATGTATGTTATCGGGGTGATTACACCACCCCTGGACAATAAAAGATGTCCGGGCATTATGAAATACTAATTAGAATGGGGGAGGGGGGGGGGGCACACTCTTAGAGAAAACACTCTTATTTTTTAGCAATGTGTATGGTCGTCAAGGCTACTTTTGTCAATTATGACAATAAACATTGAGTCAATTGACTTTTGATTAAACAAGAATCGACAAATTTTTAACGAAAGTAATTTTCTCAGATTCATTTCCGATGATATCGGCTCATCCGGTTTTTTATATGTATTTTGCCTTAATTCATAAAAGTTCGGTCGATAGTGCGCGTGACTTCGGGACAAGAGATTCCTGGTCCGAGTCTAGATACCGATTTTTATTATTATTAGCATAAGGCGTCTGTTTCACAAAAAATTACAGCCCTGTGATCGCAAGGCCGTAGCCAGGATTTTTTTTCCGAGGGTGTTATGGTTGAAGGTTTAATTTGCATTGTTACGACAACACGAAGACAAACTTTTCCTTTATAATTTTCGTATGGTATCTAAACAATTTTCTAAACTATTCGATGCAGTTTCTACCTCTATATTTCATAAACTGTTTATGCTAAAATATGCCGAATTGTAGTAGTTTTGGCTATTTTTTAAAAAAAAATTTACATTAAAACACATTTTAAATACCTATTCTTTGAAATCCATTTTAACCAATAAAGTCGATAAGCAGCAAAAAAAACCTATAGTTTTGGAGATACGCAAATTGATTCTATATGTAGAAAATATAAATTGTTTAAACATATTTAACATTTCTATAACGATTTGAGAATAAAACAATCCACAAAATCCCTTTAAAAAATTAGTTGGGGTACAGTATGGCTGCTTACAGTATTGCTTCAACCGCGACCATAGAAGGGACGTTTCAGAAGTTACAATTTATAGTTCAGTGCCGAAAGATATTAAACATCGAGAGTTCAGCCACGGCCGTGGTTCAACTCACTTCCGGTCAGAACACTCCCAGTCGATGTAGAAAAATAGAATATGATTGGCTGTGACGTCATAGTTAATTTTTATAGTTCTACACCATCGATGGTATTAAGCACTATAAGTAAATAGTTTTCTTGGATTCAAGAAAGAAAAAAAGGACATGAAGGAAAAGAAGGGGGAAGAGGAGTGAGTGTTGAAAAAAAGTATCACACAATTTCGGGAGGGGGGGGGGGGGGGGTTGTCCCGTCGGTCCCCACCCTGTCTACGGGCCTGCTGTGATGACTAAAAGGGATGCTCCAAAATGACGTAAAGAATGTTAGCCGTTTAGAGATCATACATTTTCTCCGTTTTGATCTGTCAAAGCGTACAGATCCGAAGTCAAAGGGTACTAAGTACATTTACGTTAGAAGAAATAAATTTTTTAAAAGAAAAGAGTTTATTCCATTTATCATTAATTTTTTTAATTAATACTAGTATTAATTAAAAAAATAAATGAGAAATGAAAATAAAGAGCTCTTTAACTTGCTGTTTTTGTGAACTGTTCTTTTTCCAAATAACGGCGAACGGGATGACTTAGAAATTCGCAGAAATATTTCTCTGTATTTTGTTCATAAACAAATTGAATATATTTTAGACGCTTTTTAATTTTAAACTATGTTTAAATTTACAGTTTAAATACACTGCTATACATTCCCATCTATACTCAGGGACAACCGAAGTTGAACCTAATACGAAGGCTATAATTTGAACAAAAAAAAAGGCTCAATTGTACAAATTTACAGCTCTGATTGGCGAAATACCGATTCAACCGCTGTCTTAAAAAACAAACTAGAAATGAGTGTCGTTAAATTCGACGACTTTACTGCTGCCTTTTACGCAAACTGTTCACAACACATCATTCGTATAACATATTTTCTCCCCTTTCCTAAGATTAAACTATTTACTCGCCAACCCTAAGATTGAACTTTTTCCTCGCCAAATTCAAGGATTAATGGACAACGACGATTTTGAGCTTTTAATTCTTTAAAACTAACACACCCAAATACTGAAAATGTAACATTCATTTCAATTCCATAACAGTTTTAAGAATATTCAAATTCCATTAAAAACTTTGTTCATCGTCCATTGCATTAGATGCATTTTCTTTGCTTTTTTTACAACTATTTTTCGGCAGAAAATCACCTATACACAGCATAAATGCTTAGGACCAGGATAACCTGTCCCCACTCCCCATTGTCTACAGCAACGCTCAGTTGTCAGACCATCTGATACCCCAAAGGTGTCAACCTCACAACAACAAAAAAACCAGACGCACGAATCCTCCCATACCCAAACTAATCCACATTCTGTAACGGTCCCATGGAAAAGCCCATCACAAATGCAACCAGGTGCGGCCGAACTTTTATATGGGAAGGGGGGGGGGGTTCAATCCACACACGCCCCCCTTTCTATTTCTCCATAATAATACCCCCCCCCCCCCCCCTACATGTGTCCCGCGTACTAATGCATGCTAATTGCATGGGTGATGAGCCCGGGGCTCTGTCCCCCCCTCCATCGCGGGCCCGGTTAATTACCGACGTAAAAACCGTCGTATTACTCTGGGCTGTGTTTTGGGCCCATTAGTAAACGGAAGGTGACTGGGCCTCGACGCTTCGCAGGACCCTTTTTTTTTTAATGTGTGTGTCTGCCCTTTGTTTGATTGTATCGTATGCTATTATGAGGGGGTTTTTGATGGAAAGGGCCATACATAGGGATGCGGTTTTTATGTGAAGGGTGGTTTTGTTTTAGTGGTGTTGTTTGTTTTGATTCGCCGAAGTGAGTTTTTTCGTGCTACCGTACTCGCGTTTTATTTTAACCCTCAAAAATCCGCGTTTAGGATGCAATATACATCTCATCAAGGGCTAGGTCAATCAGTTAATGTTTTATACATTTAGTGTTATGGTGACTTTTTTTTTTAAATATGAATTTAAATCAATATTTTTTTTTTAACAAACCCGGTCTGTAAACGGATTATTTATATTTTTTTTTTATTAACGCCTCTGGTGGTACAGGTGCCGAATGGTAAAGGTGTCGGACTAGCATCCGATGGATGAAGGTACGATGCATACAGCAATCTGGTAATCGGCGGGTTGCCCCAAAAGTTCATATTTTTGCGTTCAAAAATATCCACCGTGTGTAGGAAACCGGTGTACGTTAACTCCGTCGTGGTCCAATGCGCCGACACTTATGAAAAATTGCGTGGAGTGCCAGCTCGTGTTTTGTCCTCGTCATCTGACCATAATTCAAAATTATGAGGCAATGTTCCTGGGTCTTTTCTTCGTGATAGACTACGAATAGTTGCCAATAACCCACTATTCAGCTCTTGTACGACAATATTCAACAGTATCTACATAAAAATACAACAGTATCTACATCTAAAATAATGTATTCTGCAAAAATAAAAGTAAAACACTTGGCATTGTTGCTTCAATGCCAATTAGTGTTCAATACTTATATTTTTTAAAAGTTCTATAATATTTTTGTATAAAATTAACCCTTCAGTAAAAATAAACGCATGTATTAAACATCACATTCATTAGTGTTAATACTGGCGATGTAAAGGGGGAAAATATTTCTTTTTTCCAAATGGAAATACTGTTCCTGTGAACAATAATTCCTGTGAACGTAATTTCTGAAGAAAAACGAATTAGGAATTATCTTTATTTATAACTGTTCACCCTGCAATTTCAGAGAATTTTAAAATATAATATTAAATATGCCTGCATCAATATTAATGGCAATATTTCTTTTCAAAATTAGTTTTCAAGTGTTCATTTTTGAATTTCAATAAAATGTTTTTGAAGTGAAACCTTTAAAATAAGCTACATGGAGGTAGGAATAAATATAGAAACTCTAAGTTAAACTTTTATGGTGGCTCATTCCGACACTATAGCACTGTTCCACTACGTAACAAATAGCACTACTGACATAAATGTAATTACTTCAGATATGAAATTTAGTACTGACGCGTTTAAGATCTTCAAATAAAGCAACGTTCGGGGCATGAATGGATACCCATCGCGCAGGGCTAAACAGTTAGTTTATCTTCCTGCTTCGGCTGACGAGGTTTTGGTTAACAACTTATTTCTACAATCTGCTGCTCAATAAATGTATTTTTCAACGAAAAATTGTTAATCGCAATAGTAGAATATTGTATTGTCGGCAACCAGTGGCGTAGCAATTCAAAAATTATAGTGAGGGCTCAAGTTGTTCCATACCCGTAATATTTACCACCATAATAAAATCTCTAATTAGTAATTAGCTATTAATTAGAAATTAGTTATTAATTTTGCAATTGTTAATTATCAATTTGTTAATTATCTAGTAAATTGCATAAATTTCTTTAAAAATTTACATTTTTGTTATTATTTAAAATTAGGATTAAATTTATTGATTAGGATTGAATTTACTTAATTTTAAATTAGGATTATCTAAGTTCTTATTTGGAATTTTGGTAGAAAATTTTGATTTGGTAAGGGGAAGAAAGCTTCAGCTCCCTGAGCGCATATTTTTCCCCCGCCCACGCGTCACAAACTTTTTTTTTTTTTTCGTTTTTTTTTTAATTCACAAATCTTATAAACCACTAAATATATGTTTGATATTTGCTGAGACGATTGTTCAGTTTCACACATAATATTTTCATTTTGATAGTTATCCACTCTAAACATAAAATAGAACACTCTAAAAGAAAACCTCTTTAAAAATGAACTGAAAAGGAATATATGAAACAAATTCCTGAGTGCTAATGCAATTATTCTGATGGAAGCTGTCTTTTACAAATTCTTAACTATTTCGAGATTAAAATACATCTAAGAATACACCAAAAGACTTTAGTTGAAATAATCAATATTTTACTTTGTGGGACATCCCCTTATACTTTGAAATGTAAAAATGTGAAATTAAAAATTAATTAGACGCTGTTTTATATTGATTTAGATGTATATACTTCATGCGAAGTTAAACAACAAGTCCTTAAAATTTGCAGATAACTTCAACCGAACAGGGTGATCTCAAATTGTTAGGCGATTATCATTGTTTGTCTGTTTCACTACACATAATCAACTCATTTTGATATGCCTTAACTATTTTTGTTGTTGTTGCTACTAAAACAGCTATTATTAAATTTAAAATTAATTTTCAAATATTAATTTTTGAATTTCAATAAAATGTTTGAGATGAAACCTTTAAAATAAGCTACATGGAGGTATAAATATAGAAACCCCAAGTTAAACTTTAAGGGTGGCCCATTCCGACACTATAGCACTGTTCCGTACATAACAAATATCACAATTGGCATAAATGTAATAACGTTGAATAGAAAATTAGGCACCGACGCGTTTAAGATCTTTAAACGAAGCAAAGCATGTTCGGATATGAATGGATTTCCATGTCGTTAGACGTAACAGCTGGTTTATATCAGAGAGTTGTAATATTAAATAGAGAGCGCCTTCAATACCAGACTCTCGTAAGGCCGCGGTGTCAACATTGAAAAGAAACACTCGCATCACGTGGTTATAGCGCTGCCACATTTGGCGTTCAGACATCTGCAGGAGTTTCAAATTTGGCGCACTTTCTTCTCTTTTGGTGATAAGGAGTTCTGTCCGTATTCAACTTCTTAACATATATGCACGTATTTACTTATTTTCAAACAATATGCGCTAAATATTTCCTCTTCATTAACGAAACGAAAATATTTTATTTGTGTTCAATACTCGAAGAAGCGAAACTCTTTATATTTCTCAGGTTTTATTTTTCATATTTTCTTATTGAAGTATACAAAATAACAATTGGAAGAACTTCGCTTAGGGTAAATTTTTTTACATAAAAACGTAATGCAATTATTTCAAAACTACAAAGTAAGAAAAATCTCCTTAATATATCTGTTAAACTCCCTTAAATTGTGCCACTCGTTCAAAAAAAAAAACTATATTTAAATACAAAATTAAACACAAAACCATATTACAATACTTCGATCTCGCTTAGTTCTGAAAGTCGCCAAGGCCTGCCAAGTAATATTGGCGCATGAATGAATTGGCATTTCCACATATCACGTGGTTTCAATGATAGACACACGGAAATCAGCATTTTTATTCCTCTATTTGTATGGTTTACTCTATGGTTTATATTCCTCCAATGGTAAAGCAGCCAGTATTGTCGAAAAATATTTTTGGTCGCCAAGGTAATTTTTAACAATAATGTCATGAAGGGAAGTTCTACAATATAAATTTTCAATAGGAATAATGTATGGGAAAATGGAAAAAGTTCTATTACCTTTGAATGGTTGTAGATATCTACATAAAACAAAGTGCAGATGTTACGTTGAAAGATTATTAATAAGATAACACTAGTTTCTTAAAATTCCGTTCAGTCGTTTGAGTTAAATACACACAAATACAACAGACAAAAAAAATTCAATGAGATTTTCTGAATCAGTATTTCCCAATTCGTGCAAAAAACTCAAAACGAGGATTTTTTTCGAATCCAAAGAGAGACACTCCGTTCTTATGTATATGTATCGATTAAATATAAAATTATATACTTTTGCTTCAAAGAAATATAGGCTTACGCGTAACTTTGCAGTGAAGTAAATAGACTCTAAAGTGCAAGAGCCATTTCAAACTTTTGGGTAGGGCTTTTCGATTTTTCATCTTATAATAGAACACTGTTAGCCCAGTGGAATCGTATTCATCTAGCAGTGCGGAGGATTGCGAGGTCGAATCCGACGTGGCATTGACAAGGTTAAGAGATTTTGAAGCGATCTCATGAGCGGAGGATTGCCAGATTCCTTTGTAAACTACAAAAGTCTTCCAACAATATCCGCAATTTTTACCATCATTTATGCGATACATAAAATTAACTTTTTCTAATTCTGCCGGAGTCGCGTTTCGTCTTTTTTTTTTTTTTCAAAGCTTGCATCGAGCCTACTAGGCCCAGTCCCGCTCAGTGGGTTTGAAAAGGATAAAGCTACTTCAAGAAAAACACAGTAAAAATTAAAAGTAAATTTAAATTATCGGTAAAATGTGTGATAATGAATTTAAGAATAATATATCATTAGCGTATTTAAAACATTAACTAATTAAATGACACTTCTAATAACCCAACATTAACCCCCTTTTCAAAAATCACACGTTCCAATTTCATTCGCGTCCTCGCTCTTCGGGGTTAATCTCTCCGCAATCATTACCCCATTCAACCCTCCACTAAAACACACACGAGACGGCAATCACGATTTCAGTTAATTGGCGACGGAAATCACTTATTAGAAGTGAAGGCGACCCCTGTGCAATCTTCTTGTCACTGGGCATCGACAGCCGGCAATCCTTTCGGCCGTCAGCGGGATCGGCTAGAAGTGTCGGACAGTCGAGTGAATGACAAGGCGGATAATTAGGCGCAGATGCCCCCCCTCAACAGGCGCCTAATTAGCCGAATTTTCTCCGTACGTGACGCTCTAAGTAATGATAGTGGAAAAGAGTCAAAGAAAGCTTTTATATCATGCTTTTTTTTTTTAGAGTTTTTGATTTTAAACCTGTCGGACTTGAGAGACGATTTTCAGTCACCAAAATACCAACATGTTCTTTCATATTGCGTATTTCAAATCGAATAAGAACAGCATGTTCTTAAACATAAATTCGTTAGGTTGTTCTTTATCTAACTTCATTCAAAAGTGACATCATATGGGCATCAACACATATTTTATTAATCGTTTGAACTCGAGTGTCGCCTGAAAGTCACCAAAATAACGTCGTGTTATTTTTTTTCTCTGTTCTTCGAAATAAAAGAGAACGACCTATTCTTGAGTTTAAAATTTATTCTCTCGTAAACTTTAATATAAAATATTTTTGTCATCTAGAAACACCAAATATATGTTTGTGATGACCTAAAACTTCCTTCAGATATCAATTCCTCACAACCTCTGTATTCTTTGTTAACCATTTGACAAATGTCCTAAGCAACTAATTATATATTTGGTATGCTTAGGTTAGTATTCAACATCACGCATACCTTTTTAATTTTTATAATCATCCACCCCCAAACGAAAACTGGTTGTAATTGTTCTTCTAAAAAAAATATAAATATCAAGATATCCCTCAAGTGCAAAGGATTAATATGTCTTTACAATCCCTCCTATAGTACATTCGTCATCGACAGAAACTTGTGTGGCACCAATTTTTTTTATTTTGAACTTGATTTCAAAGCCCATTAGCTCTATGGGGATATATACAACGTACCTGGCATTGATGAATGTCGTCCCTGTCTATCCAGTCCCCTCTGTCGTTTGTAATCTCGTAGAAGGGAATACGAGTCACATTTCGGGTATACACTGGCTTGTTTAACAGCTGTAACTTTAGTTATAATTGGCGGTCGTGGCGACTATGAGCTTAAATTAAAAAAAACGACCATTTGTATGCCACTTCATTTGACTTACCCAAGGATTACCCAATATGGAAAAAAATAATTTAGCTTAGGTTAGGTAAGTGGTTGAATGAACGTCGCGTTTGAGCTATACAATAGGTTTTTGGCGATGTTGGTTTATTCCGAAAGTTGGTTGGTTAATTTAATTTAATCGCCCAGCGTGGTATCCGGCTCGTAATCTGAGAATTGAGGTTCTAGAAATGGAAAACGACCTAAGTACCAAAAAAAATTGAAAATATTTTTTTTTTACGGAAAGACCAAGCTAAACAAAGTGGAGAACGCCCAAAGTGCGAACTGCAGTAGTAATAGTTCAAAAATTTGAGTGAAATGGAGAACACCCTACGGAGTTTTCCATTTCTAGTCCTCAATTGTATGTTCGAATATCTACGTAAACTTGACAAGTTGCAGCGAGCTCGTGATCGGAAGGTTGCCAGATTAAATCCTAAAAGTCATCTAAAAATATCCACAATTTCACCTGCCACATATAAGTGATTAACGCACATTAAATCTGATCGTGGTCCAATGTCTTGACGCTAATTGAGTTTGTGTCGGGTGGCAGCTTAAAAGTTATCCTCGTCATCTGACCATGGTTCTAAAATTACGAGGCATTACTTGGCTGTATTAATGGTCTTCAGAATAGGCAGTCAAAAGTGTAACATACCCATGACTCAGTCACATGCAACTTAAGAAATATTTGTGACAAACGAATATGATGTTGATTCTATTAGCACGCATTACTATCTTTTAGGTGATTCGGCTTTTTTGAGCGTTGGCTAAAATTGCCATCTAGTATATCAAGCGACTATAAATATGATAAGAGTATTTTTATGCCAAATAACATATTTTGCCGAGTTCAGTTAATTTAAACTATAAAAGCAGTACATTACATTACATCTGAATGTGGGTTATGGGCATTGCACACATCCGACTGCCTATTTATTTTTAAGAGCCAAGTAATGCTTTGTAATTTTAGAAACATGGCCAGACGACGAAGTTCACACCTGAGCTGGTACCCAAACGCAACCTCAATATGCATCAGGACAGTGGACAGCACCACAATCAGATTTAATGTGCACCAATCCGTAGCCATTAACAAACTATAAAAGAAGAATTATAAAAGTTTTATAATTCCTGTATGTTTGTCATACTCACAGAAAAACCCTGAAGAAATTAATTTAAAAAAACAAAACATCAAATGCCAAAAAACAGTCCATTAGCAGTCAATTAACAAAACCACAGAGGAAATTCACGCAACTTTTCACATAAAAAAACTAATTAAGCCTACTTTTAAATTTATCGACCCACTTCCATCCTTGTTCTAAAATAGAACACCACCAAATCCCTCCCCCTATGAATCGGTCTCAATCCGAGGGGAATAATTTACAACTTTCCTGATCCCCCTTTCCCCCCTCCCCACACAAGGAAGAATCATCACTCGGGCCAGGTGTTCCGGGGGGGGGGGGGGGGGGGGGGGTGACAAGACATCACCTGAAGTTGCGGAGAATCTCTCTTCTCCAGACGAGAGAGCAGGTAATCCGTAATCCAGTAACTTTCTGATGCCTCACGCATCCAAAGAAGATTGTTACCACGTGATCATGCCAGGAGCGTCAATCAATGTTTGTACATGACAGTTATTGTTGAAAATCTGCTGCGCGTCGAAGCTGAGATAGTAACTAACCTAGGTGGATCTTGTAATGATGGAACAATATTTTTTAGGGGTCTTCGCTATTTGTTAGATACTCGACTTGATAGCGTCAACCAGGGACCGACTTACATGTTTAGGGACCCAGGGCAAAAGAACGTTTGGGGCCCCCCAAAGTACCTTAAAATAAAACTATTAAATTTATTGATATGTACAAAATGCAAAATAATATAATCAATCAGCTTTATTGCTAGAGGGGAGATAGTAGTTTTGAACTTTCAAAAAAACGATTTTTTTAAATTATTTTAAAAAAATAATAAGATTTATTATGATTTATTTAAGCCAAACCGCATTAAAATTGGACAAAAATTAAACACACAGCGATGAAAAACACATTAGTTACATTTGTAAAGAAATAGGGGAAATTCTATCTTTAAACCTCTTTTTCTCAGTTTCACATTTTTATGTCGATCCGCATGATTACAAAAAAAGTTTTCTTTCAATTCACTTTAAATTTTTTATACATGTTCAACTATCAAATATGCATGCACTAAACCTAAAAAAAGGTTTTTTAACACACAATTTTTTAATAAAAAAATATTTTTATATCATTAAAAAACAAATTTTCAAAAATAATAATTTTGATTTTTTTAAAAAAATACTTTTCATTAAATATTTAATTTTTTTTTTGGTTTGGAGTATAGAAGCATTATATAGCTTCACTTTTTAAAAATAAATTTGTTTCTAGTGTGTTTAATTATTAGGTAATCTTGCGGACGGTGAACTCTATTTTAAAAATTTTTAGCAATGACTTGTATTTCAAAATATTTTTTTAAAAACAACGAGGCAATAGATTTAATTTATAATAATATATTAATAAAGCCAACATTCAATAGTTTAAGTTCCAAAAATTGTAATTATAAATATGCAAAACCTATTATTTTATTCAAGTTCGAAATAAATGTCAAATACCAGCCAATTTCACCTTTGAAAACTACTATCTCCCCTTAAATGCTGCAAAAATAATTATATATTAAAAATTAATATTTTATTTTGTAGAGTTTCTTCATACGTTTCGCATTCAATAGTTTCTTCCCTTGTAATTATTTGACAATTAGTAAACACTATAAACAGTTTGTTTATGGTCTGTCATGAATTGAATTTCGTAAGTGATCTAAAGGGCAGCCTTTTGACGAACGCCATTTGAATATGCAGGAAACATGAAAGGGATTTTTGATTGGATAAAATAGTAGAAGTTTCGCTTACACAAAATTAACCAAAAAACTAACGATTTAAAAAAAAATCATTAGTTAGTACATTTATGTTTAACTTTTTGGGGCATTTTTGGGGCCCCCTTTAAATTGGGGACCCTGGGCAAGTGCCCCGAATGCCTTGCCGTAAATCAGCCTCTGGCGTCAACCGGAACAATTACGCCAGTATTTAGAAAAGATTATGTTTGATGGTGCTTTCTAACCCGAGACAAAAAGTTTCGTATGCCGAGTGTATGCCTGTCGTATGCCAGCCGATTTTTCGTATGGGAGATGTATGCCACGTATGCCATCGAATTGATGACCGCGGAGATGGTATGCCCGGTGTATGCGAATGGCATATGCTTCCTATTTAGATCCAATTTATTGCGACATTAATGTTTTCAACTTTATAATTGTTAAGTTGATTTTTAAGTATCTCCAGTTACATTATACTTCTTTGAAACCATTGCATTATAGTAATAGATTGAGGATGATAAAAATCATAGTGAATTTGAAATGGGAATAAAAAATGGATTTGTGTGTGTGCGTTTTTTTAATTTAATATATTGTGTACCCACTGACCCTTAACTTACATTTTTTCACTATAAAGGAATAGTGAAAAAATGAAAATCAGAAAAAAGTGGAGCTACCTAGTTCTTCCACCTATCCCTTCAAATATTGTACGATGCAAAAAAAAAATTATGATATTTTTAAATTAGAAAACGTTATACTGATAAATTTGCAAATGCTAATTTGAAATTGATTTTTAATTTTGAACTATAACATATAGGCATTTTATATCTATGACATACCTAATGTGAAATAATAGAAAAGAATCAACTATTTCATTCGAATTAAAATATAAATGAATATGAAAACAATTGCAACATTTTGTGAAATAACTGTTTGTTATTTTTTAGTAGATTTTGAAATTGCCTTTTTAATCTGTTTTTATCTAAAATTTAAATTATATATCACAATACAATTAAACAATTTCTTTGAGATTCTTTTCCACATGATTTCTACATTTTATATTTAATTATTAACGTTATATAGCTTCGATTTTATTTTCTTATCTTGAAAACGACTCTTGACACTAGATATTAAAAAATTTTACCCATGTTGCAAAATCGACTTAAAAAATGATTTCTGCATATTGGGGCGCTCATATTCGCCTGTGTCACAATTATAAACATATAATTAATGTTGAGATTTATTGGGTGTTTACAACTGTATAATTGGATGTATAAGTTAAGTCCAAGGTCTTTGGGCAATTGAAGTCTGTCTTCAGAAGGGCCCCATCGCTCACATATAGAACCATTAACGTCAAATCGAACTTTTTACACATAATTCCTTCAGTGAAGGCTCAAAAGAGATACTTCACTTCCACTTAACGATTTATAGTAAGGGTAGGCGAACGTCATTTGAGCATGCGCGGGTGAAGAGTAGCGCAAAACATTTTGAATCATCCATTACGTCACTCGCAGTTTGTTGTGGTGTCAACGGTTCTTGGAAGTAATAGAAACCAATTCTGTTAAAAAAAAGCACTGTTATACCTGCTAATTTCATTAGAGGCTAATTGAGGGAATGTGAAATAATTTCTGTGCCGTACGACGGAATAATGTTAAAGGTTCAGCCAAACACACAGCGGAATACATCCCGCAGTGGAGAAAGGGGCAAGCTTAACATGAATAATAAATTCGGGTGAGTCCCAGGACAGAAATGAATTTATTATGGAAGGTGCTGGGGGAATCAAGGTATGAGTTAATAGGCATATTAGGCCCGGGCCTAGAGGCCATAACTTTTATTTAACTAATATTTATTTGGTAGTGTTTTTCATGTCAGAATCATTAAACTTTCTTTGAGATATTAGTCATTATTTTACAATTGATAGATATCAGTTTCTTGACATGAAAAATTTCATTTATACTACGAAAAATATTCCCAAAACAAATTTATTATTCATGTTAAGCACAGGAGCAGGTTTCAAATTTTAAGGGGTGTATAAATCTTGTGAATATTACATGACGACTTTTTTCCATGATGTTTAGATTGACTTGAAAAAATGTCATTATTATTTTTATTTCACATTTGGTGGACAGTATAATGTTACTTTCTCTTTTTGGAAACAGTAATTACTTTAAATGTAATTATTCTTAAAAAAGTTTTTGTGGCATGAAATGTAATAAGAAAAAATACTGCCTAAATAAAAGTTACTTATAAGATTTTTAAATAAATATCAATGTATGACATTATAATTTCATATGAATATACATAGAATAGTTTTGCATTCACTAAAGCAAAAGTTTGAGCTTCAAAAAATCCTCTTCAAGAAATGTCATTTTTTAAAAAAAGAAAAATAATAGTCTCGAACTAAAAATCCTAATCCTGCATTTCCTAATTATATTCGTATAAAATTATAAAGTCATACATTGAGATTTTTTTAAAAATTTCATAAGCAACTTTTATTTAAGCAGTATTTTTTCTTATTACATTTCATGCCGCAATTTTTTTTAAAGAATAATTATATTTAAAGTAATTACTGTTTCCAAAAAAAAAAAGATAGTAGCATTTTACTCTCCACCAAATGTGAAATAAAAATAATAATTATATTTTTTTCAAAAGTTAATCTAAACATCGTGGAAAAAAGCCGTCATGTAACCTTCACAATTGATGCGATCTGCATACATGTGGCATACAGAGGTGATATGCCAGCCGCATACATGTAGCATACAGAGGTGATATGCCAGGCGCATACATGTCGCATACGGAGGTGATATGCCAGGCGCATAAATGTCGCATACCACCACCGTATGCCAGAGTAATATGGGATATTCTCACAGGGCATACGAGGCATACGTATGCCACATGTATGCGGCATATATGCGGCATACTAGAGGCATACACCTTTATTTTGTCTCGGGAAGTTCTTGAACTAACCATTAGAGGCTATTGCATTATCCGTTCGTTCAGGAACTTGGCAGGGCGCCAAACATAATCCTTTAAAAAACCGGGAAAGCTGATATGGTTGACAGTATGTCAAAAATTCGATGTTTTTTACAATTTTTGGGGTGTCCCGCCCTTAAAATGTGTTCCGCGTAAGAAACGAATATAGGGAAAGAGGTCTATAACGAAAACATGACCGTAACTTAAATATGAGCTGCGAAACTGCGTTGACGCAGTTGCATCTATTTTACGCTCGTTTGACACTCGCAACGTTTTTCTAGAAACAAAATACAACATAGAAAGTTGAGCAGAATCCAAAAACGTATCATTTACTTGAGTTTGAAATTACATGCCTTTAACCTTCGATCCTCTCGATTGATACGGCCGGCCTATTTAATATTTCAAGCACGGAATTCAATATGGAATAGAAGACAAATTTCCAGCGAACTGTAAAAGGCAATTTACATAGTATTCAAAAGCTTTTATTTATCGTTTCCAACCGTATAGGCGATTTTTAAGGGAGTGAAAACAATTGCAAAACGCAAAAGCATCTAAAAACACATTGCCATAGAAATTTTGTTAGTTATTTGAATTAACGTCGAACAAGTGCTACTTGAGATCCCAACTATCCCAAGGGAATGACCTTAAAATAAAACAGCTAAATTTATATACAAGCACCAAAATAACATTATCGATCAGCTTGAATGCAAGTGTAGATACTGCAAAAAACTTACATATTTAAAATTACTATTTTAAACTTTTGTTCCTGAAGGGCAAAGGATTAATACAGATCCTACTTTATTTATAATACGATTATGTCATTAAAAAAAAAGAAAAAATTCAAGATGTATATTTAAAAAAAAAAATTTAAAAAAAACCCATAAAATTAAAACTCATATTTAAAATATTAATACAACCATTTAAAAACAATTCGGAAAACATTTTAACAAATGCCACGTCTTAAAACATAAAAGTTACATACATAAATATTTTTAAAAATAAATTAACACAATTTTGTGTAGATATTTTACAATTAAAAATCACAATGTGTCGGCGATAGACTTTAAAAAAAAAATATTTCGGCCGTGTCTTTGCTTCGGAAATAATTTCAAATTCACCACCTGTGTTGCGAGGGTGTGGAAAATAAAAGAGACAGGATCGTGTGTTTGTTATCGTGACTTGAGAGACTCACCTGTTGACCCAATGAAATGAGAGAACGGCACGCGAAGGAAGACCTCGCACTGGAAACTTCCTTGCAGAGCGACCTTCAATTATCCCATTCAAACAGTTGAACGCATACCATGAATTTCTAATAAGTCTCTGATGTTTCTTAAAAGTCAGAAACGTTTGAAACTAGTTAAAATTGTTATATTTTCCAGGTATTACATCATTTGAGGAATCCAGGGGGGGGGGGGGGAATCATATATATATTTTCCACAAATATATATTTTTTAAATACTGTTGGGTTATATCTATTTATGACCCAGCAAAAAAAGTCAGCATGAAACCTTCATCAAAATTGTCAAATTGAAGGTTTTATAGGATATTGAAACAAAAAACTGCAGTTTTTTTGGAGGTTTTTAATTTTCCTGCATAAAACCTTTAAAATATCTGCATTTTTCCTTCATGATTAAAAATTGAAGGTTTTTTGCAGGTTTTTATGAAGGTTTTTTGCAGTTTTTATGAAGGACATTGAAACAAAAACCTTTAATTTTATAGATCTTCAAAAAAAAACTGCAATTTTCCTGCATAAAAACTTCAATTTCAAAATTTTCATGAAGGTTTTATGCTAACTTTTTTTGCTGGGAATACCCTATTATTGTAGCTAGTGCGGCGCTCTAGCCGGCAGCAATCCAAGCACAAGCACCCCATTACGTAATCGTTACAAGAATGTTTTGAGGTTGCCCCTATCAGTGCCCCTGATGGTCGCTGGGAGTCTATGTCTCTGATTGGCTAAAAAATAACTCATCCACTGCCTTAAAAAACAATTGAGTATGTATCAAAGCCTTCATATTTGGAGTTTTTATTTGCAAATTGTTCGAAACATGTTATTCATAATACAGTTTCATACCTTCTCTCCTTCCATTTGACATCGATAAATTTCCTCACCAAATTCAAGGTTAATGAACACCTACGATTTGGAGCTTTTTATTCATTAAAGCTGACGTTTTGTCATCCTGTAGTTAAGTTCCAAAGTACATAATATTTTTATATAAAAGCAGTTTAATTTCACAATAGTATTAAAATTATTCCAATTCCATCGAAAGTGTTCTTCATCAACCATTTTATTCGATGCTTCGCTTTTTTGAGAACTATATTTTTTGGCGAATGAATTATTTCTACAGCATAAATGCTTAAGGTATAGACTTCCATAGAGTATAGATATTTGTACAAATTATTTTTCACCTGAATCTTACAATGTCTGTGCAGGAAGAAAGAGTTCACCTTTACATTGATAAATCTCACTTTTGCCAAAAAGGAGCATGTTTCAGCCATCAATATGAATTCGATAGCTTCCAGCTTGGATTCATAAAATTAAACAATTCCATCTTTCCCTTTGACTTCCATCGCCATTCCCTCTTACAAAACCCTATACCCCCCAAAACCAATTGAAGCATCCACATTGAGCAAAACCAATAAAGTGCCAATAACCCATTGTGTAGCTCTAGTGTGACGTCAATTCAACCAACCCTTCAATACACAGAAGCCAACCCTTGTCCGATCGCAAAGTGAAGAAGAGTTATGTCCAAAGCAGGCATGAAGAGTGAGATAATTGATATACAATATCCCCCTTAATGGGAAGGCAATAAACCGGCCCGATTGCCAGTAATGAACCACGTAATCAACCCCCCCATTTCCCACGCACTGTCGCCGGACCGTTACAGGGGGGCACGAAAGAACAACAAATATAGAATGCTTCCCCTCCCCCTTTTCCGAAATGTCACAGTCCAGTGGTGTTCGACCAGCTTGCAGTCTGTCACCAAATAACATCTGGCTGCAGTGAATCTGTTTGATGAATGCATGCAAAGTATATCTATATATGGAAAGAGCCGTAAGTCACGTTTTAATCCATCATTATAAAAGAAAGTGTCTGTATGAGTGGATCACAAAATATCAATTTCCTCTGCGTATAAAAGGTTAAAAATTTATACATAGGTAATTCCTCCTCAAAATGTGTATCCGAGACTCGGATTTTTCAAAATTTTGTTTAGTTTTTTAAATGAATTTATAACGGTCTTAGAAGCTATTTTTTTTAAAATGCCCATTTAAAAAGAAATAGTATCAACCAAGGATAGTGGAGACTATATATAAAAGGTGTGCTGGTACTCGCTCTTGCTGATGGAGGGCGGGGAAAAGGATTCTTTTGACGTCATAGTGACGCCTTCCTTCGCCTTTAACTGTCTGTGGGCGTGTCTAATGCTCTCGACAGTCGTTTTAAGAGTAATTGTCGCTATTGTCAAGGAGTACTTAATTCAACAAGAATTCTTGTTTTTAACTAATCATGAATTTATTTAAAAGAAAACAGTTAAAATTTGCTTCAAAAAACAATTTGAATCGATTTCCAAAGTCGTTTCGTTATTAAAATATAAGTAGCAATGCTTGAAACACACAGCCAATGAGAATTATCAAAAACCCATAGTAAGGCGGAGCTAAAATGACGTCAAAAGAATTCTTTCCTTGCCCCTTTGAAAAAGCGAAACACGAGCACACCTTATAATATATATGGTCTTCACTATCCTTGAGTATCAACATTGTTATAAAATCATAATATGTTGCCAACAATAAGATACTTTAAAATGAATTAATAATATATGAACCTCTTGATGTTAAAGATGACTTCTGCAGTTTTAGCCGAAATTATTTTTATTCTCGTTTTCTATTTGATGAAGGTAGATCCATGGTTTGTTGTTAAACCTGGACATCTGCCATTCACAGAAATGTGGTACTAGTGTAGCCCGTCTTCAGTATGATGTTAGAAGGGGACTTCTGCGCAGAAGACCTTCTTTAACATCAATTTCGCCTTTCAACACTAGAGTGCAATTAGTCGTGTATCTTCATTACTGTGGCTGCTGCTAGGTTTATTACCTATTTTCTGTTTAAAAACTATCGCAATTCAATGTCATTGAGTTCGAATGAAAGTAATTTACTTGAACTCAAAGTGTCGGACGTATTTCCAGCAAAGAATCGGAACAAAAGGGAGCTGTAAATTCTCATCTGTACCCTCGAAATGTAGAGAAAAAAAATTGCAGGTCTTCTGAAAAGGTTTTCGTGAGCAGAAAATAATCAGTAATCCTCTCTTTTAAGCCTTTCGATAGAAATTTTCTGCCATAAAAGAAAAGCGTTGAGAAAGCAAGTATAAGAGGCTGTACACACTGGATGAGTACATTAATGTTATTAAAACAGTATCTAACATACCTGGGAAATTTACTGTTATAGAAGGAAATCACACTAACGTCACAGAGTGGTATCCTAATTATTACAAGAGAAAATTCTTAAGCGACGCCTTGTATGACAAAAATCTACCAAAAGAACAAAAAATTACGTTTGAAATTTCCACGTTACATCATATCAAGTGTATCAGCTCTAACTCTTGAATGATATTTGTAAGAACCTACATTAATGGAATTACGGTGCATAAATTAATTTTGAGAAACACAAATAAATTTTATATTGCCTACTGAACAAATGACTATCAGAAGACCAATTAAGGCAATAAAAACGGATGACATCATAAAAACTATGAAATACCATTCCAGAAGAACACCTGCCCTTTTGGAAAGAGATTCGAATCTACCCACGAGGATCTTTAAGTGACCCTTAAGTCGAAAACTAAATGTCATTATTACCTTCGAGCATGGATCCCTCATAGTAGAGCAAACAACGGGATTGAATCTTGCTGACATCAAAGTGAAGCCAACATGTATCGCCTCAAACATGTGACTAATGACGTCATTCCATTCATAAATTTTCACTTTTACACATTTCCCAATTCATCAGCCAATCGCGAGTATTTTTTAATTCATAATTTTTAAAGAAGTCACGTGTCTGAGGCCATTCGGTCTGAGATGTTGGTTTCACGATTATGACGTCATATTCTCTCTACTACGGGTCCATTCATGCTCGAAGATTATTACCGCTATTTTTTTTATTATTCGTTTCCATTTCAAAATCCGAATTTTACTTAAAAACGAATAACTTTTGAATATAATTTAATTTGAGTTTTTAAATTTGAAGTTACTTGCATATAAATAATTTTTTAATTTTATTTGAGTTTTATTGATGTTCCTGGTTTTATCACAATTTTTTCCTAAAATTCCTCAGATTAGATTTGATGTTAAAAGAGGACTTCTACAAAATTTAAATATTTACCAAAATACATAATTGTAGTATTTTTTGGCACTCGTCAATAGGTTCAATTTTTACACTGAAATACATTAGAAGAATCTTGATCCCAATTGTCTATTTGGTATTTCTCTCCCTGCACAATTATAAAACTGTCAGAAGTCCCCTTTTAACATCAAGCGGTTCATATATTTATTGCTTATAATAAATGAAAAGATTTTTTTAATCATACCTAGCGTGTGGTAATATAAATATGCTTATATTTGCAACTTTTCAGAAAGGTGCACCTTAATTTTTATATCAAGTGACCGGAAAACAATATATGAAGGTGGTGAATAAGTCAAAATGTTTAGAACTATTGGTTAAAACCAACAACTTGATTAATTTTAGATTTTAATACATCTTTTGATCATTTATAATTAACAAGTCTCTAACTTTGAAACTCTGTAGACATGGACGATAAGTTCCCAGTAACGCAGATAATAAGTGCATGCGTTCGTTCATGTACGTGCATTCTGTTAAATAACTATTTCATTTATTTGTTATGTTTTCTCAAAAAAGGAAATACTAAGGAATTACAATTTGACATTTTTATTCACATGAGATAATCTATAAACTTCGATTTGTTCCTGGCAACAAGGGACCGCATATCTAGTAATGTAATATGTGGTGTTCCGAGAGAAAATGGTAAAGGTTTGTTTAAATCGAGATCTCAAAGCATTATGTTAGCTACAGACACGACATGATATTCCATAACTCATGTTAGGCCTAAGTACCCCCTGCATAATAGTCCCCGTCTATTTTTTAAATGCACATAAATAGCATATAAATAACCTACCAATGAGAAAACAATCCTATATATTTTTTAACATTTGGACTAAACTGTTATAACAATTTCTTAACCCACTATGACGCTTGCACGATGTTTGCCATCGTAAAGTTGTTTCCAATGCGAATTTAAATAATTTCCCTGGTGATTCTAATTAATATATATATATTTTTAATTGTAATAAGATAACTTGTGAGCTGTGCTTCAAATCTTTAAATTAAAAAATATTGTAAAAGGGTGTATTTTTATGAATTTAAAAATTGGTTAGTTATTACAAGAAAAACTGGAGATCCTTGGACGTGATATTACGTCTACGAGCGTCAGTTGTTAGTGTAAATTTCTTTTCGAATAGTTGAATTTTTTTTTCTGTTACTTTTGGATCACCCTGTACGTTTCCCCCAATCCATATTCTACCCACGAAAGTCACACAAGCCCCCAATTCGTGATGTCACGCTATACATACCCAGCATCTGTGGTGCCCCGGCAATCACGTCCCTTCTGCTCCGGCAAGGGTGAAGGGTCCGGCGTCTAATTAATACGAATGCCCCTTTCCTAGTAACCACCCGTCCTCTCCCCTTCGTATTGTCAGGCAATGCTGACAGTTGGTCCGATTTCAATTAAAGGACGGAGATCGACGCGCTTCGATGCTAACCGGGATTAGATGCTCTCGCGATAATCCCGCAGTTGGTAGGGTGTTCGTATGTCGTAGAACCCCAGAGTGCATGCAGGAGTTCTTTCTGCACCAAGTATGATTTTTTATAATACTAGCTGTTTTGCCCCTCGAACCCGCGCGAGGGGGGGGGGGGGAAGTATTGCACTCGTCAGGACTAGGACCCGCGACCTATTGTTTTGCAGTCCTATGAACTAACGATCAAGCTACAAAGGCATGTTCCTGCTAGTTCTTGGAAATATTGTTCTATAGATGTTCATTACAACAATAATTCTTAGAAACGCATTTTTTAAATAAACCGTTAATATTAATGTGATGAACTTACAATTTGGCTTTGCTCCGGGAAATCCCTTTTCTTTTGAAACTGTTACATGGTTGAGATTCGTCGATACATTTAAGATTCGTCGCGTGTAAGAGACGTAAAAGGGATCTATACTATAGAAATAATATTTATGATGATTGGCATAATATGTATGCTGTACTTACAAACAAAAGTTAATTCCTCCATAAATATTTAATTGTTGTAAATCAGTAACTGAATTCCGCCGCACATATTTTCTGTTCTTTCCCAACAAACCAATGCAAATTTTAAGTAAAATCTTAAAAAAATGTAATTTTTTAAAAATATTTTAAACTCATTTTTTCTAAAAATAATAATTTGAAGAATATCATTTGGGTTCAATTCAGGTCAATGTTTTACAGGCGGCACTCGAGTGCTAAGGATTCACAAGAGATGTAATACTTTTAAATGGAGTTAGAAAAATAACAAGCTAAATAAAGGAAATCGTTTTTCATGCTCAAGAACATGCCGTTCTCGTTTAATTTGCAGAACAGTGAATAAAATAACAGGTTGTTATTTTGGTGAATGGGAGTCACCACTCCACTCCAAAGGGTTAACCCTTTGCACTCCAAGAACACCTTGCGTTTTCTGTTCTTTCTACGGAACAGTTATTCATCCTTATGTTCTTTTCCTTAGAATTTGTTGTGCTTATAGAGAAAAGAAGCCTAATCTGTTTTGGATCTGCAAAAGAACAAGTTGAAAAAAATATCGATGTTTTACACAAGATCATGCTGCTCTCGTTTATTTTAAAGAACAGAGAACCAAAAGAACGGGTCGTTATGTTGTCGCCTGAGCGGCGCCAACTGGTTAAATGTAGAATCGTTAATAAATATTGCTAAAATCTGTTAATGTGTAAGTTTACAACCGTATTTAAAATAGGTATTTATTTTTCTAAATAGCTAGCCTGGAATTAAACTGGTCTATTTCTAATTTTATAGGCTAATTTATTTCAGACCTTCCAGACTAGTTTGAAATACAACTATCTCTAAGGTATATATACCTAATGTGAAATTGCAATGGGTGTTTACATAATTACCACTCAATTACTTTTAAGTAAACCTCTTTGGCTGCTTCCGATACATTCAGGGTACATAAATATTTCAATGTTTCAATTTCTTCCTCAACGTCCCAAACATTCCCACCAAAACCCCCATTAGAGATTCATCTCCAAATTCCACTTCCCGTCGTTCGGAGAACCTCAACTCTTTCGTCTATTCCTCGACAGTAGCGAGCGACCGCCCGGGGCCCGGAAGGCCCTGGGGGGCCTAGTGCGCACTAAACAGACGATTAATAATAATAATAATAAAAAAAGGAGTACCTTTTCCTGCTGTCCCTCTTTGTGGTGCTTTTATCGTCGTCCAACTCTTCTGATCCCTTTTTACGCCAGAGTTAATTGGTGCTCGATTCTGTAAATAGGGAAGACCTTTTTGTTATCTCTTTTGATGCGAGGCCCAAAGTTGCGACTACTGGAGCGGATGTCATGTGCTCGGCATGTTGATGCGTCTCTTATGGAAGGGATTGGTGTTTTGTTTTATTAAAATGTCGCGGCATCCGCTTGAACTGACGAGAGATCGATGCGATCGCGGAGTTTAAGGTCGTATAGAAGATAGTGTTGGGTAATTGGATTGATTTTTATCTTGATGTGTATATGACGTAGACACATGTAGTAATTTTGCACTTAATGTAATGACTGAGCCACTATATATATATATTTAACACTTTTGTGATCGAGGCCTTTTTGCTCAGTCGAACCAGAAACTAGAGACGACTTTCGGCATATTTTAGAGTGAATTTCTTTCAGTGGTGCATGAAAATCATCTCACTAGTTGACCGGAAGCAAATGATAAACATTGCCATTAGATATTATATTTGAAATTTCTAAATTATTGATTTGAATAAGTCTTTAAAATCCGTCTGGGTACAGTGGTCATTAGCAGAAACTAGAGCGACACAAAAATTCGGATAGGCAAAATTTGGACTTTATCGTAAAATTTAGTTCAGGAATTTTTTGTCTCGTGCCAGCTCGGCCTGTTCCTTCGTGCAATTTCGGTAAGAAGGAGAAGGTCGATCTCACCGACAAAATTTCAGTTTAAATCGTTTGTGTGAAAATTGAGTAGGGTGGAATAAGACGATATGTCGAAAATTTCACTATAGTCCCAAAATACCACTCTAACACATTCAATTGTAGAATTTAAACTACAAAAGGTTGAAAGAACAGTTCAAGGCAAAAAAAAATTCACAAGTGCAGAGAGAACTAGAGCTTTTTTCGATCGGGATATCTGCGGGTGGCTTCGCTTTATTGGTGGATTTAATTTAGTTCCGAAAACACACATAGTATGGCTGCTTTATAACACTGCTTTTGTAGCTTTATGCATTTCGAAGACCATTGATAGAAACGAATTTTGAGCGTTGCTAATGCTACGCCGTTACTTTACGGTGAATCAAAATTTATTGTTCTTGTCCGCAGTGACCGACTTAGAAGTTTAGGGGCCGATTGCAAAAATCACTACATATCACACACATTTGAGTGTTCCCGACGTACCTTAAAATAAAATTGCTAAATTTATGTATAAGCCTACAATGGAAAATAACATAATTATTCAGCTTTAACGCAAGTGTAAATACTGCAAAAAAACAACTTATATTTAAAAAACAAATCTAAGAATTCAAATTAACATTAATGGTGCAGTACTTCAATAGAGTTTCTCATTTTTCATTTAGCTTTCTTTTAGTTGAGCCAGATGGATATGTTCAACTCATTTCATAGCAAATACATATTGATTACAACATCATAAAATTTGAAAAAGGACAAATGTGTCCGTAGATGACAAATTCCCATGCAATTAGTGAACACTATCAGCAATTTGTTTATGGTCTTGGTTATCAATTGAATTTTTCAAGTGATCCAAAGGACATTCCTTTGAAGAACGCGTTTCTGAAGATGATATGCATCATGAACAGGTACATAGTTTGCAAAATTTACTTAAAAAAATTATGTAAACAGACACCTGTCAAAAACGGCCTCCGTTTAAAATTGAGCTTCTCTTACTTCGAGGTCTTCACGAGTCAAGTCTTTTCGAGGACAATATTTTCTACTGGTCTTGAAAAAATACATATAGATTTAACAACTCTCTTGCAGAAGAACCTAAACTTATATTTCGAGATGAGATCTCACAAAGACCATCAATAAAAATGTCGTTTGAGTGAAACATCGATTCTGGACGTGGAAGAATGACTTTCCATTGTTTCGAACCTCGATCCATTTCGCATCGGTGCTTCAATTAAAAAAATGTTCGGAACCACTTCTACCTCTTGATTAAGTAAATGTCGATGCTTATCGCTTAATGAATGCGATCTTTTTTACGGCGAGTCTCCTTAATTCGTAAACAAATGTCTTTCAACCCAACAAAGGCTCAACTCATCAAAGTCAAAGGAATCGACAATGCTCTCCAACGAACAAAGACTTGGGGAGGTTTTTCGTTCACCTGAAAACTCTTAATTCATCATCTACAAGGTTGGTAAAAGGGTGGTGTGTTTGTAAGTGCGGTTGGTTGAATCAATGTTGTACTTGTTCTGCACAATGAGCTAATGCCGATTATTAAGGATCTATGACAAAGGAAAGACCCGGAAACACTGCCTTGATTTTGAACCACGGTCAAATGACGAGGACCAACACCTGAGCTTACACCCCACGCACCTGATACTGGCATATGAGGACTTTGAACCACGACAGATTTAACATACGTCAGTGTCCTATACATGGAAGCGGAGTCTTTTTTGCGGACAATCGGGAACGATGCTGATCATACAATAATAATGATGATTTTAGTGGACGAAGTAAACCAATTTTCAATGGAGAAGTTTTTATTTTTTCGAGATCATGTACACATATGATGATTGAAGAAAAACCTTATTTTATTATAAAAATGAATTAAACACTAAGAAATTTTATACAATATATTTGGAAAACAATTATTACAAAATAAAAATTAAAACTAGCCTCAACCCGCCCCTTCACCCTTGAAAAAAGATACAGTTAAAGATATTAAATGTTCTTAAAAACTAAAAAGAAAATACATTTTTAAAAAATTGTAACCACCACTTCTTTAAATACTTTATAAATGTCCCCATGTTTGGTAGATATTTATAAGAGAATATCACTAATTTTATATGCAGTTAACTTCTGGTGTAACCAACGTTATTCATTTATGTTATTATCTTATATGTTTGTCCTATTATCATGTCCCCGTCACCTGTATATATATTTCATGTTCCCGTTACGTGTCTATATATTGTTCCCGTTATTACGATTGTAACGCCCTCTACATATTTTATGTCTTTCCCGCTGCGCCGGGAAAGAGTCAGTCATGTAACTGCCTCTTACGGTGATGCGTATTTAAGTTCGTTCCTCGCCGAGATATTGTAATGTTAGGCATATGTGATTAAAAATGTTTATGTTCAATCCTTGAGCAGTTATTTAGTCAATACGCCTTATACTGGGCTATTTTAACACTCGTTTCTCTCAATGGAAGGCAATAACCTTTAACATTTAAACCAATTTTTTAAACCTTTCTTACATAATCTATATATATAAATGCGAAATCCCCACTCATTCACTCATCACTAATTCTCCAACTTCCCGTATACCTATGGGGAAGAAATTTGGTAGAGTTGTTCCTTATACCTTAAATAGGAAAAGTAAGCTATTTTTGTTCAAATCGAACGTATTTAAGGGGGTGTAAAACCCCTTTTTCGATGTTCGTAGCGACGTTAGTTTGGGTATCTACAGATCCAAAAGACCTAGAGTGCTGAAATTTGGAACACATATTCATATTGGGCCGTAGAGATGCACTAAGAAAGGATTTTTAAAAATTCGAACTCGAAATGCCAAAATAACGATTTTTTAAAAACCTTCCCATAGGATTAACATGGAGAACATGTAACAATGCAAAATATAAAATTGAAACAATGGAATTTTTTTTTAATATTATGTAATCAAAAGCATTCTGATTGGCTGATGAGTAAATATCGCCAAAATGTCGCCAAATTAATAACAACATCGCCAAATAAATTAAAATTTCACCGAATGAATAAAAAATTTCGCCAAATAATTCAAATATCGCCAACTGAACTAAAATATGATCATATTTGTCAAAATAACATAAAAATGGCGAAATTAGTGTCAAAAAATGATAAAATGTCAAAATGGTGAAAATAAAGGATTTTCATTTTCAAAAATTCAATCTCTAACTGCTAAAAGTAAAAATCCTTGCCACTTATCTACTGACTCATCACTAATTTTCTAACTTTCTGTATACCCAGGAAGATGAATTTTGACAGAGTTGTTACTTATATCTTACATAGAAAAGTAAGCTATCTGGTAGGTACAAGCCACTCTGTACCGTAATAATTGGTTCGTGAATACTTTGGACCCCACGTGGTAGGTAGGTCAGAGGGAGAGTGCATAAATGGTCAATCTGGTTGACACAGCCTACCTTCTTCTACTCCATGTTATATCATTTATCCACGAAGGCTGATTTTCCATAGAATTATTGGAGTGGAAGTGTATACTGCCTGTCACCAAGGGTGACATTTTCCTTCATGCGGTATAAAGATCAGAGTGTAAAATGGGTTAACAAATTACCTGATCGACGCGACTCATTTTCCTATACCATGGTAGGTCATTTATAGCCCATAACACGATTCCCCTGGGAGTAATGTGAACGAAATAGCCTGCAGTTAAGGGCGACATTCCCTTCACGGTCAGCGGCGGAATGGGTTAATAATAGGCTTGATCGATGCGGCCTACCTTTCTTTATATGAAGGTATGCCTATATGAGTAGTTATGTGGCGAAATCGAAAACTGTTGTTATAGACTCTGCCCCCACGTGGTACAAGTGTCAAAGGGGGATTGGGTTTGCGTAAAGCTTCTGTAGTAGTGGGTAGGAGATTGATATGATTTTTTTTAAAAAAATGATTTGAAGTTCAATGAAGTAAAAAATATGATTTATTTTTTATTTAAAAAAGTTAAATATTTAAAAAGTGCGGGGACAAAATCTAAAAAAAGTGCTGGGGAACCATCCCTATTCGCATATTGATAAGGTTTACCGTACAAAAGAAAAAATATGAAAATCTTGAATTTGGCAAATGAACCTTTTAAAATTCTTTTTCGTTTTTTTTTTCTTCTAATATTTTCACCAATTTGTGAAACTTAATGACAAATGTTGACATAGGTGTCCAATAAAACCTCTTCAGATAATTTTTATTAACATTTATAAGAGTTCTTCCTGTTTAAATCTTTGGGATGTTACTAAAGGTTAAAATATGGATGGTGATCAACGGGAGTAATGCATATATATCCACGTTATTGTGTAGACAACTTCATATTAGCAATCTTTCCAGTTCTTGCAGGACCTTGCTAATAAAATTTCGTTTCAAATGAGTACTTTTAATACTGTGGTTTCCCCTCATGGGTGACAAATTAAGAATATTGTTTATTTCGCTATAAATATTGTATCTGTATCAATTTTGTAATTTATTTCCTAAATAAACTTGAACTTGTTAAAGCAATCAATGTTAAAGTTCAATTTAAAATATATATATATATATATATATATATATATATATATATATATATATATATATATATATATATATATATATATAAAAGCCCATTTTACATTTTCAAGATTTTTCTTTGTCTGTTTAATCTTTTCTCTTTTCAGCATTGCCAACGTGACCTTCAACGTATTCAGTAGCACACTCTCCTTTTTAACCGACTGAACAGCGCGCCAACCAAAACTTCAAAATAAAACCGGCAGAAAATTTAAATTGAAACCGCCAAATCGCGCGCCAAGTCGAGAGGTTATAGATTCAAACTTTATGTATTTTTTTTTTTATGTATGTTCGTGCGGGATTTCGGTTCTACTTCAGATATTTGCACGATTTTCTTTTTTGGATAGGGGCTGTTTCACTTGGGAACAATTTGAAAAAATATCCGGTTATCCGGCATTTAACTATCTGGAATTCTCAATTAACCAGACCGTTTTTTTAAAAAAATTGTACGATTTCGAAAATTCTTTTTTTTCTGGATAAAGAAAAATCCACTTAGGCAAAATGTGCAAAACAATAATAATCGGTTATCCGGCTGTTATATATCCGGAAATGTCGATTTTTCGGAATTTTTTTATACAATTGATCCGATTTTCATTGTTTAACAGAAGTTGTACAAGAATGACATTTCATTTAACCAGCATTTATTGCCATTGGTAGTGATTGTTTTACAATATACATTGTTGAGCAGAAGTTGCTACTTGAATTTCTTGGTGAATAATAAGATAGGGCGAAGCCCCCTGCTAAATTAAACACTAAAAAGGGAAAAATAAAATAATCTTTCTAGAAAAAAGAAAACCGACTTTAAGGAAAATGTACTAAAAAGTAAAAAATAATTTTTAATTCTACGAATGAGTTGAAATATTGAATTATTGAATATCAATTTTATACTTAGTACAACTTTTTGAAGTTGGTGCTAATTTACAAAAATCCTACACGAATTTTGGCGCCGATTTCAAAAAGTTGTACTAAGTATAAAATTGATATTCAATAATTCAATTTTTCAACTCATTCGTAGAATTAAAAATTATTTCTTATTTTTTAGCGCATTTTCCTTAAAGTCGGTTTTCCTTTTTTCTAGAAAGATTATTTTATTAAAGATATTTTATGTTGAACAATAGTTTATATAAAAAGAGAGTGGTTTAACTTATTAAAATTCACCCCCATTTTGTCTATGCCTATCAACTACAGAATGTATCCTTCATCAACAACAAATTGTCCAAACCCATACTTGTAGTTACACACGCAACCTCCGTGAATGCAACAGTTTACTGTCCCCTTGATGACGTATTATGACCCATAGAAACCATCAACCCTAGCAACGAGCCAACCTCTCATTTCACCCAACCTTCCAACGAAGAAAAATCGCCCCTGGAGCTTTCGTTATCTTCCTTGTATCATTAGCACGTCCGCCAACATGTGACGCCACCCTTCCTTCTCTCACAGCTAAGACCCCCCCGCTTAACTGTGACTGCCTTGTCTTGTAACCCCCCCCCCCCACTTCTTCCGGTGATAGTTGGAATAATAGGGACCGAGAGTTGGATGACCATTGAACTACTACGTGTTGCTGGCCCTGCCACAGGAGGGGAGAATCTGGGCAGAAGAAGCTCTGCAAGAAAAGCCTTGTTTTATGTGTGAGTTTCCGGATTAAGAGGATGTGTTCCGTCAGGATTTTATGTTTCTGGTGTTATTAGTGCGTGTTCGTTGAGTGATAGGGTGGCAGTGTCTATAGGTAATTGGAGATAGCCGAATACGGGATAAAGGTCGACATGAAATTGTTTTCATCGGCTAAATAAAGGTTATTTTGAGATAAAAACTCGTCTTATAGAACATTGCGTTAAGAATATTAAAATACAAATGCAACGTTAAAATACGCAATAAAAGTCCGTATAATCCGGACATGTTTCGGGAGATACATCACTCTTCATCAGCGGAAAATGCAAAGTCTGTGTGTAATGAAATATAAATAAACCCAAGAAATCTAAAATGTTGCCAAAGACCAAAAAACTAAAAAACTATTTAAGCAATTTCCCGCTTGTTGGCACACAATAGTTAACTCCAACCGATTGTAATAGTTTTTAGTTTTTTGGTCTTTGGCAACATTTTAGATTTCTTGGGTTTATTTATATTTCATTATACACAGACTTTGCATTTTCCGCTGATGAAGGGTGATGTATCTCCCGAAACATGTCCGGATTATACGGACTTTTATTGCGTATTTTAACGTTGCATTTGTATTTTAATAAAGGTTATTTTATTAAAAAAAAAATTCGGTATTTAGTTAGTTGTTGCTATATTTGAGAAACTACATCAAATGCGCTCAATGGAGATTTTGCTCCTTCCATTTTTGTAGCCATTTAAATTGTATTCAACAAGAAAAGTATTTAGCAAAGACATGTTTATATATTTTAATATTAATGAAGACTAACACTTATGAACTCAGGTAGCATGGTCTTTTGGAATGGGTCTATCCTTTTGTAGGCAAGTAGAATCAACAATACCCAATGTATAGTATTATGCAGGTCACGTCATATTCCTGATACCATCCCTCGGGGTACAATAATTACTTTAGCCTAACGAATAGAGTATCGGCGTAGCTTGCGAAATGTTCCGGCTTCAATCCCAGTAGATCGCCAAGCGCACCGCTTTACAAATGTGATCCATACGTGATACTGTAGCGAACTGTGGCCTACCGATATTGAAACCGGGACCATTCACATGCTACACCGATACTCTATCCGTTGGGCTAAAGTAATTATTGTACCACGAGGGATGCTATCGGGTATATGAAGTGTCCATCACAGTATTTTACAAAATGGAAAGACATGTTGCTTTTACAGCGACCAACGCGTTATATATATATATATATATATAATATATATATAATATATAATATATATATATATATATATATATATATATATATATATATATATATATATATATATATATATATATATATATATATATATATATATATATATATATATATATATATATATATATATATATATATATATATATATATATATATATAAAATAATATTTTTAATTCAGATTAATATTTTCACAGTCCAATGTCATTTCGAATATAGGGAGCATTCATTTATTATCCCCCTGTTTTTTATTCTTTTGTACACACCCTATCCTCATGTCACGCACTGTCACGACTTCACGTTAGCCTTCTTGTTCTGAAGTCCAAGTCACGATGAATTTTTACAGTTAAAAAAACGATCATTTGCATAATGTGTCATTGTGCATCCATTAAGTGTATTTTACCAAACATCCCATTAGAAAGATGGGGGACTTCTAAAAAAAGTCCTTTATATCAAAATTCGTAAAAAAATATTTAACTTTTTCTTATCTACAAAGTTTTGCTACGTCACACAATCAGAGAGATCCCCTCCCCCTGTGGCGCATGATAGACCTACCCCTAAGAAGTGCTTGTCGTAATAAATAAACGGCCCCATATAAGTTGTGTGGGGTGCAAGCTCAGGGGTTGTTCTCGTCACCTAATAATGGTTGAAAAAGCCGAAGCCGTGTTTCCGGGTCTTTCCTTCGAGATATATCCAGAGGGACCCTGGGGCCCAGTAGTAAAGTATTCGGCTAGCAATAAAAGGATTGGCGATCTAATGGTCGCATATGAGTAAGAAAGTGAGGGGCTCAGAGGGCTTGTTAATTTCTTATGAAGTGTCTGCAATTAACTAGATAATTAAAAATTATTGATAGTAAGCAATTATTTATTAAAAACTAATTGCTAACTATTTATTAACAACTAATTGCTAACTATTTATTAACAACTAATTGCTAACTATTTATTAACAACTAATTGCTAACTATTTATTAACAACTAATTGCTAACTATTTATTAACAACTAATTGCTAACTATTTATTAACAACTAATTGCTAACTTTTTATTAAGAATTAATTGCTAACTATTTATTAACTAATGTTAATTAATGAATAATTACTAATTAGCATGACTGTTAATAACATTTAATTGTTTATATTAGTAAATATTCTGCGAATGGAACTAGTTTCCTCATAATGTTTTAATTGCTACGCCACTGCTACAGAGTATGAAAGTTTCTCCGATAATATCGTCCGGTGGCCTCCTGAGATGAGTGCAACGTTGACAGACAATACGAAGCTGATTAGATCCACAGACTCAAATCAGATGCGAGGCAAATTTTTTTGCTGTAGCATTAATTTTTAAACTTTTTCCTTTTAATTTCATTAATGAGTAGGGCTCTGTAGTCAGTTACTATCAGTTTATTGTTGTGTGTTTAACAAATTAGAAAGATAGTTTAATTTCCCTCTTTGTTATTTTAATAAAATATTCTGAAAACTATTAAGTAGAAACACATAATAAACTCTTTATTAATCGTATTATTATTATATGTTTCTACAAAACAATATAAATTTAAAATTTAAAAAAAAACAACGTACGTTTATAACGTTAAATCGTATTTTATTTCAGAAATCAGATACCTGCAATTTAAATATATATATAAATAAAGGAATAAATATTACAATATAATTGCAGGCAACATTCACTTCGAGAAGATGCTAATACTCTAAATTGTTTTAAGCAAAAAATCTATATTAATACCAAAGATAGAATGCTTTTCTATGTTTCTTGAAAATTATAAAACGTACACTTAGCTGGTTTCTTTAATAAACGATTAAATTAATTGAAATCGTTCTCATTATTAATTAAATAAATTACGTGAAAATAACGACAAAATGAGTTTAAACCAAATATTTAATATGAGCAATTTACAAGCATCTGTTTCGTCAAAAATTACGATCTTTCTTTCAAATTAGCATGTAATTTTTATCAGGGCGAGATATGTGCTCGCCACTGATTGAGAGTTCAGTGGCGTGAATGTGATGGGACGGAAGGATTATTTTCATAACGCGATGATTTGCATAAATATCCGAGTGAAAAAACTCCGAAATAAAATATCCGAGATTAATAACTGATTAATAATGTTAAATTTTTGTCGTAATTAGTATCAGGGGCGGTCATTACTAATGGCGGTTCCTGAGCACGGAAACTGATGGGGGAAGAATAGGATCCTATCCGTATGTCCTTTAATTTCCATAGAAACTTCTAGTTATTTTTTTATGTCGTTGGCTTACTTCAAAACCACGTAACTCTAAACCACGGATTCATCAGCCGTAAGGAAAGCTGCTTGGCGACGAAATTCAAGCTCGAAAATTACGTGACTTTTTAAGCCAATCCTTCATCTACAATCTAAGCTCGGGTATTCCGATCACGTCTTATTTATAAACAATTCCACATTTAGAAGTGCATCGCTTGAATTTCGTTGCCAAGCAGCTTCCTCTACGGCTGATGAATCATTGGTATGGAGTAATGTGGTTTGTGAATAAACCGATGATATAGTGCGCACTCCGTCTTTACAACAACCGCCATTTCAAGTTCAATCGGTTGATTAGTTTCTAATGCCTCAAGGCTTTGTCCCGTTGTGTGGGTTACAATGCCCTTCATTTGAACTGCATTTATTTAACAATTACATTCAATTATGTTCTAATCAATTGTAAAACATAGTTTTATTTAAGATATAAAAAAAACACGTTACTTTATTTCGCAACAACAGTTTTATAAAAAGTAAATTTCGAACAATAATGCATATTATTGAATGGCTAACCAACAATTGAAATATACGTAATTAATTTCAATTAAAGTAACAATCTAAATTGTATTTTTGTATTTTTGCTGTCCATTGTTGAAATTTAAAAGTTTAATTCGCCATTATCAATTTCGTGGCAGAAATAGTTTCAAAATGACAAAAATCGACGTTATCTTCGCTTTGTCTGTCGTCACGTATTTTATTTGGCTCATTTTCAAACTCCTCGTCGTACAAGATGTTCTTTTCTGCATGCCTATCGTCTTTTACCTCTACCTAATACATATGATCACCAAAGAATCGCAAAGCAAGTGTTCGGAAATTCCCAACGATCAACTGTGTGGAATAGATGTTGACATCGAAATTCCCAAAGATCAACTGGGTGGAACAGAGGTTGACATCGAAAGTCCTAACGATCAACTTTGTGGAACTCGGGTGGACATCGGAAGTTCTAAATATCAACTGAGTGGAACTGAGGTTGACATCGAATGTGTCAAAGATCAACTGTGCGGAACAGAGTTTGATATTGAAAGTCCTACCGATCAACTGTGCGGAACAGAGTCTGACATCGAAAGTCCAAACGATCAACTGTTCGGAACAGAGGTTGACATCGAAATTCTCAACGATCAACTGGGTGGAACAGAGGTTGACATCGAAATTCCCAAAGATCAACTGTGCGGAACAGAGTTTGACATCGAAAGTCCAAACGATCAACTGTTCGGAACAGAGGTTGACATCGAAAGTCCTAACGATCAACTTTGTGGAACTCGGGTGGACATCGGATGTTCTAAATATCAACTGAGTGGAACTGAGGTTGACATCGAATGTGTCAAAGATCAACTGTGCGGAACAGAGGTTGACATCGAAATTCCCAAAGATCAACTGGGTGGAACAGAGGTTGACATCGAAAGTCCTAACGATCAACTTTGTGGAACTCGGGTGGACATTGGAAGTTCTAAATATCAACTGAGTGGAGCAGAGGTTGACATTGAAAGTCTCAACGATCAACTGTGTGGAACAGAGGTTGACATCGAAAGTCCCAACGATCAACTTTACGGAACAGAGTTTGACTTCGAAACTACCAAAGATCAAGTGTGTGGAACTGTGGTTGACGTCGAATGTCCCAACGATCAACAGTATGAAATGGAGGTTGAAATAGATGACGCGGAATCATGTGTTGACTGCCATCAGCAGCTACAAACAAACAAAACAAAATTTGGAGACAGGTTATTTCAATCCACAAGGAGGCGTCTCTACTCAATAGGACATTTCTACAGAGGACTGATGTGCTGCAGTAGAAAGCGTTCAAGCCAAGAGCCTTTGATCGAGTGAAATGCCTTTCACACAATTTCAAAGGAGAGGCCAAATAGTTATACAGATAATTTTGTTCTTTTTTTTTCCTCATTTCATTTGTTTAAATTTATTTCGTTTCTTTTATCGTTTATTTTGTTTCTTTTCTCCGTTTTTCGTTTCTTTTCTCCGTTTTTCTTTTTTTTTCTCCGTTTTTCGTTTCTTTTCTCCGTTTTTCATTTCTTTTCTCCGTTTTTCATTTCTTTTCTCCGTTTTTCATTTCTTTTCTCCGTTTTTCGTTTCTTTTCTTCGTTTTTCGTTTCTTTTATCCGTTTTTCGTTTCTTTTCTCCGTTTTTCGTTTCTTTTCTCCGTTTTTCGTTTTTTTTCTTCGTTTTTCGTTTCTTTTCTCCGTTTTTCGTTTTTTTTTCTTCGTTTTTCGTTTCTTTTCTCCGTTTTTCGTTTCTTTTCTCGTTTATTTCGTTTCTTTTCTCGTTTTTTCCCCCGTTTCTTTTTTCGTTTATATCGTTTCTTTTCTCGTTTATTTCGTTTTTTTTCTCGTTTTTTTTCGTGTCTTTTTTGTTTCTTTTCTTGTTTATTTCGTTTCTTTTCTCGTTTTTTTTTTTTCGTTTTTTTTTTTCATAGCTTAGTCTGTATAACTCTCTTTTGCCTCTCCTTCGAAACTTTGGGCTGTAATGGAATCCTTCTCACGATCTGTATTTGTGTGTTTAAGAAAATTTGACTTACAATAAACCGGCTATTTCAAAATGTGTAGTTATTGTTATTCATATTTAATCACAGACATTAATAATTTTTACTGTATTATACAGGGTGGTCACAAATTGTTGGCATGGTTATTGTTCTTCTGTTCACATTTAGCTATATTGGCGTAATAAAACAATTTCCAAACACTTCGTTTATAATTTAAATAAGTAGCTGTTTTAGTAGCAACTACAACAAAAATAGTTAAAGCCCAGAAAAATGAATTGATTATGTGTAGTTAAACAGGCAAATAATGGCAATCGCCTAAGGTTTTGTGACTACCCTTTACGGTTGAATTTATTTGCAAATTTTAAGGACTTGCTGTTTAACTTCGCACAAAGTATTCACATTGAAATCAATATAAAACAGCGTTTAATTAACAATTCCACATTCCTACATTTCAAAGTACAAGTATGTCCCTTAAAGTAAATTATTGATTATTTCAACTAAAGTGTTTCGGTGTTTTCTTTTAGATGTATGTTAATCTTGATATATCTAAGAATTTGAAAAAGACAGCTTCCGTCAGAATAATTGCATTATCACTCAGGAATTTGTTTCATATATTCCTTTTCAGTTAATTTTTTAAAGAGGTTTTCTTTTAGAGTGTTCTTTTTTTATGTTTTAAAGTGAATAACTATCAAAATAAATGAGTTATTTGTGAAACTGAACATTCATCTCAGCGAATACCAAACATATATTTAGTGGTTTATGTGACTTGTTAGTTTTTATTTAAAAAAAAAACAGGGGCTGTGACGCATAGGCGGGGGAAAGGGATGGACTCAGAGGGTTCAAACTCTCCCCCCCCCCCCGCAATAAGATTTCAAGTCAAAATTTTCTACCAAAATTTCAAATAAGAACTTAGATTTCCAAATTTTTTCATACACTTTACGAAAATTATGTTAATTCTAATTTTAAATAATAACACAATTGTTAATTTTTAAAGAAATTTATGTATTTTACTAGATAATTAACAGTTGCAAAATTAACAACTAATTGCTAATTACAAATTAGAGCTCATTTTTTTATGTTGGCAAATATTCCGGGTATGGAACAACTTGAGCCCCCACCATAATTTTTTAATTGCTACGGCCCTGATTTGCCGGAGGCTTGCCATATTCATTCTAATAAAAGTTATCTAAAAATGTACACAACTTCCACCGGTTTGTGTAAGAGAATGGTGCACGCTGAATCTGTTCGTGATTCAATGCCCTAATTCCTATTCAGGTAGCGTCGGGTACCAGCTCAGGAGCTTTTGTCAGCATCTGACAATGGTTCAAAGATACGAGGCAGTGTTACGACCGTGTGAAAGCTACCTGAATAAGAGATAGACCTTTAACCGTCGCCAATTGCCCACTGTGCAGCTCTAGTCCAACATTAATCCGCCAACCAAATGGAATAGATTCCGAACCATCACCCAATATCCCATTATGCAGTACTTCGCTAATTCAACCAACCAACTGCATAAATCGATGACAATTTAACAACAAAAGGAATTCCGAAGTCCGGCTCACGGCCTTGACCCTTAATTACATTTCAACTTCGCCGCACAAATCCAGATCAGTTTTACAAACATTCTCCTACCCAAATGATACATCAATGGTAATCGTCTTCCACCCCCCCCCTCTCTCTTAAAACAAATTAAAAATCATTAATTACCGACTTCCGCCTCAGAAAACGCATCGTCCATTGTTTACGAGTCAGGCCGGCCTATCGAGCTGTCGCATCTCCCCAAAATGTTTTGGGCCGATAACTGCATATAAACGAAGATATTAGGACTGCGTAATTACCGAAGCTCCTTATCCTCTCGACATCTCTAGTGCGAGAGGAATTCAGATATTGGCAGAACAATGGCGACACCATAAAAATGTATTTTGTGTGATGGAAAAAAAAGGGTTTTGGCGGAGATGGGTATCTCTCTCATTCTGGAAGGATTTGACACCTGCGGGAGTAAGTGATGCGATTTGTTATTCGTCGCCATTATTATTTTAGATGTGTTCTGTCTTCTTGTTTTGTTTACGTCCATCCATGGGTTGGGTTAAAGGTTATCCTGTACATGCCACTGTGCAGGAGACGTGCAGGGCCCGATTAAGACTTCAAAGCAAGGGAAGTCCGCTTTCGAATGGAGGCACCCACTGCTCTCAAATAGTACATGGGGCATCAAAAACTTACAATGCACTAAAAATGTATTGAAACACATTAAAAAACTATTGAGTATTCCTAATCTTTTGTATTCATTAGATTTTCTCTTGGGCCTCCGTGGCCGAGTGGATTGGGGCGTCAGCTGGGAATCCAAAGGGGTCCCCGGTTCGAGCCTTTGGGCGGACTAGATTAAAGAATAGTAAAAAGTAGTGATATTGCGATCGGAGGGTTGCCAACTTCGCTACAAAAATACTATAATGTCGTCCAGAACATCCACAAAAATTAACGGCGTGCATACGGGACTGGTGCACGATAAATCTGATCGGGGTCCAAAGTCCCGACGTCTATTGAAGGCGTTGGGTGCCAGTTCAGGTGTTGCCCTCGTCATCTGACCATGGTTCAAAAATACGAGGCATCGTTCCCGGGTCTTTCCTTCGAGATAGGCCCCGAACCGTCGCCAATAGACCAATGTGCAGCTCTAGTGCGACGTTTATTAACCAAAGCAAAAGCGAAGCAAGATTTTCTTTTTCCTAATTTACGAACAGATTAAACCACACTTTAATAATTGAGTAATTTTGTTTTACTAATATAAGTTTCATTTTTTTTTCAAACAATTTAGTAGCAAACTAGTCAAGGATGTAAGTGTATTTTTAGGGTAGGAGTGATTAAGGCGGCTTCTTAACATTTAAAGTACAAATCCAGGCTTCACGTGCCTATTCGGTAATCGGGCCCCGGGAGCATCGGCTAAATAAGGCTTTAGCACCTATCTTAATAGAGGTTTTAAAAAATTCTATATCGGCAACATTCCATTTGAACTATGAACGATATTTTAAAATTTCTGTAAGAATAACACTTGTTTTGGTTCCTTGTATTCATCTTTGAATACGTTTCATATATGTTATATATAAATTTTAAATTACAAGTTAAATTACAAGTTTTTATATCCTTTTTCAACTACACGTAGGGTAAAATGGGTAGTTAGTGGGAAATCATAGAACTTTTTGTATAGAAAGACATTATTAAAAAAAAAAAGTCAAATTAGTAACTTAAATTAAAATAGAATAAATAACAGTCATCAAGTCTTGAAAACTCAGTATACCCTGAAAAACTCAGTATATAAAAATTCAGTAAAATCAATAACAATCTTTCTAAAAAAAGTTCTAATCCGCAATTTACAAAAAACTTATGATAATGCGGTGCATGAAAACTTTTATATAAACTAGATAAGTTGAATTATTTACCTTTTTTATTATTTATAAAGAGTAATTTTTTTGTTTTATTTTTCTTTTAGAATATTTGCAGTGTTTACGTTATTTTTAATGAGTTTAGAATTTTTTTTTTCTAATTTGTTATTGGAATGTATTAAAATATTCCTTTTCTATACAAAGCCCACAGGAATATTGGTAAATAATTCAACTTATCTAGTTTACATAAAAGTTTCCATGCACCACATTATCATAAGTTTTTTGTAAACCCAAACAAATCAAATTTTGGACTTTATTTAAACCACCTATAAATTTGATATTTATCTGAAATGTACTTTATTAAACGAAGTTTTGTTTTAAAAAAAGAGAACGAGATTAAATCGCAAGTTTAACAATGTGTTATTTATGTTTAATTTCCAATGTACCCATTTTACCCCACCTTTCCCTTTCCACTTCAAATTTACGACAGCCCATTTTTAAATTTACGACTGCCCCTTAGAAGTTCTGTCAGTAGCACTTTACAAATAGTCAACACCGGCTACAGTTGGTTAACTTTATACATATCGCTATTTTACTTCAATACTTTTATTAATGAAAAACCTATTTCGGAATAGGTTGTCTCACCCAGCTTGACATGAAGATATTGGAAGAGGGCGGTAATGACCTCCACCCCCCCCCTTCCCCCTCTCTTTGGCACTTTGCAAGTGTCACAACTTATGACACACAACCTGCGGGGAGCCATTATTTACCGCTGAGCTTTTGTTCCATTGACAGTTTCTCTGCCTTCTCACGAAAAAAGATTTCGAGATTTATAAGTTTTTTTTTGGCAATGGTACGTGACGATGTTGCCACCTCATTCGTCATCTTGCACCCCCACCCCCCTTTCTTTTTCCTTAAGACGATTTGCTCGTATCTTAGTAAACGACATGTATGAGTTGTCTCGTATCCATCTGTTATTCCTGTACCAATTCATATAATAAAGCAATAGATGGAAAAGTTTTTGTAAATTGAATATCTTACGATTCTTCTATAAGTTATTAAAAATATACCTTCTGTTTTCCTGAATAGTATCCAAAACCCCCCCCCAAAAAACTTTATATTTCCAAAAAATTTAATTATTGATTATCGTCGTACTAGAGCTACAAAATTGGAACCGGCGTAGCTTAGCAGTTTTCGACCCAGACTCAGCACTAGTGAGGGCGCGGCATCGATTTGCGGCATGTGTGTAGCGATCTGGTAATCAGGGGGTCAGATACGTTTCTTTTGCCAATTTCGTTTATTTTGTCACCAAGAATAATCCGATGTGTAGAGGGTCCGCTGCACCTGTCTCGTATACACTCCAGTATAAGAGGGGGCAGTTTAGACAGCTTTAAGTTATTTTGTATTGAATTTGACAACGCTCCGATCGCAAAATCGCTACATTTAATTATTTTTTATCATCTCTTCCAGCCGTATCGAACTCACAATCCTCCGATTTCACTAGACGACGATACCCCAGGGCCACCTAAAAATTTGGGAACAGAGAGTATGTTGCGAATTTGAAAATGGGATGCATTTCAGAAGATAGTGACGTTGTTGAACGTGATATCTTAGACCAATATAGGGGGTAAACAAAACATAAAAATCTCTTCCTAAATGTTACGCATTACGAGGCGACCCCTAACCGATTCGATCGCTAAAAACATCTCCAATATCTCAAACCGCAACTTAAGCAGCTCCATCTCATTCAAGAAACGTTTTTCCTAAAGACCCCACAAAGCAAAGCCGATTTCTGCTTATTATGAATGGGGATGATAAACAGGAAGTCCACGCTACAACTTCCTAATGAGGGAAAAACTCCATGAATGAAACATCAACTCGATTGTAATTGGTCAATCCCCTCAAATGACGGCATTAGCAAAGTAAAGCCATTTTTCAAAGAACACTATTTGATCAATCTTAACGAACCCAAAAAAAAAACATTTTTTCCTAAGTGACTTTCCTTTGTTTTCTGCCTTCCGTCTTCATAATATATCGGAAACGGAGGCATACTTCTTATGAAGGTATTATCGCCGGCTCTTACCTTGTCATTATAGCTTGAGATCGCGTGTGGTTCTAGGAACGGGTTGTTATCTAATAAGAACAACTCGTTTATACGGTCGTTTTATTTTAATGTAAGGGTTTTTGTTCCCGATTTAGTAACGGGTCGAAATCGCTGGTCATTTGGTCCTTTTAAGGTATTCATTTCGTTGTTATGAATTAAAATGAGTGGCTAATGCTTGGGTTTGTGACAGTATGCTTTTGATCGAGGATCCGTTTCCGATTTTCTGCCACTTTTTTGTCATTGGCATTCGCTTAATTTCTTCACGTGCTTCATGTAAATTGGAACCTGAAGTAAATTGGTTTATGTGGTAGTTAAATGTGAAATAAAGCAATTCTGAAGTGTATTGTTTTGAGTAAATGATCAAGAAGATATGTTTTAGGTCAGTGGTCGGCAAACTCATTAGTCAACAGAGCCAAATATCAACAGAACAACGATTGAAATTTCTTTTGAGAGCCACATTTTTTAAACTTAAACTATATAGGTAGATATATTGTTAACTTAATTAGGGTACTCCTAAGCTGGCCTTTGCTAAAATTGTCCTCAATCTGCTTGATGTGCGTTCGCTAAGATCAACCCCTTCCAGCCCTTCCATCCACACTCGTCTTGTATTTCGTATATCTCCTTTCGTTCATCCTCTCTATATGTCCAAACCATGGAAATTTAAGAATATTCTAGTCGCCTGTACCTTTTTAGAAAATAATTAAACTTTGTATTGATATAATTTAATCAGTAATTTGTAAAATTATTTCATTTACTGTAAAACATTCCAAAATATATTTGTTATTTATAATGATAAAAGAAAGTTTATGTATGTGGATCACACCACGCCAACTTTCCCTGCGTATAAAAGGCTGACATTTATATATAAATGCTATTCTTTTTGAAGACATGAGGTTCGAATTCGTAAAATTCCATTTAGGTTTTTTTTTAATGATTTTAGCAATTTTAGAAGTATTGCATACAGATACACCTTTAAAATATATTTCCGAGCTCCTAAAACTTCTCTGCTGGCTTAATCGATAGATTGCTGGACTTTGGAACAGTTAGGAACGGGTTCGTGTCTCGGAAGGGTCTACACATTTTTTAAAAATGTATATATACCTTAACGAGGGGAGGGTGTTGAACAGATATTTAATTTTACTATATTTCTACTTCTGTGACCCGAAAACTAACAACAACAAAAAATATGTATTATGTAATTAATGAAAAAATTTCAAATTTGTAAAGAAAATCTACTTTTGGAGTTGAGTTATAGCAAAAAAAATCGGGTACATTTTTCTAATAAATTATTGTAAATATAAATATCAATACTTTCTGAAATATAAAATAGATTAGTGTATGCAACTTTTGAAACCAACAAAATTTCAATATTAGTATGGATATATAATAAAAAAAATATTAAAGTTTTTTAACTTATTTTTAGACAAACAAAAGTATACATTTAAAATTATATACATTAAAAATATTTATATAAGAATATTTTTACATATTCTTTTAGGTTCCATACGTTGCATACGCCATTTAATTTGTATTTCAAAAAGTATTGTTTTTATTCACATTAGTTTATTTGAAAAATGTATCTATAATTTTTTTTATTTTAAATTGTAACAACTCCACTTCAAAGGTAGAGTTTTCTTTACAAATAAAAAAAAGTTAACAATTACATATACAATATTTTGTTATAAAAGTATTGTCATAGAAGTAGAAATATAGTAACATAAAATATCTGTTCAACAACCCCCCCCCCCCCTTTAACGGGTTTTCTTGTAATAAGGAACCAAAAACAGCTAGTTAGATCATATTTTGCTTGGTTAATAATATAATACTTTTATTTAAAAAAAAATTACTTTCTATAGTTTTTTAAATATATTTTTCTTTTTTTAATCAAATTTTAATTTTTCAATAAATTATGGACATAGAAAAAAAACATTTCTTCATACATGAATAACCTAATTCATTACTTTAATGCTTAAAAATAATCCTAAATGTTTAATATTTAACTTTTTTTGTTATTAATTTTTATAACATGTTAACATTCTAAAAGGAAAAGTAATATATTCCTATTTTGCCTTCAGTATTTAAAAAAGGACAGTAAATATTTTCAGCTTATATTTACCTTGGCAAAATTACTTGCATAGTAAAAAAAAAAAAATAATAAACTTCCAACGCGCTTTGACGTTTGACCGATATCTGGCGAAAAAGCACCTCTTGAGAAGGACCGTTTTGCTTTCCCCGGTCAAACCAACATGGCGGACACCCTTAAACTAGCTTCCCTGCCACACCTTACAGTTACTTCAATCGCCCCAATGGTGGGGGATAGGATATGCCTTCTCCTTTTATTCTTACCTCCATGGTCCAAACTATCTTAACATACCTTTCTCAATCATAATAATGACTGACAAACACTAATGTGAACAATGGCCTTGCATCTGCATGTGCATGTAGAACGGTGAACCGTAAATAAACCATTGCTCTAACAGAAACTTCCGTAACGAAAACATGTGAACCACGAAACAGTGTTGGCGTGGTAAAATCTAATTCACGCTCGTGTGATACTCGTTTAAAGTAAGAAACACAACTGAAAAAGCGTGCAATGTATTTTTTTTCTTAATTCAAAAAGTTGTCAAAGATAAGAAAACTTTGTTACGCTTTCAGAACAATCAATTTCGACACTATAACTGGGTGACAAATTGCACGATTGACAAAAATTTGGTCTCATATGACAGGAAACTACCTATGTGTGTAAAATCTATATGAAATAAAGCGAAGCATGCACAGAGGTAGTTATGCGTGGGGAATGAACGCATTTTCCTGGATGAGATTCAGCAGCCGAAGCGGACGCTGCTTGGATACGAAATTTAAGCGATTTACTTATATTGTCCTAATTTCACATTCTCTTGAATTTCGTTGCTAAGTTGCGTTCGCCATCATCCAGGAAAATGTTTCCCTTTCTAAAATAAGCTCATCAGTTGCTTTACAGTGCTACTAGTAGTTCTGGGAACAGTAGTAAACGTGTTTTTTATTTTTTTTATTTCTTGTTTTTGATGTCAAATTTAATGATTTAAAGAAAATCGAACAGCGCGTTTGGTCATAAATGTGTAACAAAGTAATGTACAGACAAACCAATTGCTGAAAGTTCGAGTTAAAACATGGACCTTGCTAACGCTGGGTCAAATATCGGTAAAAAAAGGCCATCTTAAAGTAAAATTAAATTTTCTCGCCCTAATAAAATTTAGCATAATTTTTTTAATTTAACGTTTATAACAGCTCTGACTGATGATCTGAATTGTAAAAGTGGATGGAACATAAAATAGTCCACCAAAAAAGTGTTTATTTTTTAAACCAAATGCAAAAATAAAAGTTAACAGTTGAAACAAACTGAAAATTTTCTTCCTATTTTTTTTGTTAAAAGGTAACAACTGATGATTTTTTTAGCGAATCTCACAGCGGACCAACCGTGAAAATGAACCCTAAAATGAACAAAAAAGGTCACGCCCCAAGTCGGAAGACCCAGAATAATACGACATCCATTCAATTCCATTTCCCCCCCCCCCCTCCCCTCCCCTCCTCTATTTTATCTGCTGATCTACCTTCCGAAGGTAACTAATTGGTAAAGGTCTAAGATGCCATTTAACAGAAGGAAAATAAAACTATGTCGCTCAGTCAACAAATACAGATAAGAAGTCTCATTAAAAAACTGACAAGACATTGCGTGGGCTCTTTTAAAACCCTACTCGTTAAGCAGCAGGTTGACCAATCAAAATGCGTTTTCTTTGTTTGGGATACCACTGCTTTAGGATAAGTAGCCAATAATATTCATGAATCACATGAAGGGATCATTGTGGTAATAGTGTAAATTGCGCAATGCTGTGTTAGTTATTTAGTATTGAGTTGGTTGAGGGAAATGAATGCTACTTATTACTAGTAATAAGTTAAAATTAGTTAATTAAGGAAATTAAATCAAATAACATTGCTTGGAAATACTTAAATGGGTTTTAATCTGTTAATAAAATATATTTTTTTTGTAAAAATGGTTTTAAAAAAAAATGCAATTTTTTTCATTAAGTTGTGATAATCAGATTTCTAACAGATATCTTATTTTGCAACTGGATGAAGACTTTTAACTGGTTTTGCAACTAGATACTTCGCCATTTTTAATAAAAAAAAATTGTTCAAGAAGCAAAAGTCACAATATACACATTCCAGCCAACAGAAATCAAACTATGGCTGACGCTCATGTTCGCTGGTTGGTTGGCTGGAGTTTTATGGCGCAAGAGCCAAATTCGGCTAAGCTGCGCCACATGTTCGCAGGATATAGCTACTTTTGCCTTAGTGGATTTTTTTTTTAGTTTTTATTAACAAAAAATTGTTTTTATTCTTTTATTATGTTTTAAAATTGAATCCAAACTAATAGAGTACACCTATTAACACCTAAATTGTAATTTTTCGAATTTTTGGATATAACTGCTTTTGCATCTGAGTTACTCAAATGGTAAAGTTACTTTTACTGCAAGTAGTTCAATTAATACTCTTACTACATCTTAAATCTTAGTATGACTTGTCAGCAAGGTTAACAACGAAAATTAAGATTTTGGCAGTTAAGCACTGTAGAAGCAACATTCGGCACAGCGGCGGGTATTTGCATTGGTAGAGGAACAGTATTACTAATGCTGATTTAGGATAAGTAATACTGCAAAGTGTTTCTAGATATACAAAATTTAAAATTTCGTGTAATATTATTTTAAAAGGGATATTATTCTCAGTTCTACAGAGTGATTACAAAAGAATATCACACATTTGAAAGGTTATATCTCTGCAAGCAAACATTTTACAGCCTTATTCTACATGATTTAAAAGATAGATACAGCTTTTCAAAGTTGTGATATTCTTTTTATATAAATTGTTATATTCTTTTTATATAAATTGTTATATTCTTTTTATATAAATTGTTATATTCTTTTATATAAATTGTTATATTCTTTTTATATAAATTGTTATATTATTTTTTTATAAATTGTTATATTATTTTATATAAATTGTTATATTCCTTTTATATAAATTACTATATTCTTTTTATATAAATTGTTATATTCGTTTTATATAAATTGTTATATTCGTTTTATATAAATTGTTATAGTCTTTGTATATAAATTGTTATATTCTTTGTATATAAATTACTATATTCGTTTTATATAAATGTTATATTCTTTTTATATAAATTGTTATAGTCTTTGTATATAAATTGTTATAGTCTTTGTATATAAATTGTTATAGTCTTTGTATATAAATTGTTATATTCTTTTTATATAAATTGTTATATTCGTTTTATATAAATTGTTATATTCTTTTGATATCATAATTATTTGACAGAATATTTAATATATAATTAATATCCATAAAATGATTTTTAAGAAAATCAAATTGTAATATGATCCAATAGAGCTAAGCAACACCAAATTTATTATTTCGGCTATTTCAACCCTCTCCGCCCATTTCTGCCCAATCAAATACTTCAAACACGAACAATTCGATACCAACAACTACTTTGTATGCGATTCCTAAACGACTACGAAACCCCCTCCTCTTCATAACCACAGAACACAAGTCCCCAGAAATTCCAAGATACGGAAGATCCGAACAACATAACAACGCCATATTTCATCTGATTGAAGCCCAGGAAGGTGGAGGCGGAAGGTATGGAGGTGGAAGGTGGGGGAGAGAAATCTGACAATGATTAACGACCTCACAAGGGCCTATCGAACTGAAAGTGCGAAGAATGTAATTTCTTTTTTTTTTCCTCGGTTGTTATCTCCCCTTGTATCGTCGAAATTTTGGAGCAGGAACTTCAAGTTGGGTCGCACGATTTTTTTTTTTAATAAATAAATTAATATCTACCTATCGAGAGGATTCGGTATAGGGAAATGTGTTGTTGGGAAAAATTTTGAGAAAAAATTCTTGTTGTATAGCTTCTTTGGCGCCGCCATGAAGAGATTTTGAAGTGAACTTGACTAGTTTTATCAAAAAGTTACTTGACTGCTTTTGTTATACAACGCAAAATTATTGTGTTACAGATTTCAAGTAATTAAGAATCTGTTACTAATTAAGCATATCAGAGTTACTGATGTTAACGTATTTTGAAGACATTGTAATAAAAGATTGTTTGTTTTATGTATGTACAAGCAGAGAGTTGTAATATTAAATAGAGGGCGCCTTCAATACCAGACTCTCGTAAGGCCGCGGTGTCAACATTGAATAGAAATACCAACATCAAGTGGTTATAGTGCTGCTACATTTGGCGTTCAGACATTTGCAGGAGTTTCAAATTTGGCGCACTTTCTTCTTTTTTAGTGATAAGGAGTTCTGTCCGTATTCAATTTCTTAACATATATGTACGTATTTACATATTTTCAAACAATATGTGCTAAATATTTCCTCTTCATTAACGAAACGAAAATATTTTATTTGTGTTCAATACTCGAAGAAGTGAAACTCTTTATATTTCTCAGGTTTTATTGTTCATATTTTTTTATTGAAGTATACGAAATAACAATTGAAAGAATGAAAAGCTTATGGTAAATTTTTTACATAAAAACGTCGTAATGCAATTATTTCAAAACTACAAGGTAAGAAAAATCTCCTTAATATATCTGTAAACTCCCTTAAATTGTGCCACTCGTTCAAAAAAAACTATATTTAAATACAAGATTAAACACAAACCCATATTACAATACTTCGATCTCGTTTAGTTCTTAAAGTCGCCAAGGCCTGCCAAGTAATATTTGGCGCATGAATGAATTGGCATTTCCACATATCACGTGGTTTCAATGATAGACACACGGAAATCAGCATTTTTATTCCTCTATTTGTATCATTACTCTATGTGTACAAGTTGGTTTGTTGTATTACGTTGCAGTACATCCTCAGAAATAACTCATTTTTGAGCAGACAGCATAGGGCCATCGATAGCAGATGCGGGGCCCGGTGCGAAGTTAGTAGCGGGCCCTCTTTAGCACACAAATTTATGGAAACATTTTCAAATTTTTAAAAAGCCAATCGGATTTTTTTTATTAACTACAAAACTATTTGATGCTACATATAATTTAAAAGGACTATTTATTCGAGAACTTCGATACCTAAAAAGTATGTATTTTTTTTTATCTATATCAGCCTATCGAATAATATAAATATATATACTTTTTTTTATCTATATTCTCTATTGAACGAGAAGACCAAATTTATGTCAGTCGTGATATTTGTCACGAAATGGATCCCTCTAGGACAGTGGTTCCCAAACTATTTTGGTCGTGGAACCCCAAAATTTGTTGCCAATGATCGCGGAACCCTGAATATTTTTTAATCAATTACTTTTCAAAATTTAATATATGATATTAAATGAAACAAGTATTATTTTGGTATTTTTAGATTTTATTGAATTAGGCAAAACTCAAAAAAAAAATTCATCATAGAAATAATTAATAAAAATACAAAACAAACTAAAATAAATGGAAAATCTTTCATGTGAAGAATGCATCTGCTTCTTTGATTCCATGATTCTCTTAAAATTGGGCGTTAGGTTTGATAACTGAACTCTCATATCTGGTGCAGTTTTTGTCGCAACATATTTTGAAAACCCAGCTTCACACAAATAAGTGGTTGCAAACGGCAATAGAATTCGAATAGCTTGTTTTGCTAAATTTGGATTATTATCGAATACATCTGCCCAGAATATTGTTAATGAAACTGTTCTAAATTTGGCTTGTATCCGAACTCAATTCAATAAAATTTTCATAATCCATGGAATGCAATCCTTTTGGTTTTTCTTTTATTTTAAAAGGATTTTGTACCCAGTAATTATCTTGATTCTCTAGGTTTGGAAAATAATCACCGAGTGATTGCTGTAAGCTGGACAGATGTGTTTTTATACCATCACAGATTTCCATATCTAAATCCACTTCATATTCTTCGAGAAATTCTTCGAAAAAATATTCGTCTGGAAACACTCGAAGTATTTTGCTCCACAGCTGAAATCCAATATTGTATTTTCCTTGAAAAGGCAACCAATTTATCTTTTATTTGCAATATGTTGACTTGTTTTCCTTGCAGAGCCAAACATAATTCGTTCAATTTTCCAAATATATCAGCAAGGTATGCAAGTGTAGATAGCCAAGTCATATTATTTAATATGTCTGATAATTCAAATTTATGACCAATAAAATAAGCCATCACAAAAAAAAATTACATACATTTTGGGGATCGATTGTAAACTTTCCGAGGAAAATGTGCATAAATTAAACGACATTCTTATTTTTTTTAATCAAATAAAATTTGTCACGCGGAACCCCTACATTTTTTTGTGGAACCCACTTTGGGAACCACTGCTCTAGGAGATTAATGATAGAAGGTAGAGGCCTAAGTTCTTCTGGCAGCACTTTTGTGCATCACATTTTAAAGTTGGAATTTTTAAACTGCTTTTTTTCTCGACAACTCAGAGCTTTCTGAATTTTCTTGTGGTAGTACCGGTAGTGTTACCAGAAGGAAGAAAAAAAAATCCGAACTTCCAGAAGGATATTGTATATTCTAACATTAACATGATATTTCATGTAGCTGATTTTTAAGACGTTTTATGTCAAATGTAAGGAAAAAAATTCACTTTATCTGTAACATTCTTATTTTGTGCGGTTTTTTTTATGAGCGCGGGGCCCCTCCAGAAGTAGTGGCCCACGTCGCAAACCCCTAAAGGGCGGTCTTATTCCTCAATCATCAAAGCTACTATCGTCAATTTCGAAAATCGTTTCGTTATTGAAAAACTTGACTTTGACGAAACAAGACTTACAATTTTTAACGAAGGTGATTTATTACGATTCTTTTCCAATATTGCCAGTTCAATCGGTTATAATTTCGAATTTTATATGTATATTTTTACAAATCAAAACAGTTTTTCGGGCTCGGTTGATAACGCGGGTGACTTCGGACCAAGAGATACTTGGTTAGAGTCGAGCCGTCGAAATCTATCTCATTTCGACAAGGATCTTTATTAGAAATCTACCTTATTTCAGTCAAAATATAATGTTCTTAATAAATACACCATAAAAATGAATCTCCTCCATTTGACGAAATAGTTCATCGGAGCATTTAGCAGACGTCTGTTTCTTCAAAATGACGAAAGTTTATTCAAATATAAGCAGACATTTTTTCCCGCTCCAATACTTTGAAGAACAAAAAATAGCATCATCAATAGACATCTGTGTTCGGAATACACTTCCCCCTAAAAATCTGCTCCATATCTATATTTAAAATGCGATTACTATTTTCTAATTGTCATTCCTTCTCACGGCTAGGACTGCCGTATTTGTAGCATAAAAATCGCCAAACCAAATGAAAAACTTCGCCAATTGAAAACAAAAATGCATAGATTCGCAACAGAAATCGTGTGTCTTTTTAGATAAAAAAATTAATTTAATATGAATATTAATCATAAAAATATATAAATAAATAAAAATATATTTCTTCGGGAGAAATACTATTTTGTAAATTTTAAATAATAAAAATCGCCAAATTGGCATTATCCGCCATCGTTGTTCGCGCCAACCAAACCAGGTGTCTTGTCGCGCACAGGCAGCTGGGAAGGGAAAATTAGGTTTATGGCTTTAAATCGCGATTACGCATGGGATCATTTTATCTGCAAATTGATTAATATACAACCGAGAATTAGTACCTGATAACCTTCGAACGTTATTTAGCGTCATCCGATTAAAAGAGGCAGGTGTGTCGCTTTTGGCTGATAAAGGGGGTGGTTTCCGAATATTAGAGGAGAAACCTGGGAAAGCTGGTCATTTATTTGGGTTAGGCGAGTTATTTGTCTGCGTCTTGCTATCATCGAATTTATGGATGTGCTTGAAGATGTTGATCAGACGGGATTTCGACCTAGAGAGTTTTTTTTAAGTTAAACTTCTTTAGCATGGCTAGTGAATCTGAATAACATCGACACGGAAATCAAAGATGAAACGGAAGGATGCGTAGTCGAATTCAGCTACACATTTAAATTGGTGTCGATGCGTCAGCTGTTGTGTGTGTGTTCGATTTATTCGATAAAGTAATGCTTCGATGAAGACGAAAGAAGGTTCACTTCAACCGTGCGCTTATAAACGTGAGGCACAAGGTTTTCTGCTGTGTTCTTTCCATTAGTTTTCCAGTAAAAAAATCATATTTTCTCCGTTAAACACAAACCAAAAGCTTTTAAACTATTAAACTTACAACTGTACTTAAGAAGGAGATTCAATAGGTCACATTTCAGGGTCTCGTTTTCAATTTTCAAATTGTTATAGCTGCATGACTTATAAATTTCTTATGTAATGGAGCTCAAATGTTCCGTTAAACCTGTGCATTTAAATCTATATTTTTTTATTTTTCGCCACTCGTTTTCATTTACTCTGAGCACACTGTCCATCATTCACATTCTTCTTTTATATGTTTCCTTAGCTGTGGTATACTGCCTTAATCAGGAAGAAGACCCTACCTCCAAAAGTATCCAAGCAGAGAGTTGTAATATTAAATAGAGAGCGCCTTCAATACCAGACTCTCGTAAGGCCGCGGTGTCAACATTGAAAAGAAAAACCCACATCACGTGGTTATAGTGCTGCCACATTTGGCGTTCAGACATCTGCAGGAGTTTCAAATTTGGCGCACTTTCTTCTCTTTTGGTGATAAGAAGTTCTGTCCGTATTCAACTTTTTAACATATATGTACGTATTTACTTATTTTCAAACAATATGCGCTAAATATTTCCCCTTCATTAACGAAACGAAAATATGTTATTTGTGTTCAATACTCGAAGAAGCGAAACTCTTTATATTTCTCAGGTTTTATTTTTCATATTTTCTTATTGAAGTATACAAAATAACAATTGGAAGAACTTCGCTTAGGGTAAATTTTTTACATAAAAACGTAATGCAATTATTTCAAAACTACAAAGTAAGAAAAATCTCCTTAATATATCTGTTAAACTCCCTTACATTGTGCCACTCGTTCAAAAAAAACTATATTTAAATACAAAATTAAACACAAAACCATATTACAATACTTCGATCTCGTTTAGTTCTTAAAGTCGCCAAGTCCTGCCAAGTAATATTTGCGCATGAATGAATTGGCATTTCCACATATCACGACACACGGAAATCAGCATTTTTATTCCTCTATTTGTATCATTACTCTATGTATCCAAGTGATGTCATGATTTTAAATGGAGTCAGATATATTACAAGCTAACGAAATAAAAGCGTTTTTTATGCTCAAGGACATGCAGTTCTCGTTCAATTGGAAAAACAGGGAACAACAAAAGAACAGGTCGTTATTTTGGTGACTGAGAAGCGCCACTGGAGTCAAAATGCTTAATATATTTGATGGATTCAAAGCGCAGAAAGAGGGGAAGAATTTTTCAGTGGAATTTCTTCTGCGTAAAACTGTAGCTGAATCCTTCAATTTCCATTTCTAACTTTGAACTGGTACCATTTTTATTTCAAGCTTCGGTTTTACAAGTACTGCTTTACCCAAGTATATGGAAGTCGGTGTAACATGCGATAACTCAATATCGCATGTTTGAAGTCAAATTGAAAAATATGTCTGAACTACTTTGAAAATTAATGTTATGTAAAAATAATTGAATACGGTAAAAAATATATTTACACTAAATTTTGTTTAGGGTCAATATATCATCTCATTGCTTTGCCAACTTTCGATTGTATAATCCTTCCCCATATAAATAGTGGGACCCACTGGGAGAGTTTTTGTTGTTGTTTGGTTGGTTTCAGTTAATTAACGTCGCACTAGAGCTGCACCGTGGGCTATTGGCGACGGTTCGGGGTCTATCTCGAAGGAAAAACCCGGGACCACATACACATTCACACATGCACCTCGTTATTTTAGAACCATGGTCAGATGACGAGGAAACGCCTGAACTGGCACCCAACGCCTTCAATAGACGTCGGGACTTTGGACCCCGATCAGATTTATCGTGCACCAGTCCCGTATACACACCGTTAATTTTTTGCGGATGTTCTGGACGACTTTTCTAGTCCAGAACATCTAGCGTTTGGTAGCGAAGCTGGCAACCCTCCGATCACAACCCACTAGGATAGAAAAGACAGTGGCTAATATATCATTGTGCAGCTCTAGTATGACACTAATTCCACCAACTATATTACAGGAGGCTTTTTCCTTGATATTTTAATACCAGACACGACCAACGTCAGAACATTTGGTCAACGAAACGACGTGCAGCGAACTACGAACCACGCATGCATCACGTGACGAGGGAGGTGTGCGCCCACAAGCAGCAGCTGGCCACAGGTGACAAGTAATTTGCAGCTTCATTAATACGGATCAGGGATGACACCTGCGCTTCTCTACAGCACCCCTCCCCTCCAATACCTACGTGCGAGGTGCTTAGTAACTTGATGCAACCAGACAAATAGGAGAGATTGGAATAGTATGTTTTTGTTAATAAAGGTGTTCCTAATTTATTATTATAAAATTCGGGATGTAATTTGTTTTTTGGAGTCTAAGGCCCATTCTACACCGGCGTAATAAACATGCGTGGAATTTTGGAAAAGCCTGTGTGATTGGAACATAAAACCACGTGGTTTGAATGTACCAATTACAGGAGCTTCTGCAAAATGCCACACGCGTTTATACGTTCGTGTAGAATGAACCTAAATATTTCAGTTGTTTTTATTTGGGTAGTATAGCGTGGGGCTGGCATGCACACATACGTTCGTATGCACACACATACATACATACGCACACACATACATACATACGCACACACATACATACATACATACGCACACACATAACAAACGTACATACATACATACATACATACAAATATATATATTATCAGAAATACCAGTTCTACCCATGGAATGACAATAACACACCATATAGATACAAACATAATATTTGCAATCAATAGAGAATATGAGAAGCGTACATGCAAAACCAAGCATGTAAAAAATTAGAAGAAATTGGAATTAAATTTTATAAAAAAAAAGATAACTTCTAGCCATTTTGTAATATATATTAAAAATATTTATTTTATTTTAAAACTTGAAAATCCAGAGTACCAAACATTGTGTATAAATTATATGCACCTACCAATTGTTTGTGTGATTTTACTCGATTAGCGAGTTTTTGATACGTTTGATTTTGCTTCGACGCTCCTCAATATTATATATTAGCTTAATACCTTTCTTTCTTGAGGCAATAAAGACAACTCCTCCGAATTTAATATTTTTTGGATGCATGGAAGTATTATAATTAATGATAAGTTAATTTTATATTAATCCCGTGCACAGAACGGGTATTTCAGCTAGACGTCCGCGAATAACTTAATTTATTTAATTAAAGTGCAAGGAAGAAATCTGCTAAATTTAATTTCTCTGGGTATAGGAGAAGTTGGAGAATGAGTTACGATAGAATTTATTTTAAATTAACACATTCACTTTTCTTTATTTCTTTTATACACAAAATATACGAAAGTAGTAGAAATGACTGCGGTCTGAGGGTTCGTTCCCCCTACAGCAACCTTCCCTCCGTTGCATAAGACGATGACTTATGACATCGGGATGAACATCCACTGTGGTCCGCAGGTCACACCATTCACGAGACTTTGATCTTTCGTAATTAATTTCCTTCTCTGCCCGACGCCCGACACTTTAATTATTTGGCGAGGATATCCTCTTTTGTTCGCTCTGACGTTCCTTCGATTCCCTCCGCGAAGCACCAGGGCTACCAACTTCGATATTTGCGAGAGTCGCCAAATTGCAATGGAATAAGTTCGCCAAAAATTATTATATTGTTTGGGTGAATTATATGGGTATTTTAAGGCTGTTACGTTGTCATAGAAATTTTGAACAGGAGTCAAGAGCCATTTTCGAGCAACCCGAGTAACCAAAGTTACCAAAATCAAACAATGGTAGTTTGATTTTCTAAAAATTTCAAACAATGAAACTTCTTTCGGAATGTTATATTTTGATGATTGCTTTATGTATCGCTACCCGTATGCATATGTTAGTTTATGCCGTTGCAGTAACCGTTTTTGAAATATTGAACGAACGAAAGTCATATGATACCAATATTGGGAGGGGGTGGTAAGTCTCCCATCCCCCTTAGCGAGGGCCCTGTTGCCAACTAGGTTTGTGATTTTATCAAGTCGACAAGAATTTACCAACCCTAGGTAACCCCCCCCCCCCTCTAGCGAAGGTCCTGTTCCAGGTGTCTGCCAAGTGCCCCGCTATGCAAAGTTCAGAATTAATATGTTGATTGAATTAAAGCATAGAATATTCTAGTTGGTTCATCCTTGGCCCAAACCTTCTTTTGGAGAGCAAGGAAGTATTAAAAATAACCAACACAACGAATCGTCGCCAAACTAGGCAACCTTGCCAATAAATAAGTCTTAGGGATTACATTGTTAGCACTGCAACACTGTCACATTCTCAGACCCATACATCATATTTTAAGGCGACAAGGGTCCTTAAAAAAGACGTCGGTTTCATGTCGAATTTCTCTAGATTGATTTTATGAATGAACAATGGGGGGAAAAGAACACAAAGGTAAAACGATGGTTGAAAAAAAATTAAGATTACTAGGATTGCCCGATTGGCTGGTTTTTAATTACGCCAATAACGTGAGGGACAACCGACGACATGCTTAGGCCTCCCAATGTGATGGTCATACTTAGAGAGCAAATAAAGAAAACGTGTTTTGTCAAATTTAAAAAAATGATATTGTTACATCACTAAATTCACCTAGAAATTTTCTATCGAACTAGACTATTTTATTAGTTTGAAACACGTTTTGTACCAATGAAATTAACTTTACAAAATTGGAATTTGTTTTCGAATCAACGCATTTTGAAAAAGTTATTTGCCTTTTCTAATGAATCGCTTCAATGTGACAAAATACGTTTTGATTGTTTGTTCCTCACTAATTTTCTGGTTCCAAACCGGTGGTCCGTAAAAGGATCGGAAGTGGTCCGATGGAGCTTGCTAATCACAAAAATGTTATTTGAATATTTTTTAAAAAAACATCTGTTAATGTATATCCTTTTTATACAAAAAATAATAAATAGGATAAATAATATTTATTTGAATCAGTGGTTTCCAGTCTGTAAATGGAAAAAGACGACCCGAGTCTAAAATTTGACATTTTGCAAAATAAAATAATTAAAAAATTGAAAATAATTTAAATGGTAAATACAACTCGAAAGTTTAATTATTTATTTGCTGCAATTGCCTTACTAAGGTAACATTTCAATTCATTAAAAATATAGATTTGTCTAACTTCAAATGTGAAATGTGATCTTTGAGTCTGAACCGTGTTCCCATATCTTGAAATTCCTGGGCGCAACAATATAATAAAGAAGCGGCGGGGTAGTGGCGGGAAGTGAAAGTAACACTTCTTTACCAAAAGCAAGTGGATGTACTTAAATTGTTGTCCGATTTAAGTTTGTTTCATCATAAAAAGGACTTGTGAATGAACAATAGCTCCATAGTCCACTTTGAAAGATTTAGAAGGTCACGGGTTGGGAATCCAATTACATGCAAACACTATTCTCAACATTTATGCTTGTTTAAATATAAAAATTACTTGTCAGTCTGCTGATATATTTATGATATTTGCAAGAATACGATATTTTATCCCTGAATTATAATTAGTGCCAAAATATTTTATTTATATAAAATTTCAGTTTCAAATAATTTATGTGGGCAATTAGAAAATCTTGTACACTAAACGACTGTTATTAGTTTTACTAATGTGCCAAAATATAAAACTTCTGGGGTATTCGCAGCGTCAAGAATGTATATTAAGGCAATGCACCATTTATCCTAGCTACATATCATTAATAAAATATTCCATTATGTATTATAATAATTAAAAAGTAAGTGAATGGAGGAAGTATGTAACAGTTAAAATATTATAATTATGGTCATGGATGAAGAAGGGTATGTGTTGATCTATTTTTTGACAAACACATCAGCACGCTGTTAAAACTGAATGATTATATTTCTAAAGAAACTTTCGTTATTTCAACGAAACACTTGCTCTAAATGCTCCGATTAAATATTTCAACAAATAGGATAAACATATTCGTCAAAAGTGATAAAATATTTCTTCCTTTCGGGAAAAAAAAACCTAACAAATGTTTGAATATTTAGGCGAAATATTTAAGCGGTTCATATTTAACGAAACCATTTCTAACAGTGGAAGCATTGTAGATTGCTTATAGAGAGATACTACACAATAACAAAAATACGCTTAAAAATGAGTACCTCAACCTACTCGTTTTTCCTTGAGTACAATTTCATTGTAAATGAGCGATGATGTACACAAATTTAAGTATTCGTTATTTTTTAAAAATGAGCAGTTTGATTCAATATTGCTAATTTCAGCTTCTGTTCAAGTCATCTTAACAAAGCGACTTGACAAACTTAAAATAGTTGTTCAGAATATGGTTTTCCCACATTATTTGATGTCGATTGCTTAAATGGAAACCGAGTTATTACAACTCAATGATCTTTACTTCCGATATTCAGATTCTTTTGGTATACCTTTTTTTAACATTTCTTCTTTTTATAACTTCTTCAAGTGGCCCTGATAGTTTAACGGATAAGGCGCTAGACTGCGGTGCCTGAGGATCATTGTTCTATTCCCGGTAAGTCTTGGTTGATAATTATTAAAAGTGATTTATGAAGACAGGTTACGTAAGCAAGCAAATGCTCATTTTATTCATTTTTACACATTGTATGCATTTTTGAGAACATGTCTTTTTCAAAAACAGTTATGTATTCGCAGCCCACGATAAGCATCGAATGTACTCAAAATGAGTACATTTTGCTTATTTTTGAGTACATATATTTAACAGTACAGTGTCATGAAGGAGATCTTCGAGCATGGATCCTTCATAGTAGAGAAAACAATGTTATAATCTCGCTAACATCAAAGTGAGGCCAACATGTATGGCCTCAGACACGTTGTTAATTACGTCATTCCAGTCATAAATTTTCACTGTTACACATTTCCCAATTCATCAGCCAATCGCGAGTATTTTTTAATCCATAATTTTGAAAAGAAGTCACGTGTCTGAGGCCATTCGATCCGAGATGTTGGTTTCACGATTATGACGTCATATTCGCTCTACTACAGTCCATTCATAAGATAAAAACTCGTGTTACAGAAACATTGCGTTATAGAATTTTAAAATACAAATGCAACGTTAAAATACGCAATAAAAATCCATCAAATCTGGACATGTTTTGGGAGATACGTCTCCCTTCATCAGCAGAGAATGAAAAAGTCTGTGTAATAAAATATAAATAAATAAACCCAGAAAGTGAAAGTGTTGCCAAAGAAAAAAAAATACTATTTCAATCGGTTGGAGTTAACTATTGTGTGCCAACAAGCGGGAAATACTGGGACTGCAAATGTTTCGTTGACAATCGAAACATTTGCAGTCAATCAATATTGCTAAAAATTACGACGTTAATTAACAAACCAAACAAACCAAACCAACCGATTGAAATAGTCTTTTTTTTTCTTTCTTGGGCAACACTTTCAATTTCTGGGTTTGTTTATTTATATTTTATTACACAGACTTTTTCATTCTCTGCTGATGAAGGGAGACGTATCTCCCGAAACATGTCCAGATTTGATGGATTTTTATTGCGTATTTTAACGTTGTATTTGTATTTAAAAAAAAATCCAGTCCATTCATGCTCGAAGAAGGATATAATGTGACCACAATTAAATATGGAATAAAAGCTTTAAGGTGAAATATCTCAAAACTCACTTTTAGTTGCATACCTCCTTCATCCACTTATCCCTTCAATTGTCAATTAACTGCAATCATTAACTGAACTTCCTTTTTTGCAAAAAAACAAAATCGGCGCCAATCTCAACCCGGCGCTCAAATTAGCAGTTTGTGTCGCGTGGGCATTACGAGTGGGCCCTGACCGACCTAATAAGCAATGCATTTTGAATTATCCCAAAGAGCAGCGAGCGAGAGAGGCCATCCATACAGCTCCTCTCTATCTCTTCCCGAGATCGCGGACGCTTTCCTCCATCAATCTCGACACGCCCGTTTATCAAGGGGGCAAATCGACGAATCAAAGTCAATTCGGACTCAATCGATTCATCGAACGGGTAATTGATTAACCTCGGACCGGGTCAACGATTCCCTCCTCTTAACAACTAATTGATGGATGCTGAAAAGGGTGTGATGTGAATTAACAGGGGGTTCCCGTGGTAAAGCAGTGACGACGTTTCGCAGAAAAGAGTATCGTCATTTATATGCAATGTTTTCTTACTTGCATTGACTACTAGCTGCAAGGACTAATGTTTATAAAGCCGAACGAGCTTTATCATTTTGCATGGGAAGTTGTAAAGTCTGAAGGAAAAAAACCCGATGGGCACCCTAGCAAGAAAAAAAAGCCAACATAAAACCTTCACATCAAAATTGTGAAATTGTAAGTTTTCTGAAGGTTTTATAAAGTAATTTGAAACTTAAACTGCAGTTTTTTTTGTTTTTAGAATTTTCTAGCAGAAAATTTGTAAAAAATATGTTTTCCTTTCAATAATTTCAATGTTTCAACAAAATTGAAGTTTTCTTACAAGTTTCTTTCAATGTTTTTTTATTGATATTATAAAAGATATTGAATTTTTTTTAAATAGTCCTTATTTTTGGTCAACTGATTTTTGTGGAAAAACGATGAAATAAATTTCCTTAGTTTGCCGAAATAATTTATCAAAGCATTTAACAGGCGTCAGTTTCATAAAAAATAGTGAAAGTTTTTCTGTTGTTTGACAGAAGTAGGAATAAGAATTTTCAGACGACTGCTCCAAGGGGGTAACAGCTGTTTATAAACAGCGTGGCGTAAAACAATATGCAATAGATTACAAATGGTGTGTGAAGGTGGCTTTTCTGATTGCTATACTTAATTTTAACGTCTCTTTCCAACTTACTAATTCCAAGTTTGTACACGGTCAGCTGAATCATCATCTACAGAAATCTACAGATCCAGACCCGTGCCCACTTTACTTTGCCCCGTCCTTTTTCAGGGACAGTTGGTTGGTTGTATGGGGTTTAATGGCGCAAGGGCCAAATGTGGCCAAGCTGCGCCAAACTCTAGATGTTTCAAACCAACATTAAAATTCTAAAAATTTACACATAAACAAAATAAATTTCAAATCAAAGGTAAAAATCCTGAGTAGTTTAAAAAGATAAATAATGACGAATGAGGTGGATGATTCAATAAATAGGACAATGTGGGAGATGATGTATTAAAAAAACGATTATATAAAATTCTAAGACGAGGACAAGAAGTTAAAATATGAATTACGGAGAGAGGTTGTTGGCAATAGTGACACAGCGGGGCAGTTTCGTTAAGCAATAAGTTCCTATGGGTTGCTCGCGTATGGCCTATGCGGAGACGTGTCAATAAGACATCACATCGGCGAGATGGCAAGGACGGTAGGAACGGGATGCTGGGAAATACAGAGGCTAATTTATTAGCCGTCTGTAACCTCCAACCATCGTTCCAGTCCTTTCGCACAAGGTCCCGCAAAACATTACGCAGGTCGTCATACGGGATTCGGATATTGAGCTGGGATGTGGCATTTTTGGCAGCTTGATCTGCCAGTTCATTGCCAGTTATGCCAACATGCCCAGGAATCCAGCAGAATATAACGCCATAGCCCCGTCGGATAAGTTTGTTACTAACATTTAAAACATCATGTGCTAGAGGGTGATTCAATGCATCTGATGATAGGGATTCTAAAATACTTTTAGAATCCGTGTATACTATGTAGTTGCCAACATTTTGATGAGATATATATTTAAGAGCTTTGTATACGGCTAAAAATTCAGATGTAAAAACAGAGATGAAATGAGGTAATAAATAGCTAAAAGTGTCAGATCCGCATACAAATGCACAGCCGACGTGATTACTGGATTTGGACCCATCCGTGTATACGGCTGTATGAGTATTAAAATTATGAAGGTGATATTTAAAAATTTTATTATATACAATTGGACTAGTGGTTGATTTGTCATGTCCAGAAAACAAATTTAAAAAAGATAATTTAGAAGACTTCCAAGGAATATTATCAAAAAGAGGACGTTCCGCAACTTCTATTGAATGAAGAGGAGTGATACTCAGAGCATCTCTTATTCGCAGTCCAAAGGATGGTATGCAGGACGGACGATTCCTGAAAAGTACATCCTTAGATCTGTCCAAGAGTAAATTTTGTAAAGGATGATCTGGATGCGACAAAATACGATAGTAAAGTCGTAAAGACAACAAACTGCGAGTGGAGGCTAATGGTAATTCATTGCACACAACATAGAGGCTTTCGACGGGTGATGTGCGAAAAGCTCCAGAGCAGATTCTTAGTGCCGAATGATGAATCGTATCGAGCTTACGCAGCACAGAAGGACGAGCTGAACCATAAACGGCACAGCCATAGTCCAATCTGGAGCGAATTACAGCTCGATAGACATTCAGCATAGTGAATCGCTCTGCTCCCCAAAATGTATTAGAAAGAACTTTTAACAAATTGAGCTTTTTCATGCATGACACCCGCAAATGCTTAATGTGCGGCAGAAATGTAAGCTTCTTGTCAAAAATAATACCTAGAAATCTTGCTTCGTCTACTACTGCAATCCTATTTTTCAGGGACAGTACTTAGGTTACCGAACCCATGAGTGTATTAATGGCACGGGCCGGGATAAAATGTGAATCAACATCTGATTGTGTTTATGAAAGTGCCATTTAAATCGAGTTGAAAAATTCAGAAACGTCTCTTGTCCACTTTTTAAAACTTACGGTAAATCGGAATTTTTTTGTATAAAATTTTATTTTAATGCTTGGAATAAAAAAAAAGTTTGTTGTTTAATATGTAAAAGAAGTACCTGAACACATTGAATGTCATAAAATAGCTAGAAAAATAATATTTTTCTCATTCTATTGCCACAATTTTTCCACATTATATTACCACAATCGCTGTTGCCACAATTTTATTTTTATATAAACATATTAAATACGACTTTGTTTTCAAGAAGATTAAATATTGAAATAGAGGAAAAACAGCAGGAATAATTGATGAATGAAATTGAATAAAAATTGAAATCTCCGGATTTGGGCAAGAGACACTTTGGAACTGGAGAGCTATTTAGATGCAAGTTTCAAACTACAAAGCGGACGGTTTGTTTCTGTAATTGTTGGGCCGCCATGTTGGAATTCTTGTAGAAGACAAGAGATGTTTGGAAAATAAGTGTCTGCTCTCCCATTTATTTTCAATTAAAAAAAATCTGAAATTTTGTTGATTCTATATCAGATGGTATGCACAAATCGGCAATAAAAAAACAATAAAAAAAAGTGGACTGGAGACGTTTTGAAATTGGGCGACTCCATTAAAATAAACAATTTAAGTAACGCTTAAAGGTAAATATTTAATAAACACATGGGTACCGTTATTTGTGGGAGCGAAAAAAAAATTTAATTTAAGTTTTGTAGCAAAACATTTTTTTTATTACACATGATGGTTTTCCCGTCACTTAAATAAAATGTTATGTCAAGCATAAATGTTTTCAAATGCTAGGAAAACCACTAACAGTTCTCATTTTAACGTTGTTAAAAATAGATGCTCAAATTTGACGAAAACTTCGTTATATTTACTTTAAAAAAAGTTATTTTAAAAAAATTACAAAATATGTTTCTGATTTTTCTATTAAGCTTACAAATGACGAGATATTTCGTGATATTTGACTTATGGACCCTGAACTGTCGCCGATAGCCCACAGTGAATCTATAGTGCGCCGTTATTAAAACTAGCGAACGAAAAAATTAATCGAACCATGTTTAGCGACACTTTCGTAAAATTTTAACCTCCTTTTTAATAGTGTCGTCCAGAACATCCACACAAAGTAACGGCGTGTATACGGGACTGGTGCACGATAAATCTGATCGGGGTCCAAAGTCCCGACGTCTATTGAAGGCGTTGGGTGCCAGTTAAGGTGTTTCTTCGTCATCTGACCATGGTTCTAAAATAACGAGGTGCATGTATGAATGTGTGTGTGAATGTATATGTGTTCCCGTGTCTTTCCTTCGAGAAAGACCCCGAACCGTCGCCAATAGCCCACTGTGAAGCTCTAGTGCGACGTTAATTAACCAAACCAAACCAAACCAAACCAAACCAAAAAGCATTTTAGGTATTAATTGGTTGGCTCAACGTCCCCATATATACCTACAAAATAGGCTATTGGCGACGGTTCAGTTCTTAATTAATTCGGTTAGGGAATAAAATGTTATCGAGTATTTAATAAATCATAAATAAAAATGCCCCCCTCCCCCCCCCCCCAAAAAAAAACATAATAATAATACTTTGAATTATTATGAACCGAGAATCAGAAATCATACTTATATCTACAGGTTTTAAGACTTTCTCATACATGAATTCAAATAAAGAGTAAAAACCCATAAAGCCTATACCTTCTGGTGCACAGACCGCCATTTAACCTATGTTTTATCGTTTTCCTGGTCTTGGACTATTTCAACCGACCTGTCATAATTTAAAGACTTTTTCCCATAATTTATATTACTATGCCATTTTGGAGTCGGCCCGCCGTATAATTACACATCAGCACCTCTACAACTAAACTCCGCTCTTTTTTGTTCTTATCAACTCCCCGCTCATGATTGGATCATTAGAGGTTAAGTTGTTGTAAAAGAAGAAGGAATTATTATTAATCGGGGCTGATCAAAATTAGCTGCTTGATTTAAACCGATTCTTCTTGCCGTAAGAGAGTATTAAAAAAGTTCTGTGGATAAGGTTTTATTGTTATCGTTATCATAATTGCGGTTGGTTGCTTTCGGTTGGGTTTTATGTTTTTGAATTTATTTACATTTTTCCGATTTTATGGACATTTTCGTCTGCTTTTAAGTCTTAGATTAATGTTCGGATTACCCGATTTTTTTTTATAGTTTAAAGCTATTTAAACTTTTAGATTATTCTTTCAGCTACGTTAAGTTGTTTCCACTTATTTAATAGGGCAGGTGCAGTGATGAATTTCTCGGTCAATGATGTTAAAATTATTCTTATTATATTTATTAATATAATATTTAAAAAATTCTATTGAACTTATGTACAGCCACGGGAAAAAAAAAACGAACCACCGATGATTATTTCGTTAGTTTTTATAGTAGAGCTAAACTTAATATTCCATTTTGTAGGGAATAAAGTCTACTATACATTGATATACAAAAAGTTTGCATAGGGGACAATCTTCATACTCGAATCCGCGCCAACTTAAAATTTTTAATAGCAACACCTACTTTTGTATAAATTTTCGGTAATTTCCTACATTTATATGAAGAGATATTAGACGATATGTATTTATCTTATTTGAGGGGCTACTTACACATTGGACAAAGTATTAGTGAGACTTCGAAATGAAGTACGCTGGTAGAAAATGTTTTGGCGTTAGCCGTGTTTCTTCTTTTCCCGTGGTCATTCATTCCCCCAATCCCTTATACACCTCGCCTTTATTAGAATTTAGAATTTTATACCAATGCAATCACGGCGCTTTTAATTAGCAAAATTAGTAGATTTCTGTTAAGTTCTGCAGATTTTAAATTTGTGTATGACCCCTTAAATGATCATTTGATGCACATTTTAATATAGCCAAAAAACTACAAAGAGAAAAATCATGAAATTTTAGACATGCATATAAAACATTTTTTCTGAATCCATCGCTATCAAAATATAGCATGGTTGCTATTCATAAATTTTATGAATATTAATATCCTAATTTAAATAAACTTACAAAATATACATATAAGTAATGACAGTTAGTGTATTTTATTTGGATTGTTTGAAGTAACACAGATAAAAATATCAGCTTAATGAAATTAATATTTCGAAAGATATGATTAAAAGTTTAAGAAATTCATTTAACATTACGAGTTCTAAACTTTCGATATTCATAATTAAAAAACTACTAAACCAAATCACTTGCAAATTAATATTCAACGATAAATTTTGTCGTAGATTCTAAATATTGAATCAAAATTGGGTGTTGCTATTGGAAATTTTAAAGTTGGTGTGGATTTTAATATGAAGATTGTCCCCTATGCAAATTTTTTGTATATTGTATATCAATGTGTAGTAGACTTTATTCCCTACAAAATGGTAGATTAAGTTTAGCTCTACTAACAATAGAAGGTGAAGGTAAAAGTGAGTTTTAGCGTTATAAAAACTAACGAAATAATCATTGGTGGTTCGTTTTTTTTTTCCCAGCTGTACATGCTATTATTAAACGAGTAGCCCAGATGCAAAAGTAGCTATTTATGCACTAAAATATTTTTTATGAAATCGCGAAAAAATGTGTATGCGTGCGTGTGAGCCGTCGCCAAGAGCCCAATGTGCAATTCAAGTGCAACGTTAATTTACCAAAAAAAAACATGGTTCAAAAATAAGAGATAGTGTTCCCCCGGATCTTTCATTTGAGATAGACCCCAAACAGTTGCCAATAGCCTACTGTTCTCTAGTGAGACTTAATTCGACTGGCTAATTGAATCTATTTTTATGTCAAAACAAATACTTTTTACGGGGTTCATTCGAATGCGTTGCGCGTAACGCGAGAATCAACTCTCAATTAATCATCCCCTACCAAACATAATCAATTTCAATCAAAAGATAACAAGCGGATGATTACGAAGAGACGTCGATTGCGTATTTACACAAATCGCGCGATGGTCGCATGTTCTCGGCCCCTCCAACCACAGAGTCGCAGGGAATGAATGGGAAAGAAAGCGAATCGTGACTTCGACTTGCTTTAATATTGGGAAACAGCTTCGTCCGATTGTTTCGGATGGTTTTTCGCTTCTTTAAGGAGCGTTTAAGCTCTGGAAATGGAAGGAAGTCACGGAATCTCCGCAACTGGCTCTTGGAGACAACGTCTGATTGAGAGGTGGGAGCTCCTGGGGGTGCAAAGCTCAAGTTTAGTTGAAATTCACTTCGCATTCTCTTATGTTAGGTACTGGATTGCACTTTCCTTGTACCTAATTGCAAAATGGGAAAAACGATGAGAGTCGGACAATGAAAGTTTGGTTTGGTTAATTAACGTCGCACTAGAGCTGCACAGTGGGCTATTGGCGACGGTTCGGGGCCTATCTCGAAGGAAAGACCCGGGAACGATTGTTTCGGGTGGTTTTTCGCTTCTTTAAGGAGCGTTTAAGCTCTGGAAATGGAAGGAAGTCACGGAATCTCCGCAACTGGCTCTTGGAGACAACGTACGATTGAGAGGTTGACAGACATGGTCAGATGACATAGACGTCGGGACTTTGGACCCCGATCAGATTAATCGTGCACCAGTCCCGTATACACGCCGTTAATTTTTGTGGATGTTCTGGACGACATTCTAGTATTTTGGTAGTGAAGTTAGCAACCCTCCGATCGCAATATCACTACTTTTTACTATTCTTTAGTCTAGTTCGCGCGAAGGTTCGAACCGGGGACCCTTTGGATTCCCATCTGACGTCTTAATCCACTCGGCCTCGGAGGCCCTCGGACAATGAAAAAATATATTAAAATGTGCCTAGTTGGTTGATAAATAAACGTCGCACTAGAGTTGCACATTGGACTATTAGCGACGTATATGGGCCTATTTCGATGGAAAGAACCGGGAATAATGCCTCGTATTTTTGAACTATAGGCAGACAACGAGGATGACACTTGAGCTAGCACCCGACGCAACCTCGTAGTCGTCAGGACTCTGGAGTTCGATCAGATTTAACGTGCACCAGTCCCGAATACACGTCGTAAAAATTGGAAGCAAGTTCGGACGACGTATTTTTACCTCGCAGCGTATCTGAAAACCTTCCAATCAAAGTTCCCTACATTTAAAAAAAATTTATCAACCGTAATCGAACTCGCTACCCTCTGTTTGCTAGCCGAAAACGCACCTCGGGATGCGGGCGCCAGTGTTACTGTCACGAAAAGCCCTCAATTTGCGTGATGTGTGGTTGTTAAATGCGTAGTGCAAACTCGGATGCTTTTCTCGTCATCTGACCGAGTTTCTAATTAAGTAGGCAGTGTTCCCGGGTCTTTCTTTCGCAACCCGCACTTCAAACCAACAACTATAGTTTACTGTGCAACAATGGTGCGACATTAATACAACCAACTCATCAAAACAGCAATTTGTGTCTGGCTAATAATCTACCTTAATTTTTTTTAAATATTTTTGATTGTTTGTAGATTTCCTATGTGAATTTCATTGAGATATTTTAGAAACGAGTTTTTTTTATTATTATTTACGCATACTTTAAAGTATTCCAAATACACTAAGATTATTTTAATTTTTACCAGCGAATCTTTAGAATTCAAAACTACTGCCAATAACTCATTTTGTAGATATAGTGCAATGTATTATTTTAAAGAGCCAACTCAACAGATTTTAAAAATCAATTTATATTATTTTTACTACATGAAAGAAAACTGTTCTCGCTGGAAATAAATTGGTCTTCAAAAATTGCCTCGGGTGCACCTTACATGGTCAACTCCCTAAAAAACTGAAAGAATAAAAAAAAATCTTTCAAATGACAAACCAGAGCTTAATCTAATTGCCGACCTCATCTCTCTGTTACAAGTTCCCAGACGGAGAAAACAATGTTTGGTCCCATTAAAGAGGCAGTGTCGTCAAGTTTGGCAGAGAATCGCTGAATTTGTGAATTTAATATATATTTTTTAAATTTAAGTTATCTTAAAAGATAAAATAATTAATTGTGTATCAAAAAGTATTCGTTTCTGAATAAAGCGCTAAGTGCGTTTATCCAGAATTGAAAGAGATGCGAGCTTGTAATCGCAAGGTTTCGAGTTGTACCCTCGTCGTCCGACCATTCATTCGCCGTGTATGCACCTATCCCATCTATAGATGGGATAGGTGCATAAAAATCTGTCTGTACGAAAGTCCTCCGGTTGATTGTGATGTGAAAATTTGAAGAGTGTTGTGCCATCTTATTGTCCTCGACATCTGATCATGGGCAATATTACGAGACAGCGTCTTTTTTTTTTCCAGGGAAATAAATCTCCAACTCTTGCTAATATCCAATAAACCAACCATTGAAATATTCCTCAGTAAGTTGTTTGAATTAACTTTGCACTAGGTCTCCATAATGGGCTATTGGCGACGGTTGGGGGATCAATTCCGAGGGAAATACACGGGTACAGTGTCTCGTAATTTTGATCTATGGTAATACGAGATAACATCTGAGCTGGCACCCAACACACGCCATCACATGGCAACATTTGGACCAGGATAAATTGATCTTGTAGTTTCCTTCACACAATAAATGTTTTGAGGGACGGCGTTGGATCGAAATTCCCATATCCGAATACGAACTCGCCAAGAGCAGATTCAAACTCGCAACTCTCCGATTCTGAGATCACTACATATCCGACCAGGCCACCGCCGGCCCAAATATTTCCAAAACATTTCACATCGGAAATTTCAGAAGCATGTCGATTTTTCTCCTATTTGGCGACTCTTCCTTCTGTCAATTTGGCGATTTCCACATTTGGCAGCCTCAGTCGCAAAACCGCCGGATGACTTTTTAATGAATATTATTAGAAGAAAACCAAGCAAAAGGAAGAAGAAGCAGCTGTAAAGAAAAGAAGAAAAGATCAAAGAGTTTTTTTTCTTGTAATAAATGTCTCTGCTTCAAACCCTTTATTACAAAGTGCCCTGCGCAAGAGTAGGGAGAGGGACCTTTTAAATGGTGACACTGTAATTAAGGATTCCAAAGGGAAGGCACACAACTGGCTTCTTTCGAGGTTGTTAAGGGTTGGAACTGCTCTTATAAATCCAGGATAGCTTCAACGGTGTTTTCTTTCTTTGGTTTAAGGTTGTTAGGCGGAATCGAGGTCTCATTAGGATTGGAAGGTGAAAGACCCACCGTTTTGTTAGTAAAAAAAATCGAATTGAAACAGAAAATTTCAGATTTTGGTTATTGTTTCATTTCGCTGTTTGTAAAGTCTTCAATAGTGACAAAGTCGGTAGTTAAATGACGATTCAATAACAATTAATTTTGACCTTTTGTTAAACTTTTGTTGTTGTTATTACAATTAGAATTAAAGAAGAACATTTTTAGTGCTATCTTGCCAACCTTTACATTAGTAAAACAGTTGCCTTCAAATAGTTGGCCAGGCAGAGCTAAGAAATAGTACTAAATTGGAGTTTCACAACAATTATTTACAAAATGCAAATGCTTTAATTTTTTATTGATTTTATATAAAAACACTATTAACCCTTTGGGTACATTTGACGAGTGAGACTCGTCATCTGCTTACTTGGGCGAAGTTACGGTGGACGAGTCTGACTCGTCATCTGATTTTAAGAAGCAGGCGTTGACGTTTGCTGCACCCCCGCCAGTGGGCGTTGATCGCAAACAATTTGTTGTAGGGTCGGTCAAGAATGGGATCAATTGAACCTCACCAAATCCGTCCCATGGGCATAAAAATCTTCAAATAATTCAGTACTCAAAGGGTTAAAATGTGCTTTTTTTTAAAGTAACTTTTGTTAAATGACTAGAGCTAAGAGGACCTTAAGTCGTTTATTTAAATGTCGTACTCTTTTATTTTCAGTAATATAACTACAATAGTTTGTCCCTTTTTAGTAAATTTTTCATTTTGTTTACCTACTTTCCACCCTGGTTCGTAGTAGCCGAATGGTTAGAAGCTCGAACATGGACGCGAGTTCAATCCCCAGCATGTGTGCAGGTGATTGGAGGGTTGTCGAATTCGTTCCTTTCGCGTCCACAAATTATCCTCCGTGTGCAGGGAAATATTGCACGTAAAATCTGATTGTGGTCCAGCGTCCTGTGCCAGCTCAGTCTTCCGTCAGTAGTTTAAAATTTAAAGGCAGCGTTTTTTTTTTTTTTAAATTTTGAGATAGACCCTGAACCATCGCTAATAGTGCACTGCTTAGCTCTAGGTCGATGTTATTTCAACCAACCAACCAACTTACGCCTATTGAGGTGCGTGGAGTGCCACCTCAGGTGATGTCTTCGGGATCTGACCATGGTTGAAAATAACGAAGCTGTATCCCTGAGTCTTCGTCTTCCTTACAAGGCAGTATTCCCGAGTTCTTGGGATAAATTGTAAACCTTCGTCAATTGTCTATTAGGTAGATCAAATTCGACGTTAATTTAACAAACTTCATATATATGAATAAAAACCAAATCTAAGTTATTTACCTTTTAGTGTTTCTGGGCCGCGTATAGAGGACAGGTGCACGCTAAACCCTTTGTGATTCAATATCCTCATGCCTATTCACGTTCCATGGGGGCGAAGGGGGCTTCCTCAGATAGTATCCTTGTCATGTGACCATGGTTCCAAATTAGAAAGTAATACTGAAGGGTCTTTTCTTCGAGATAGATCCCGTAATGTCACCAATACCACAATTCATAGTTTTTCTGCGACGTTATTTCAACCACCAAGTAAGCTTGCAATATTTAAAAATGCAAAAGACGATGTTGTTTACCTTTCGGTCATTCTGGAAGTCGATCTACCCAAATAGTTGATAACTGTGACATGGTTGATTGAAAAGACGTCGCACAAGAGCTGCACAATGGGCTATTAGCGTTGGTTCGGGATCTATCTCAAACGAAAGACTACACATCTCACACGGAAACTTTTTTTCGAGATATACTCCGATATCTCGTTGCCAATAGCCCACTGTGCAGTTCTAGTTCGACGTTAATTAACCAAAACTAATCTCACATGATCTTTCATCGGAACGATTACATGCGTTCGGATAGCTTATCTATGGAGGAAGTCCTAACGAATGGAATGCGGAATACGAGCGGGGTCGATACATTAACACCTCCACGAAGGCGTCCCCCTGTCACGCGACGGCCCAAGGGCAAAGCGGGTGTCCACTTAAACAAGACGAGAAGTGTTTTAATTGGGATTTACTACGGATCTCCCCCATGCACGCTACACGACGGACGTCTAGCGGATTGCGTGGACGTCTCGTGTTTCACTAAGATGCCCCTTGCGGCGTCTATTAGACGTCGATTAGCACGAGTCAACGGTAGTGAAACTTTTACTTATTTCTTCGACTGGATAGGTATACATCGTTACAGGTTAAGATAAAAAAAATATCACGGATAACTTTGGGTCGGAAGAGTGCCGCACTGATAATCGAAGGGTTGTGAGTTTGAATCTCATCTTTATTGATTGATGGTTGAATTAACGTCGCACATAGAGATGCGCATTGGGACATTGGCGACGGTTCGGAGTCTATCTCGAAGGAAAGATCCGGGAACGCTGCCTCGTAGTTTTAAACCATGGTCAGATGACGAGGGCAATACCTGAGATGGATTTGGTTTGGTTTGGTTTTGGTTAATTAACGTCGCACTAGAGCTGTACAGTGGGCTATTGGCGACGGTTCGGGGCCTATTTCGAAGGAAAGACCAGGGAACGATGCCTCGTATTTTTGAACCATGGTCAGATGACGAGGAAACACCTGAACTGGCGCCCAACGCCTTCAATAGAAGTCGGAACTTTGGACCACGATCAGATTTATCGTGTACCAGTCCCGAATATACCCCGTTAATTTTTTGTGGATGTTCTGGACGACATTCTAGTATTTTGGTAGCGAAGTTGGCAACCCTCCGATCGCAATATCACTACTTTCTACTATTCTTTGGTCTAGTCCATCGCAAGGTTTGAACCGGAGACCCTGACGCCTTAATCCACTCGGCCAGTGGTGGCGATTCGGGGGGGCAAGGGGTGGCGGTTGCCCCCGCACTTTTTTCGGATGTTGCCCCCGCACTTTTTAATATTGCACATTTTAAAACTAAATAACAAGTCAATTGTTATACGGCATTGCCTAACCAAGGACAATTTTTGAAGCCAATCCTCCCACCACCACAGGCATTAAGGAAAGGGGGGGGGGGGGTCAGGAGTTTCAAACCCCTTTCATTGAAAGTCAAGTGAAAAAAAAACGTTATTCTTTAAAAAAAATTCCACATTTTAAAACTAAAATAAATTCTTTATCTAAATTGAGCAGCGTCGTTTTCAGATTTCCAGACAGACAGCTCGTAATTCATTGATTGGCGCCTCACATTTACTCATTCTGGTTTTTTTTCGGAAAAAGAAATAGCATATCTTTACATAGAAAATGCTACTGTTTGACCTTCAATTAAAAAAATAGATCAAATCCCCGGCTTTTATTTATGTCTGTCTATCTGATACATTAAAATAGTATCAATACTTATATATAAGAATGGAGTGTCTGTCAGTGGAATCGAACAAAACCCCTCATTTTGAGTTTTCTCCACGAATTAAGATACACTGATTCCGAAAATCACATTAAATTTTTTTTTGTCTGTCTGTCTGTTTGTCCGGATTTAACTCAAAAACTACTGCACGGATTTTTATGAAACTTGCACCATGGGAACAATCTTTTCTTAGTTTAAAATATGCACTTTGTTTCATGTGGATATCTGCAACCATTCAAAAGTTATAGAACTTTTTCCATTTTCTCTAACATTACGCCTATGGGAAATTTACATCTTGATCTTCCCCTCATAACGTTATTGTTAAAAATCACCTTGGCGACCAAAAATGTTTTTCGACAATACGGGGATAAACGATTTATTTTGATTGGCTGAAGAGTAAATGTCGCCAAATGAATTAAAAATGTCGCCAAACGAATTAAAAATGTCGCCAAATATTGCCAAACAAATTAAAAATGTCACCAAATGTTTCCAAATGAATTAAAAAATGAAATGTCGCCAAATATCGCCAAATAAATTACAAATGTCGCCAAATGAATTAAAAGTTCTCCAAATCAATAAAAATGTTGCCAAATGAGTTAAAATAGAGGTCCTATATTTAAAAATATCATCACAATGGCGAAATTAGTGTCAAAATAACAAAATTAACGTCGTTAACAAAAACCTCGCCAACCGAAGGAAGAAGATGAACCAGCTCTTTTGACTGACGCCATGTGTATTCATGTTCTGAACAACTTAACTTTTATGACAATAGTGCTTTTTGTTACGGAGTCGAATATTTCTATGGTGTTGAAATGGGCCACCCTAAAAGTTTAATTTAAGGTTTTCTATATGTATACCTCCATGTAGCTTATTTTTAAATTTTTACCTCAAAAACATATTATTGAATTCAAAAATGAATATTTGATAATTAATTTTTATAAGAAATATTGTCCGTAAATATTGACCCTTATGAAATTATGTTGAAAGAAGGAAATATAGACTCCGGTCACCAATTGGCTCAAAAAAAAAAAACTTCACCAAATACGATACATTATTTTGATTTGGAACAATGCAATATTTTTTCTTTGATATATTGCGTCGCTAATATTAAAACAAATGAATGTGAAATTTTTCTACAAAGGTTTATTGTTACTAAATGGTTAATTTTTATACAAAAAATGTGCAATTTATAACAAAAACATAAGTTTAAACAGTAGTCGCAATAGCATGTGTAAAGTCGTGAACATAAAAATAGATTTAGGTATCTCAAATACTCGAAGTAATTCTGGGTAATATTCAAAGTAAATCTGGCTTTTGATAAAGTTTATTTTTCACAGTGCACAGAAAGTGATATGCGATGGCTACTCAGACAAGACAAAATCGCGAAGCTCTTACTGTGCAAAGTAACCACGAGCAACGCCGGGCCATATTGCTAGTTCGGTAATAAAATGCATTAAATGAGATGTTTATTGTGTAATATTGGCGCCGAACAATTGCGTAATCTATAGGCCTGTAGATAGGTGGGTAGGGGTTGTCATGAGTTTTCCATTAATGTCTTTGTTTTGATCTTCGTCTGCTCTGCTTTTTAGCAAAATGAAGCGAATTGTGCAAAATTCAGTTTTAAATTACTTTAATAAAAAGAACAAATGTGAAGTTGAACATGACAGCAGTAACACAAGCACTACCGTTTCCATTCAAGAAAGCTTGTCTGTTTGCAATCTACGCCACGGAATTTTCAAAATCGCGCAAGTATACGTTTAAAGATACCATTATCTTGATTTGTAACATTTATATATCATATTTCGAAATCTTTTACATCATTCATATTATGCAATTGTACTTCAATTTAAATTAGCATTAATTGTTCAATTTATAATTTAATTTCAAATTATTATTGGAAAATTAGTTCGAATTTCAGTAATCATTGACATTCGTAAATTTCGACTATTATTGCACTTCATCAAATGCGTAACGAGGGTACAGTTTAATTTAACCGTGATTAGATATATTTAAAAAACTTTTGTTTAAAGATTGTTTTATTCATACACGTATGAGATGTTTTTGCTTTTCCCAAAATATCCATTTAAAAAGAATAGTAATAATAATTCGACAATGAGATCTTGTGATATTATTATGATTTTGGTTTAGATTTTTACAAACCCGAGTTGGAAAAATGTATGCCCAAAGAAAATTTATATTATTAGCAAATGATAGGGAAGATTATAAATTGTCCAACTTGTAAGATTAAATTTATATCAGACGGACACTGCATTGTAACATGCGTGCAATAAACCAATACTTTTGAGAACGCTGTTTAATATTAACTAATTTATAAAAAAATTGAAAATGTCGATAAGCTGGTACTGGGAATTTTTAGCGCTGTTGAGTTGGGAATTTCGATCGTTAAGTTTGATTTGGTTAAATTACGTCGCACTAGAGCTGCATATTGAGCTTTGCCGACGATTTGGTTTCGGGGCCCATCTCGAAGGAAAAACCCGGGAACAATGCTTCATATTTTTGAACAATGGTCAGATAACGAGAACAACACCTGAGCTGGGCAGCCGGCGGCGTTAAGCCGGAAATTTTGAATCGTTAAGTTGGGAAATTTCTTTATCGTTACCAAACGGATATTACAAGGAATCTCAAACTTTAAATTTGTTCTTTAAATTTATTTCATAATTAGGGAGTGATTTATTAATTTTAAAAATAGTTATTGACAATGGTTAAATATAATTAATGACAATGATAACTGATTATGTTGTTTATCTGCCAACGTATTCCTGTTTACTTGAACGAAAATTAATAATTTTTTAAGAAAAAAAAGTGGTGGTGGGTTGGGAGAGATGATTGTAGATTTTTGTGGGGTTAAGTATTCCCCCTCTAGGTGAGGGGGATAGATGCCAGATGCCTAAAGAAATTCGTTGCTCAGTCACTGAACTCCCATGAAATCTATACCTACGTGCCTGCACTATTATAAAGTTTGCAACAGTAAGTATTTTTCTCCAGGTCCCAAAAGTCACACCACAAATGTAGAATTGTAAATGCTGCAGGAAGTTTCCTAGGGATTGAAAGGGTGAGGAGGGAAAATTTCTTCCATTTCTTTTTCAATACTGATACAAATGGAAAGGATACCTATCCCTTTGGAAGTCGGTCAATAAGTATGTTAATTAGATTCTTGCAACAGTCCATATCCTTCCAAAAAAATTGGGAAATAATCGGTAATGGGTTAATAATCGACCTGGGCGTCTCCTACTTATTTTAATTCTTAATTCCTTCAAATAACTCAAAATAAAGAGTAAATATATAAATATGCAATATTTATTGTTTTGGTGGTCAACATTTTTAATACTCCCCCCTCCCCCCCTCCCCCGCTTGTTTCGTCTTGATCTTGCCCCCCCCCCCCACTTTTACCACCCAATCGCCGCCACTGCACTCGGCCACGGTGGCTTATCATAACACATCAGAGTTACTTCCTTTGAGATATACTCCATGCCCTTCCCAATAGCCCAGTGTGCAGGTCCAGTGCGATGTTAACATCCAACCAACACAAAAGACTACATATGTAGGTACAAAAAAAAACTGAGTAAAAAAAATTCATTACTTGCCCTTTTATATTCGCCTATTACCTGGATACTAAAATAAACAAAAAACAATAATCACCAAAGGGTCAGGATGAGCAAATATTATTTTATTGCTCTTCCTATGCTCGGCGATTCTCTTGTCCTAATCTTCCCATTTTTTTTCCTGTCGTAAATCGAGCGGCGCAGCCTTTCGTTGAGTTTTTAGGGGCGATTATTTCCTCTGATCGTTCCTTTCTTGCAGTCGTAAAATAAAAAGTGTGGGAACGGCTCCGACTGGTCCCTTTCCTGTGTGGCATTACAACACAGTAATTTTTGTTCACGTAAGAACGACCGTTCCTATTTCAAGGACTAATACCACAAATAGACCAATGGTTGGTTGGTTAATTAACGTCGCACTCGAGCTGCACAGTAGGCTGTTGGCGACGGTTGGAGGCCTATTTCGAAAGATTGGTTTGATTAATTAACGTCGCATTACTGCTGCACAGTGGACTATTGGCGACGTTCGGGGTCTATCTCGAAGGAAAGACCCGGGAACAATGCATCGTATTTATGAACCATGGTCATATGACGAGGACAACTCGTGAGTTGGCACCCTACTTAACCTCAAAAGGGGTCAGGATATTGGACCTCGATCATATTTAACATGCACCAGTCCCATTTACACGGGAGGCCTCCGTGGCCGAGCGGTTAAAGGCGTCAGCTGGGAATACGAAGGTTCCTGGTTCGATGCCAGGCAATGGACTTGACAAAGAAAAGTAAAAAGTAGTGATCTTGTGAGTGATCGGAGGGTTGCCAGCTGCGCTACAAAATACTAGAAAAGTCGTACAGAATATCCGCAAAAATTAACGGCGTGTATACGGGACTTGTGCACGATAAATCTGATCGGGGTCCAAAGTCCCGACGTCTATTGAAGACGTTGGGTGCCAGTTCAGGTGTTTCCTCGTCATCTGACCATGGTTCTAAAAATAACGAGGTGCATGTATGAATGTGTGTGTGAATGTGTATGTGTTCCCGGGTCTTTTCTTCGAGATAGACCCCGAACCGTCGCCAATAGCCCACTGTGCAGCTCTAGTGCGACGTTAATTAACCAAAACCAAACAAAAAACCCCATTTACACGTCGGTGGATTGGTTTGGTTTGTTTAAATAACGTCACACTAGAGCTGCACAGTGGGCTATTGGCGACGGTTCGGGTCTATCTCGAAGGAAAGACCCGGGAACACATAAACATTCACACACACATTTATACGTGCACCTCGTTATTTTAGAACCATGGTTAGGTGACGAGGAAACACCTGAACTGCATCCAACGCCTTCAATAGACGTCGGGACTTTGGACCCCGATCAGATTTATCGTGCACCAGTCCCGTATACACAACGTTAATTTTTGCGGATGTTCTGGACGACTTTTCTAGTATTTTTGTAGCGAAGCCGGCAACCCTCCGATCACAAGATCACTACTTTTTTTAACTTTTCTTTGTCAAGTCCATCGCACGGGTTCGAACCACCAATCCTCGGATTAGCAGCTACCCGTCGGTGTAAGTGGGGTAGTTCAGAAGACTTTTTGTTATTTCGTAGCGAATCTGGCAATGCTTCGATCGCAAGATCGATACTTTACCTTTTTTTGTCAAGTCTCTCTCAGCCGTATACGAACATGCAATCATCCAATGGTTAGTCGACGACGGTACCCCTGGGCCACTCGAAGAATTTTAGACATGTTGCAAAAAGAAACATGAAAAAAAATATTTTCAAAATCTAAATGTCCCTTTGTAGCTTAGCAGGTAGAGCGCGAGACTTTGGAGCAATAGGTCATAAGTTCGAGTCCCACCGGGAGCTACTCAGTTTTTAAAAAAATATATTTATGCTTTAAGCTTAACGGGCTGTGAAACTGCATATAATATACATTACAAAGTGTTTGGTTTTGTTAATTAACGTCGCACTAGAGCTGCACAGTGGGCTATTGGCGACGGTTCGGGGTCAAACTCGAAGGAAAGACCCGGGAACGCATACACATTCACAAACACACATTCATACACACATTCATACATGCACCTCGTTATTTTAGAACCATGGTCAGAAGTAGTGTAAAAAGGCCGCTACCAAGACGAGGTGCTGTGAGGAATAATGAGGAATACGAGGAATAATGAGGCGGAAGGGGAGGTGGTGCTGCTGTGATGCACTTGAGGTGCGGATCAGGGAGGATCTCGTCTGTCAAGCCGAGGGGGCGTGGCCTAATGGAGATGACCTCAACCAATCAGGTGTCAGTAAGTGACGTCACACGCAGGGGGCATGGGAACAGGTGTTGATGACTCATCGCCGCCCATGGGCAAGTCGTCGATGGGCATGTTACATCGTGTCTCAACGTGTATGTACAGGAATGAACCAATCAGAGTCTTGTGTGAAGATGACCTCATGAACAACCAATCAGATGTCAGTAAGTGACGTCACACGTTGTCGGGGCAAGGTTTTACTAGTTCTGCTTGTAACCGCAAGGCGGCGCTGCATGTAGGGGAACGGACCAATCAGATGCTTGTTTAAGGATGACATCATGAAGAACCAATCAGGTGTCAGTAAGTGATGTCTATGGAGTGTCATGTGACATGAAAGTTGCTTTTTTGTTATTTTGCGTTTTTATTTGGGTATTGGTGGAAATTTGCGACGCACAGCATCTACACATTTTTAATTATAAGCTGTGGGTTGTGACATCATAGGTATAATGTTAGGAATGGTTGGTTGTTGAAAAAACTGTGAGCTGTGAAAGTAATGTGAAAAAACTGTGAAAGTAAATAAAATATGATAGAATTAAACTAATATTCTTATTTTAATATTTATTATATTTTAATATTTATTTATATTTTGATATTTATTTGTATTTTATTATTTATATTTTTACATTTATTTTTAATATTTAATTATATTTTAACTTCTATATTTTATTATTCATTTATATTTTAACTTCTATATTTTATTATTCATTTATATTTTATATATATTTTAATATTTATATATATTTTATTATTCATATATTTCATACATATTTTAATATTTATTTATATTTTATTACTCATTTATATTTTACATATATTTTATTTACGTATACATCTGTGCCAAAAAAATTAACTCAGTGAGAGCAATTACGTCCCACTAGAGCTGCACAATGAACTTATGTTAAAGGGAATGACAGTAGTGTATATATTTTAACTATGGTTAGTACAAAAGAAAAGAATTTTGCAAGAATGGTTTTAGAAAAATATATTTTATGTGACCAACTCCAGCATATAATTTCGCAATATAACTCTATGAGGAATCATCCTATGGGGGTAAATAACATACCATCGTGTACAGGAAGGTAGACCAGATTAATAAGTAAAGCTTTTTTTACCTTTTGACATGTGTACTAAGGGTATAAAAAATGACAGTCTGGGGTTCTATGAAAATAATGTTTATAACAATATACGTTTAAATTACAATTTATATAACGGAAATCAGTCTCAGTGGATGAAAAAAAAGTAATTAATATGAAAGCTGATACTTTGAAAAAGAACCTTGGGAACCAAAACCTTGTATTACGGTTAATTAAACTTTTTATAAAAGTAATGTGTTCTTTAAATGTTTTTCACATCATACGTAAAATTATTATTTTAAGAGGGAAAATATCATATCGTTATGACTAGAAGGAGGGATCTCACCTTGATCACAATTGGATGCATTAGAATTGCTTACTGTTTAGGAATATGATGTAAAAGTTACTCTATCGCACTGTTTGTTGTGCTGGGCTTGATAAGAGCAGATTTGGGGTTGGTATGTAAGATAATGGATCTATTACTTGTTCTAATACGTGTTGAATAAGGGAATTTGTCTTAGATGTTGCTGTTTTAGGGGTGTTTTATAATTGGTTGTTTGATTGAACGATACAGTGCAGCTATACAAAGGGGTTTATTTATACGCTTGGTACAAGTACACATTTTTTCTTATGTCATAAAATTACACTATAACAAAACGCATAGGTGGATGGTAGAAATGAAGTAGCACCATACAAGGGGAATTATTATGGCTGGCTGATTAAATTTTCAAAGACTAAGAGGCAACAAGTTCCCATATGAGTACAATTGAGGGTGAATGTGTAGAATTTGGCGACATCAAGTATCCACAAGGGGACAATTTGAGAGGTGTATTCGTAAAATTGGCGACATAAAGTACTCATAGGGAGACGTTTGTAGGCGTATACATAAAATTGGGGTGAAAGCGGGGTTTGTAGTTGTACATTAGACAAGAATAAATGAAAAAGTTTAAGTTTGAAATAAATTATAAAAAGAATAAATGTTAAAAAAAAAAGTTAAAATACAATTTAAAAAGCAAAATGTAAAAAAAAAAAAAAAAGTTTAAAAAGAAAAATTTAAAAATAAAAAAAAGTTTAAGTGTGAATTAAAAACTAAAAGGTTAAGTAAGAAAAAAAAATAACTAAAAGTGAAAAAAAAATTTTAAAAGTGAAAAAAAATATATATATAAAAAATATTTGAAAAAAGTTTAAGTGTGAAATAAATTATAAAACTAATGAATGTAAAATAAAAAGTTTACGTGTGAAATAGATTATAAAAAGTATAAATGTAAAAAAATAAATAAAAAGTTTAAGTGAAAAATATAATGTAAAGATAAAAAAGTTAAAAAACAGTAACTGTAAAATAAAAAAAAAGTTTGTATAAAATGAACTTTTAAAAGAAAAATGAAAAAAAAAAGTAAAAACAATATATATAAAAAAAAAAGTTTTAAGTGTAAAAATAAAATTTAAAAAAAAAAAATTTAAAAAAAAAAAAAAGACAAATGTAAAAAAGAAAAACGTAAAAAAAAATTTAAAATTTAAAAAAAAAAATTTACAAACGAAAAATATGAAAAAAAAAAAAGAAACGTTAAAAGAAAATTGCTAAATGTAAAAAAGAAATGTGTTAAATGTAAAAGATTAACCATCATAAGTTTTTTACCCGAATCGACCCAAAGCCATATGGTGTTACGGAACGTACTAGCCCCATATAGGCACAGATGCCCGTGGTGAGTTCTGTGAATGGTCTACCCACTAATCAAACGACAAGTACCACAATTACATTAAATAATTAGCAACAAAAAAAAAAGCAGGAAATACTACTATAGATATAAAAAATATTAACAAAGTATCGAAAATAGAACCAAAGGTAACTAATAAATCTGTATAGAATGAGTGTCTATAAATGTATAAGAGAAACCAATGTATATATTTCTACTAAAATGTTGACACATATACTAAATTTTTAACAAATTAAGTCAAATATTTGCGAAATAGAGAAAATAATACATACTTTTTAAAATTGTATCAAATAGTCTATGAATGGATAAAAAAAAATATCATGACATATATTAAAAAAAAAATTAAAATAATGGACTTACGTGTAACACATTAAGTTAAGAAATTTATACTTATCAAAGAAAGTAACGTAAGTCATATAAAAAAAAAAACCTGTAGTTAAGTACAATTGTTAATTGAATATGCTACAAAATATTGTCAAATTACACCATTTTTAGTGATAGGACAAGCAAACTTGTTAAAATGTCATATAATTATCAAAAATATTATACAAAGTACGAATTTAAAAAAAAAAAGTAAATGCAAAAAGAAAAAAAAGTTTAAGTGTAAAATAAAATGTAAAAAAAAATAAATGTAAAAAATAAAAAAAAGTTTAATAAAAAAAAAGTTAAAAAATAATAAAAAAAAAATTTAAGTGTAAAATACAATTTAAAAAAAAATGTAAAAAGAAAAAAGTTTAATAAAAATTACATGTAAAAAGAAAAAAGTAAAAAAAAAAAATAAAAGAAAAAAAGTTAAAAAAGAAAAAAAAAAGTTAAAAAAGAAATAAAAAGTTAAAAAAGAAAAAAAGTTAAAAAAAGAAAAAAAGTTAAAAAAGAAGAAAAAAAGTTTAAAAAGAAAAAAAAAGTTTAAAAAGAAAAAAAAAGTTTAAAAAGAAAAAAAAAATTAAAAAAGAAAAAAAAATTAAAAAAGAAAAAAAAAATTAAAAAAGAAAAAAAAATTAAAAAAAAGAAAAAAAATTAAAAAAAAAAAAGTTAAAAAAGAAAAAAAAAAAAAAAAGTATAAAAAAAAAAATAGTTAAAGTGTAAAATACAATTTAAAAAAAAAAATGAAAACATAAAAAATTTAAAAAAAAAAATGTAAGTGTAAAATTACACTTTAAAAGAAAATGTGAAAATAGAAAAAAAAGTAAAAAGAAAATTGCTAAAAGTAAAAAAAAATAAAGGTGTAAAATGTTAAATAAAAAGACCTTAAGTGTAAAAAATAGAAGAAAAAAGTTTAAGTGTAAAATATTACTCATCATAAGATTTTTACGCGTATCCACCCAAAGTTATATGGCGTTACGGAGCGTACTAGCCCCATATAGGCGCAGATTCCTTGGTGAGTTCTGTGAATGGTCTACCCACTAATCAAACGATAAGTACAATAATTATATTAAAATATTAGCAAAAAAAAAAGCAGAAAATACTAATATAGATATAAAAAATATTATCAAAGTATAGAAAATAGAACCAAGAATAACTAATAAATCTGTATACAATGGGTGTCTATAAATGTATAAGAGAAACCAATGTTTATATCTCTACTAAAATGTTGACACATATACTAAATGTTTAATAAATTAACTCATATATTTGCGAAATAGAAAAAATGGTACATACTTTTTAAAATTGTATCAAATAGTCTATGAATGGATAAAAAAAAAATTGTATATATAATTTTTAATTGTATCTATAAATGGATAAAAAAAAATCATGACATGTATTAAAATAATGGACTTACGCGTGACAGTTTAAGTTAAAAAATTTATATTTACCAAAGAAATTAACATAAGTTATTATAAAAAAAAAACTGTAAATAAGTATAATTGTTAATTGAATATGCTACAAAATATTGCCAAGTTATTCCATGGTAGCGATTTAACAACCAAACACTTTGTCTTTAAAGATTACGATAACGCAGTTTTAGAAACTAACATAGGGGCAAATGTGTATAATTATCATAAAATACTTCACATTACTGTTAAAATGTCATATAATTATCAAATATATTATACAAAGTAAGAAAAATATTACTTAATATGTTAAAATATTACCAATAGTACATGCCCAACAGATCAAAATGACCTTCAGCACCCTACGACACATGAAAACTTACGGAGATTAACAGCAATCTTGCCTCAAAAAATAAAACCAATAGTGTGCTGCTAAGGATAAAATGTCAAGTACACACCCAGTGTAGGAGATGTATACAAATAATATTGTTGAATTATTAACAAAGTGATTTCATTAATACTAAAATAAGGTCTTTGTTACAATAATATATATATATATGGAAATTAAGTTCTTATTAGTGAAATTTATGTAATATTTTTAGACTGCTTTGTTCAATTTATAATATGTAGGTAGAATTTTTACATAAAAAAACCCCTTAGTGTTTATCAAAAATATTTCACAAATTAAGAAGAAGAATACCTAAGGAAGGTCTTTGCACATGATTATAGTACAAAACCATGTGGATTTACATCAATTTTACCAGGAACAAGGGGGTCAGTATACGGCTATGAGTCAAATAGTCAAAACCACATTCAGGCATTAATAACACAAATGCCTGAATGTGGTTTTGACTATTTGACTCATAGCCGTATACTGACCCCCTTGTTCCTGGTAAAATTGATGTAAATCCACATGGTTTTGTACTATAATCATGTGCAAAGACCTTCCTTAGGTATTCTTCTTCTTAATTTGTGAAATATTTTTGATAAACACAAAGGGGTTTTTTTATGTAAAAATTCTACCTACATATTATAAATTGAACAAAGCAGTCTAAAAATATTACATAAATTTCACTAATAAGAACTTAATTTCCATATATATATATATTATTGTAACAAAGACCTTATTTTAGTATTAATGAAATCACTTTGTTAATAATTCAACAATATTATTTGTATACATCTCCTACACTGGGTGTGTACTTGACATTTTATCCTTAGCAGCACACTATTGGTTTTATTTTTTGAGGCAAGATTGCTGTTAATCTCCGTAAGTTTTCATGTGTCGTAGGGTGCTGAAGGTCATTTTGATCTGTTGGGCATGTACTATTGGTAATATTTTAACATATTAAGTAATATTTTTCTTACTTTGTATAATATATTTGATAATTATATGACATTTTAACAGTAATGTGAAGTATTTTATGATAATTATACACATTTGCCCCTATGTTAGTTTCTAAAACTGCGTTATCGTAATCTTTAAAGACAAAGTGTTTGGTTGTTAAATCGCTACCATGGAATAACTTGGCAATATTTTGTAGCATATTCAATTAACAATTATACTTAATTACAGTTTTTTTTTTATAATAACTTATGTTAATTTCTTTGGTAAATATAAATTTTTTAACTTAAACTGTCACGCGTAAGTCCATTATTTTAATACATGTCATGATTTTTTTTTATCCATTTATAGATACAATTAAAAATTATATATACAATTTTTTTTTTATCCATTCATAGACTATTTGATACAATTTTAAAAAGTATGTACCATTTTTTCTATTTCGCAAATATATGAGTTAATTTATTAAACATTTAGTATATGTGTCAACATTTTAGTAGAGATATAAACATTGGTTTCTCTTATACATTTATAGACACCCATTGTATACAGATTTATTAGTTATTCTTGGTTCTATTTTCTATACTTTGATAATATTTTTTATATCTATATTAGTATTTTCTGCTTTTTTTTTTGCTAATATTTTAATATAATTATTGTACTTATCGTTTGATTAGTGGGTAGACCATTCACAGAACTCACCAAGGAATCTGCGCCTATATGGGGCTAGTACGCTCCGTAACGCCATATAACTTTGGGTGGATACGCGTAAAAATCTTATGATGAGTAATATTTTACACTTAAACTTTTTTCTTCTATTTTTTACACTTAAGGTCTTTTTATTTAACATTTTACACCTTTATTTTTTTTTACTTTTAGCAATTTTCTTTTTACTTTTTTTTCTATTTTCACATTTTCTTTTAAAGTGTAATTTTACACTTACATTTTTTTTTTTTAATTTTTTATGTTTTCATTTTTTTTTTTAAATTGTATTTTACACTTTAACTATTTTTTTTTTTAAACTTTTTTTTTTTTTTTTTCTTTTTTAACTTTTTTTTTTTAATTTTTTTTCTTTTTTTTAATTTTTTTTTCTTTTTTAATTTTTTTTTTCTTTTTTAATTTTTTTTTCTTTTTTAATTTTTTTTTTCTTTTTAAACTTTTTTTTTCTTTTTAAACTTTTTTTTTCTTTTTAAACTTTTTTTTTCTTTTTTAACTTTTTTTCTTTTTTTAACTTTTTTTCTTTTTTAACTTTTTATTTCTTTTTTAACTTTTTTTTTTCTTTTTTAACTTTTTTTCTTTTATTTTTTTTTTTACTTTTTTCTTTTTACATGTAATTTTTATTAAACTTTTTTCTTTTTACATTTTTTTTTAAATTGTATTTTACACTTAAATTTTTTTTTTATTATTTTTTAACTTTTTTTTTATTAAACTTTTTTTTATTTTTTACATTTATTTTTTTTTACATTTTATTTTACACTTAAACTTTTTTTTCTTTTTGCATTTACTTTTTTTTTTTAAATTCGTACTTTGTATAATATTTTTGATAATTATATGACATTTTAACAAGTTTGCTTGTCCTATCACTAAAAATGGTGTAATTTGACAATATTTTGTAGCATATTCAATTAACAATTGTACTTAACTACAGGTTTTTTTTTTTTATATGACTTACGTTACTTTCTTTGATAAGTATAAATTTCTTAACTTAATGTGTTACACGTAAGTCCATTATTTTAATTTTTTTTTTAATATATGTCATGATATTTTTTTTTATCCATTCATAGACTATTTGATACAATTTTAAAAAGTATGTATTATTTTCTCTATTTCGCAAATATTTGACTTAATTTGTTAAAAATTTAGTATATGTGTCAACATTTTAGTAGAAATATATACATTGGTTTCTCTTATACATTTATAGACACTCATTCTATACAGATTTATTAGTTACCTTTGGTTCTATTTTCGATACTTTGTTAATATTTTTTATATCTATAGTAGTATTTCCTGCTTTTTTTTTGTTGCTAATTATTTAATGTAATTGTGGTACTTGTCGTTTGATTAGTGGGTAGACCATTCACAGAACTCACCACGGGCATCTGTGCCTATATGGGGCTTGTACGTTCCGTAACACCATATGGCTTTGGGTCGATTCGGGTAAAAAACTTATGATGGTTAATCTTTTACATTTAACACATTTCTTTTTTACATTTAGCAATTTTCTTTTAACGTTTCTTTTTTTTTTTTCATATTTTTCGTTTGTAAATTTTTTTTTTTAAATTTTAAATTTTTTTTTACGTTTTTCTTTTTTACATTTGTCTTTTTTTTTTTTTTAAATTTTTTTTTTTTTAATTTTATTTTTACACTTAAAACTTTTTTTTTTATATATATTGTTTTTACTTTTTTTTTTCATTTTTCTTTTAAAAGTTCATTTTATACAAACTTTTTTTTTATTTTACAGTTACTGTTTTTTAACTTTTTTATCTTTACATTATATTTTTCACTTAAACTTTTTATTTATTTTTTTACATTTATACTTTTTATAATCTATTTCACACGTAAACTTTTTATTTTACATTCATTAGTTTTATAATTTATTTCACACTTAAACTTTTTTCAAATATTTTTTATATATATATTTTTTTTCACTTTTAAAATTTTTTTTTCACTTTTAGTTATTTTTTTTTCTTACTTAACCTTTTAGTTTTTAATTCACACTTAAACTTTTTTTTATTTTTAAATTTTTCTTTTTAAACTTTTTTTTTTTTTTTACATTTTGCTTTTTAAATTGTATTTTAACTTTTTTTTTTAACATTTATTCTTTTTATAATTTATTTCAAACTTAAACTTTTTCATTTATTCTTGTCTAATGTACAACTACAAACCCCGCTTTCACCCCAATTTTATGTATACGCCTACAAACGTCTCCCTATGAGTACTTTATGTCGCCAATTTTACGAATACACCTCTCAAATTGTCCCCTTGTGGATACTTGATGTCGCCAAATTCTACACATTCACCCTCAATTGTACTCATATGGGAACTTGTTGCCTCTTAGTCTTTGAAAATTTAATCAGCCAGCCATAATAATTCCCCTTGTATGGTGCTACTTCATTTCTACCATCCACCTATGCGTTTTGTTATAGTGTAATTTTATGACATAAGAAAAAATGTGTACTTGTACCAAGCGTATAAATAAACCCCTTTGTATAGCTGCACTGTATCGTTCAATCAAACAACCAATTATAAAACACCCCTAAAACAGCAACATCTAAGACAAATTCCCTTATTCAACACGTATTAGAACAAGTAATAGATCCATTATCTTACATACCAACCCCAAATCTGCTCTTATCAAGCCCAGCACAACAAACAGTGCGATAGAGTAACTTTTACATCATATTCCTAAACAGTAAGCAATTCTAATGCATCCAATTGTGATCAAGGTGAGATCCCTCCTTCTAGTCATAACGATATGATATTTTCCCTCTTAAAATAATAATTTTACGTATGATGTGAAAAACATTTAAAGAACACATTACTTTTATAAAAAGTTTAATTAACCGTAATACAAGGTTTTGGTTCCCAAGGTTCTTTTTCAAAGTATCAGCTTTCATATTAATTACTTTTTTTTCATCCACTGAGACTGATTTCCGTTATATAAATTGTAATTTAAACGTATATTGTTATAAACATTATTTTCATAGAACCCCAGACTGTCATTTTTTATACCCTTAGTACACATGTCAAAAGGTAAAAAAAGCTTTACTTATTAATCTGGTCTACCTTCCTGTACACGATGGTATGTTATTTACCCCCATAGGATGATTCCTCATAGAGTTATATTGCGAAATTATATGCTGGAGTTGGTCACATAAAATATATTTTTCTAAAACCATTCTTGCAAAATTCTTTTCTTTTGTACTAACCATAGTTAAAATATATACACTACTGTCATTCCCTTTAACATAAGTTCATTGTGCAGCTCTAGTGGGACGTAATTGCTCTCACTGAGTTAATTTTTTTGGCACAGATGTATACGTAAATAAAATATATGTAAAATATAAATGAGTAATAAAATATAAATAAATATTAAAATATGTATGAAATATATGAATAATAAAATATATATAAATATTAAAATATATATAAAATATAAATGAATAATAAAATATAGAAGTTAAAATATAAATGAATAATAAAATATAGAAGTTAAAATATAATTAAATATTAAAAATAAATGTAAAAATATAAATAATAAAATACAAATAAATATCAAAATATAAATAAATATTAAAATATAATAAATATTAAAATAAGAATATTAGTTTAATTCTATCATATTTTATTTACTTTCACAGTTTTTTCACATTACTTTCACAGCTCACAGTTTTTTCAACAACCAACCATTCCTAACATTATACCTATGATGTCACAACCCACAGCTTATAATTAAAAATGTGTAGATGCTGTGCGTCGCAAATTTCCACCAATACCCAAATAAAAACGCAAAATAACAAAAAAGCAACTTTCATGTCACATGACACTCCATAGACATCACTTACTGACACCTGATTGGTTCTTCATGATGTCATCCTTAAACAAGCATCTGATTGGTCCGTTCCCTTACATGCAGCGCCGCCTTGCGGTTACAAGCAGAACTAGTAAAACCTTGCCCCGACAACGTGTGACGTCACTTACTGACATCTGATTGGTTGTTCATGAGGTCATCTTCACACAAGACTCTGATTGGTTCATTCCTGTACATACACGTTGAGACACGATGTAACATGCCCATCGACGACTTGCCCATGGGCGGCGATGAGTCATCAACACCTGTTCCCATGCCCCCTGCGTGTGACGTCACTTACTGACACCTGATTGGTTGAGGTCATCTCCATTAGGCCACGCCCCCTCGGCTTGACAGACGAGATCCTCCCTGATCCGCACCTCAAGTGCATCACAGCAGCACCACCTCCCCTTCCGCCTCATTATTCCTCGTATTCCTCATTATTCCTCACAGCACCTCGTCTTGGTAGCGGCCTTTTTACACTACTGTCAGATGACGAGGAAACACCTGAACTGGCACCCAACGCCTTTAATAGACGTTGGGACTTTGGACCCCGATCAGCTTTATCGTGCACCAGTCCCGTATACACGCCGTTAATTTTTGCGGATGTTCTGGACGACTTTTCTAGTATTTTTGTAGCGAAGCTGGCAACCCTCCGATCGCAAGATCACTACTTTTTTACTTTTCTATGTCAAGTTCCATTTCCCGGATTCGAACCACCAATCCTCTGATTAGTAGTCGAACGCCTTACCAACTGAGCAACTGGGGCTCCTACAAAGTGTTTGAATTTTTCCTAAATAGCCTTGAAAAGGGACATTTGGTAGAATTCGGTGAACTTTAACCACCATTAGAGTGCTTAAACATCTTGTAAACATTCCGCATTCTTTGAAGCACAAATCGAGCTTCAGTACTTTTGCTCACGTCTTTCAGACGTCTTTTGCACCGTGAGGAGTGATAAATGTTCGAATCCTGGAAAGGCGGTTAATTGAAACGGATAAACCGAGCTCCTCGTCTAAAGGTCAGCTTCATTAGTCAGTTGCAGGCTATTTGAACTCCGACTGAGAGGTGTTTAAGAAAACAATCTTGAGGTTCCTTAAAAAAGCGTGAAATTAAAATAGAATAATCCTTTTGGTGCTTTTGGCGGTGAGCAAAAAAAAAGTCAGCATAAAAACTTCGTCTAATTGGTGAAATTGAAGGTTTTACGCAAGAAAACTGCAATTTTTTTAAAAAAGTTTTTTTTTAATTGAAAGTTTTTGTTTCAATGTCCTTCATGAAACTTGAAAAAAAACTTCAATTTGGAAATATTGAAATTATTGGGGGGAATTATTTTTAAATTATTTATAAAGGAAAAACTTTTGTTTCAATCCTTTCTAAAACCTGCAAAAAATTCTTATGCTGACTTTTTTGCTGAATTGATGTATATTTTACGGGGATATCAATTTCAATTTTCCTCTTCTCCATACAAACAACCAGTTAGGAAAAGGGCCAAGTTCGTAATCGGAGGGTTGTTTGTTCGAACCTCGTCTTCCTCTACAAATTCCACGTGTAGAAGGAGGTTATATTTATCATGGCCCAAATGTAGTCGACTTGGTTATGATGTGGAAGTTTGAAATAAGGGTTCCAGCTAATTTGCTGTACTCGTCATCTGAATTTAAGAGACAATGTTTCCAGTACATTCGGGATAGATCCCGAACCATCAGAGATAAAGCTGGTTGCAACCATGGGACTTTCTTCTAGCAACTTTTCTCGCAATGGTTTTATGAAGACATACAACACCGTACAAAGATATAAAAGTACAGATACAAATATATAAGTACTTAAGCATACAAATATATAAATTTATAGATTTATAAGTAAACAATAATATAAAATTATAAAACACAAAAGGACAAGATATGAATAATAGAAATATATAACATAATTCATAGTATCACGTATTAAATCTGCAGTAGAAACTAGAATGTAATAAACATTACAATATATATATATATATATATGTATATATACATATATATATATATATATATATATATATATATATATATATATATATATATATATATATATATATATATATATATATATATATATATATACATATATATATATATATATATATATATATATATACATATATATATATACATATACATATATATATATATATATATATATATACATATATATATATATATGTATATGTATATATATATGTATATATATATGTATATATATATGTATATATATATGTATATGAATATATATATGTATATATATATGTATATATATATATATATATATACATATATATATACATATATATATATATATATATACATATATATACATATATATATATACATATATATACATATATATATGCATATATATATATATATATATATATATATATACATATATATATATATATATATATATATATATATATATATATACATATATATACATATATATTAATTGTACAACTATATAATATATAAATATAAACATTGGGACGTTCGCCTGTTACTCGATATACCTTTCTCCGTGCCCTTTCCTTCAAATCCCACCCATTACACCCCGAAGTCACGATTTCTACAACCAAAACCGTAACTGCCTGTGTCTCTTAATCATCATTTACGGGGAACGGGGTGTGAGCAAGGGAAGGTAAAAGACGAAATTAAATTATCGTTTGGACCTTGAGACTGCTCTTCCATTTTTTTTTACCTACACCGCTCGACCCCAGAGAGCTTTGGGAACGTCTAATGCAATCAATGCTGTGATCTGGGTTCGAGAATGCAGAAGATATGATTTATTGCAGACAAACGGGCTTTGAATTTTGAGAGATTTTACGCATGGACGCTTAAAAAACATTTGTTCAGAGTGTGAAATGGGATTTTAATGGTGAGTTTTTGTATATAAGATTTATGAGATTAGCAAACAAAATTGAATTAGGATGATGAAATATAAAGACGTTTTAAAAATATTTCTTTGAGTTTTTCTTATGAGGAATTAGTTCCACAGATGTTGCTATGAGATAAATGTATCTACTAAATGTCTTTTTTACAAAAAGTGAAACGTTTTTAAGATTAGCTACATGAAGCATCAATATAGAAATACTATGTTACGCTTTTAGAGTGATCCATTTAGACACTATAACTCCGTGGAAAGTAGCACGATTGATGTATATTTAGTGTTATTTGTTAGGAAATTATGCGTCGATTCGTGTAATATCTTTAAATAAAACAAAGCACGTACGGAATGTGAATGAGGACCCGCGGCGTCAGACGAAATTTTTTTTTTATTACTATAACAAAACGTAAATTTATTATATTATAATATTATTAAAATATTATCTTAATATCTAATTTTATTCTAATATTATCTTCATGGGTTTCATTTAAAACGCTTCTGGCCGTGCTCCGACACAGCCGCACCCAATTTTTTTATTAACTTAAATAAAATATAGTCATTAAAATATACAATTTTTCCATTTTCGCTTTTTAATATTTACACACAATTTAAAGTTCCCTCGATGAAAACTATGGTTTTCTAGCAATTCATTCAACTTTTTGATTTATAAAAATAACCCATGTTGAAATACTTATCAAATCTAATGGATAAATTGGTGTATTACAAAAAACCTATCTCTTTAGAAATTTTGAAGACATATTAAAAAGTTTGTACATGAGAAACTGTTTAAACTTCAAAACAGATAAAATAACTTTACATTTGAGAAAATCTCTTCATCTACTGTGGGCTAGAAATCATTTCGAAAGAATTTTTTTTATTTTTGACACACCCACGAGCCCATGTGCCCAAAAGACATTTTTTTGTCAAAATCCTTTTATAAAACCGCAAAACTTCCATGGAATCAAGGACAAATGTATCCAAATCAATACCGAATAGACTTGTGTTTGAGTTGCCAGTACAATATCGTCATAATTAAATATGATTAATATTTGGATTACAGCGAACAATTGGAAATGAATATTTCTGGTAGAGAAAAGGTGAACGGAATAACCTTCTTTGCAAAGAGCCGTCTTGTTGAAGTTGAAGGAACCCAGACTATTGAAAAACGAGAGTTCCCACAGTACCCATAATGGATGCCCTTTGCCTTGAGGGAGCATCGTGACGTACGATGACAGTCGGTAGATGGAGGGTTATCGATACTTCTTGTAACGATTGTGTCTCACTGATATGTCTGCGTCTATCGCTTCCTATTACCGATGCATCATGTCGGAACTGCTGCTTCTTCCACGACGGAAAAATATGTTTTGGGACACACAAACACAGGCGCTAAAACAGGGCCCGATTAAAACATTGAAGCAAGGGAACCCGCCTTTAAACGGGGCCCTATTGCTCTCATATAAACCCTGAAACATCAAATATAGCTTTTACATGCCCTAAAATCTGTGCCCCTGGATGGCAATTATAAATATTATTTAATAAACATTAATAAGTAATGAAAATATTCTTAATATTCAGTATGTGTTTGATTATTTTTCCAATATTTGAACAAATTTACCACAAGTGGTAACTTTTTTATTGTTAAAGTTAGTAATGCCACTTTTTTAAGGTAAATTTAGTAGCAAACTGTGTTAAAATTGTTAAATATTTCATATGTGATTTGGGGGTCCCTCTAAAATAAATTGTAAGCCTGGGCTTCCTGGGCCTATTCGGTAATCAGGCCCTGCGGTAAACTGCGGAAGTGACCAATGGGGCGAACAAAATGAAAAGAAAACCGCCCAGCACTGTAAAGATAGCAGTAAGATGCACTGTTAAAAGTGCATGCTCAATTTTGAAGAAACTTTTGTCATTTTGGACGAAACAGACGCTTATTATATGCTCGGATTGAATATTTCGTCACCCGGAGGAATTTAATTTTTTTCTCTCGAAATTTGCATCTTTTTCAAGTAAATACCGACGGTTTGAATTACAGATCTCTTGATCCGAAATGCGCTATCGACCCTGCTAGAAAGTCTCGTTGGAATTGTGGCAACGAGAATGAAACCTAACGGGCAGAATCATGGTAAAATACTTCGGTTAAAAATGTGAAGATTTTTGTTTCGCCAAAAGTCAAGTGAATCAGTGACGAAACGATTGTCAAAAATGGACGAAATTAACCGAAATCACCGAATGTTCTAAATCAGAATGTTATTTTTGAGAGTATGGTGCCAGGTTAAACACAGATTCATGAAATGGTAGTTAAGAGTATTTTTTTACTTTACTGTAACTTACTAGCTCTAACAAATTGCTAGTGACTGTAAAAAATGAATTTTAAGGATTACCATTTTTCTAAATAGCCACTATTCCTATGGTCTCGAAACTACATTAAAATATAACCAAATATACACACTAATGGATATTTTATAATAGAAAGGTAAACTGTAAAGCTAGTCTCTTCAAATAAAAAAAATTAAAAAACAAAAATTGGGACAACCTGACCCGGTCTTCACTGCATCAATAATTTTGTAACTCACATTAACAATTCTCGAAAGAGTTTATCTCGATTTTGTTTCCCGTTTAATAAATTATGGCTTAACTAAATTTTTAAAAAATACTTTGCATAAAAATAACTTTCTAGATTACAATTTTCATGAACAATTTCTGTCTAGATTCCGGTGATTCCACTTTTAAAAACACCTAAAAATGCATTACCTTTGTAAGTATCAACTTTATAATGACAACATATTCGTAATGGTTTTCTTAAGTACGTCTAAGATTTTTATATTTGTGTTTATTTAGATATATTCTTTAAATCTTTATACTTACATTTTTTGTAAGCATGGTTACTGTCAGAGTAGGTATTAGAAGTTTTAAACATATATTTCGAATGGTTCATTAATGTGAAGATATTGAAGGTAGACGATCCCTATAAGAGGAATTTGTATCAGAATGTATACTGGTAGAAAGTGTAGTTTAAATAACTCCTGAAAACTTTAACTTTTTTGTCGTATTAAATACATTTTTTTCTTTTAACTTATCTTTCACAGTCATTTAAATATGACACCTAATTTCTTACAGTATTTTTGGATCACTCACTTGAGAAAAATTAAAAGCGTCAAAAAGCAACTTTTAAAGCATTCAATTTATATTTCGAGCCGCCATGTGTAATTATAAAGCTACAAATATTTACTTTTTTTAGCAAAAAATTATAGTCAAATATTTACAGATTTTAACAAAAATCACAATAGAAAAAAAACATTCTTTTTTTACACAGTTCTCTGTGAGAGTGACTTTTGAATTTTTCACTGTTATTTACAAATCAACGACAAATTTTCGCTATGTGCCAACAGATTTCGCTCTACGCTTCCTATTCATGCATGTGGTTACCATGGAAATCAGCCTTCATCCTGCAAATTTATAAATAAGCAATTTTTATGTGAGACTACCGAGAGAGTCGTTTAAAAAAATATCTCATTGCCAAATTCGGTATCATTTCAAACAACACACTTTTTATTTGCATGATAGAAGAAAGTTTAACAAAATAGATGTTTAAAAGTATATTTCCTTTTTAAATGGTTTTCTAAATATACCATTGAGCGAACAAGGGAGGGGATAAGCCATTACCTTCAAAAATGCAAAACTCTGTTCAACCGAAACTTCCTTAACAGCAGCGTTTCCATAAAAGCAATTTGAAAGTACTAAATTGTTCCAAAAGGTTATTGTTTCGTTCCAACCCACCTTTTGGCAGAAAAAGAGCTCTGATAAACGACTTTTGAAGGCGCCTCTATCCAAATTTTATTAAAACACCCCCCCCTAAACGACCCATAATCCCAGGAGGGAAGATCACGTATACCCGAATTTTTGCCGAGAAACAAAATCCCAGGATAAAATATCCAAGTTTTGTAATTAGAGATTTTTCCCGCTTTCGGGTGAAACCCGGGTTGCCAAGTCGCAAGATCCGAAATCGCCAAATCGCTGGAAAAACAAACGCCAACTGCACGATATTGAAGCTGCCTTTCAATATTTTATAAATGTTTATCATTAGAAAATTAATTGCATATTTTGTTAAAACTAACAAGATAAATAGCAAGAAGTTACAAAATGATATGCCAAAATTGATAATTATAAAATAATAATACTTTTTTATAGGGATGAAACGGATATCCGGTAACTATCCGGTATCCGGCCTATCCGGCTGCTTTTTAACGATATCCGTAAGTAAAGTGCCGGATATCCGATTTTCCATGCCGGATATCCGGATGAATAAAACATCGGAAATTTTTTTGGGGGGCGATCAATTTTCTTTGTTCTTGCTTTAAGTATTTTCCTGAAAATTCTACCAATGTATTCACAGTGTGCAGATTCTCCCTGTAACCAATAGATACTTTAAAAAAAAACACTTTTTTTCAAATTTTTTACTTTAAAATTATATTTTTAACGAATCGTTATGGTGGATCGTTATGGTCATCACATCTCATAACTAATATAAAGTTGAATTAAAAAATAAATTTCTCAAAAGTTTAAGCAAACTTGAGTTTTCATGTTTGGAATGAAAGGGCATATGGTAAAATTACAATTATTCAGAAATTACGTGTAAAATGTACAAAACATACGACCATTGCTAGCAGCACCCTAGAATAACCCTTTGTAAATAAAAAAGTTTTTTGAATGTTTATTCAATTTTGGCATCACTTTAAAGATAAGGAATTAGATAATATTACAGAATAAAAAATATTTTTAAATTTTTGACCGATTTCCGTTTTTTCTAGTGTGTATGAGAAGTTATTTTCATAAAAAATAAACTGCCGGATATCCGATCGGATATCCGGCAAAATCAAGTTCGGATATCCGATATCCGGTTTGTAATGTGCACCGGATATCCGATATCCGGTTCATCCCTACTGTTTTAGGAAATAGCTAGGTTGACGCTTCGAGCATGAATGGACTGTAGTAGAGCGAATATGACGTCATAATCGTGAAACCAACATCTCAAACCGAATGGCCTCAGGCACGTGATTTCTGTTCAAAATTATGAATTAAAAAATACTCGCGATTGGCTGATAAATTGGAAAATGTGTAACAGTGAAAATTTATGAATGGAATGACATAATTAACCACGAGTCTGAGGCCATACATGTTGGCCTCACTTTGAAGTTAGCGAGATTATAAAGATGTTTTTTCTATTATGAAGGATCCATGCTCGAAGGGTTGACGTGTCTATCGAGGCGGCCGCGTTTTTAAGGTGTGTAACGTCAAACTCAACAGTGGGTTGGAATGCAAATTTAATTTATAAATAACCATAAGGCACAAATGCTAATTACACCATTCATTTATTGACCTAAATTATGGTATCTTACCTGGAAAATGCAATTTGTTTCACACAGATAAATCAAACCGTCTTAAAATGATGAGCAATTAAAAATTATTGAAGAACAAAAACATTTTTTTCGCGAGCATTCTCTCTCACTCTACGCAAGGCCGTATGAAATAAGTAATTACTATTTTTGTAGCGGTGCTCGTGAGGTCAATAACGATAATGTTAATGTTTCGTTATTATTTACAAAGTTATGCGAGAATTTAAATGTCATGTTCTTGTTATATCTTCAGTTAAAGTCCATTCTGCCTTCTCCGCACCTATTCCAAGAACGGATATTAAATATTTGCACTCGAAGAACAATTTTGATATTTATGTTCTTTTTATGGAACAGTTACAAGAACATGCAGTTCTTGTTCAATTTGAATAACAGGTTAGTTTTGTGACTGAGAGTCACACTAGGAGTATAACTAGTAAAACGACATTATATGCCAAAATTGCCAAACCCGCGAAACTGCGCCAAAATTGGTAACATTGGTGGAATTAGGGGAAAGTTTTAAAGATAAAAGACTTTTCTGAATGATGGTTCCTATGTCGAATTATTATTAAAATAAGTTTAATCTTTAACGGCGAATATTTTCTTGCGCCTCACGTTCTAAAAGAGGCGTTCCTATAAATTGGATGCCCAATTAAAACTTTTCCTAAGTTTCCCAAAAGGCTTCTATGTGAAAGAGCCGCAACTTTTTTCCCGCTCTTTCTGCGGTACTTAACACTTCTAAAAATCTATTTGAGAATTTCGAAAACGCTTCGTTGTAGAAATTGGGGGTTGGTGAGCTATTTTTCGGTTATAGTTTCTCACAAAGTTTTGGCAACACCGTCGAATATTTTGGTGGGAGGTGAGTGATTATATAAACGGTGATTGAGTAGTGCTCATTTGTTTGGCTTTATTTGAGTTGATTCGAACTGAGCGGCATGCTAACGCTGGATATAATTAAAAACGATTATTAAATAGCTTGTGATAAACTTTAAGAGTAATTTTTCACGAAGTTTCAAGGCGTTTGCTTGAAAAATAGAAGATGCTTTATTTAGGATGTGCAGGCAATTTAAGTTTTGCTCCAGAAACTTGTTCACATGTTGTATCTTCAGAAAGTTTAGGAACAAGCTTAAAGGATATTATTAGAATAATGATTAACTGAAAATATTTATTTACGAATTCTGTTCTTTAATCATAAACTGTGAAAATTATTTTCAGTTGGGGATGCCAGGGCAGGTTGTCACAATTATTGCTTTTTAATATTGGAAGAGGCAGGGTTTACAGTTTACGTTTCTATCATTAGAATATTCTTTAGTGGCTATATATTTTTTGCAGTTTTGAGACCATGGCAATAAGTGGCTATTCAGAAAAAAAAAGTTTTAGTCTGACCACATTTATGTGACAACCAGAAATGTCAAATATTTAGACAGGAAAAATTATATAATTTAATTTTTCCAAAAAATTGGATAAAAAACAGAAAAAAGCCCCAAATTTGAGAGTGTGTTTAAGGGTTATTAATTTCTAGGCTTAGGTGATAATGACATTTTACCGTCGCGATTAATCGATATTTAGATATTAGAATCGATATATATATATAGAAGTTTTTCGATTAATCGATATTTCTAATGTATATCGATATTTTATAAGTAGATTAAGTATAGCAGTAATAAGTTCACACTAAAATATATAACTTAAACTTACGTTCTAGGAACTGTTTTTTCCCACTGTGAGCTTAAAAAATTCCGAGGAAAAGAACAGAAAAAAGGAATAACTGTTCCGTAGAAAGAACACAAAATCTCGAAGATGATGAGTGCAAAGACTATGCAAGCAAAAAAAATTAAGATTTAATTTTTTAAATACGCCTTTTAAGTTTAGAGGAGCAGCATATATCTGAAACCCTAAATTTTAAAATTAGTATAGGAAATTAATTTGACGATTCCATCACATAGTGTGCAATGGGAGGTGAAAAAAAGCCCCCAAACCATTCAAACTGAAGAGAGACGACACGTTGATCAAGATGGACACCCCCTCCCTCTACCTGTCAGAGGTGGGGGGAGGACAGATCACGGAATATTCCCCTCCATCAGTCCTCCTCCCTTCCTGAAAAGGATCTTCCATCAGCCGTGCTGCACCCTTCTCTCACGGCCACAACGTTTTCGAAACAGTTGTGCTGCCAATCTCGATTTTATACCAATGACCCACACTGTTAAAAATGTATGCTCATTCTCAAGGAAACTTTCGTCATTTTTGACGAATCACACGCCTGCTAAATGCTCCATATCGTCACACTGAAGAAAATTATTTTGAAGTTTTTTTTTCCGTGAAATTTATTTTGTGAACAATAAGCGTGCGGGTTTTATGTACAAATCTACAGGTTTTTTTTTTAGGTTGAAGACATTTTTCACACTTGACCTTCAAAACAAGATGAAGGTAGCTGTCTACATGAGATTTCGAAAACCCATCCTATCCCTGCTTCCCACTCCTCAAAGCAGAAATGACTTCTTACAGAAACCGGTAGATGGTGCCACGATGAAGAAATCGGCAAAACACTCTGCATAAAGCGCGGGCATTTCAGTTGATTTCAAATAAAAATTAACGGATCGGCTCGAACCAGGAATCTACAGCGTGCTATCGCCTGAGCCAGAAAAGCTTTAGTGATTTTTGACACTATAAATATAAAAACCAAATACATACATAAACCAATATTAGAACCGTATGAGCTGATATCACCAAACAGCAGGCACGTAGGTAAGGGGGTGGTTCAAGGGGTTTAAACCCCTCCCATTGAAAGTCAAGGGCAAAAAAAAGAAAATTCGAATTACTGTAATTATTTTGTATTATCATAAAAATACTTTTAAAAAAAAGTATATTTCCTGGTATAATACTTCTTGTTAAGTTGCATGAGCGAAAACCTGGTATTTTCCAGGGGTCCTACCCCAGAAAATAGTTTTCAAAGAAAGGCTTCAAAAACATGTTTTGAGGTCATTTTTATGTCGAACTAAGCGTAACATGACGTCATCGTGTTTCATTATATAGCATTTGAATTTCGGCGACAAAGGGAAAAAATTGCCAAACAGGGTCCATATATTATTCTAAATATGTAATCTAAAATTTAAATTTGTTCTCTAAATTTATTTCATAATTAGGGAGTGAAATTTACTAATTTAAAACATAGTTAATGACTGATATTGGTAACGATTTCATTAAAAATAAATGATAACTGTGACGGTTTCGATATTTATATGCCAACGTATAGTTTGTTAATTTTTTTTTCTTGGCGATAATTTACCTAAAGTAATCCATTGCTCAGTAACTAAACCACCCCCATGAAAAATCTATACATACGTGCCTGCCAAACAGGAATCTGAGTAAATTATTTTCGTTACAATTTTGAACATTCTTGTTTAGTCAAAAGTCAAGTGATTCAAAGACGAAACGATTATCGCAATTGACGAACGTAGCCTTGACGATCGCTGAATGCTCAAAAATGAGAGTATTATTTCTGAGAGAGTATACATAAATTAGTATAAAAGTTAAGAATTCAGCACAAAAATCCCAGCTTCCGACCCCCTTCCCCTTGCCCCCAAACCCCTAAACAGCATGGGATTTAACTAATATACAAAATTCAGATAATGAAAGAATATTTCTAGACATTTATTTATCAAACATCGTTTTTTTCATCTGGAGACCTTTGTTAATTGATTAGTTGTATATCCTTAGGCATTTGTAAGTGGAAACCTAAAAAGTGAAAGAACATGTTTTTATGTATAAAAAAGTTCGGCTACAGAAGAGAAATGGAGTATTTCTTTTGTGAGAACACTCTCTTCTTCACAACTGCGAGAATGTAACAAATGTTCCTTGCCTTCGTTTTAAAACCAATAATTTACGATTCTGCAAATAACAGCGCTAATAGCCCCCGTGGACATGGCGGTTATAAAACCAAGTCAGGGCTGCCGAATATTGCCAAATAAAATGGGAAAAATCGCCAAGTACTAAAAATTTGGTAAATGTGTCTAAAAATTAATTCTTTTTTAATGTTCCATTTTATAAATATTAAAATTGCATATTTTGAAGTCTTCTGAAAAATTTCATGATGGGTTTGTTTTTTTTGCTCATATCTCAAAAATTAATAAACCGATTTCTTTGAGATTTGTTAAAATCATAATAAAAGCCACACTTTGTTCGCTCTAATTCCGATCATTATATTGCTACAATTTCTCAAATCCATGTAGATATTTGTACTCACAATCCAGTGGAGGCTCGTGCATTACAGCAAGTACAGCCGGGCTGCACCTAAATTCATTTGTGTATTTTAAAACTAAAATCAGATATTTTACTAATTTTCTTAAATGAAGATTAGAATTGAAAATGAAATTTCTACTGTAGTAAACAAAATATCCGGTAAATAGCAAGCCTGTAACCGTAATGTACAATTCAGGAGGGGAAAAAACTCCATTCAATCAAAACTGCAGCCAAAAAGCGAAATTCGAAATCAGCTGCATCGTTGCCATGGCAACCTCTACGTAGTATGGAGATTCCCCCCATGCTAATGCACTGCATTTCTAAAAAGATACAGTCGAAATGAATTTTCCTGTTTTAGCTGCACTTGAGGTTCGTTATGCTGATTGGCTCGTGGGTAAAACGAGAACTTACGAGAATATCTCCAAATGGAAATGGTTTTCGTGATACATTTACTCTGTGCTGTTGTTTCAGGGCATGGTCCTGCTGTTGTTTCGTTATGTAAGTTAATATTAAAATTGACCGATTCGCATGTTTAAAAGAAAGGAGAATTGCTTTAATTTTCAAAAAATAAGTAAGTGTTTTCTATTTTTTTCGCATGTTATCATTTCGTAAAAATTGAAAAGAAACTTTGATTTGAGTAGTGAATAATAAAGAATTTCCGTTCATGTATGTTTTTTTGGAAAATAGGGGGGGGGGGGGGGGATTCACATGATTTCGGCTGCACTAACATTTTCAACCACGGGCCGCCACTGTCGCAATCCTCTTATTATTAGACGGATACTTTAGCGCTGGGCCACCAGGTCGCGAGATTTTTATAGGTAAATGTTTTTCCCTTTTTTTCTCCCCTACGTCACGCCACAGTAACGCATGTCTCCCTCCTTCAACGGTGAATCACGTAATAAACGAGCAGCCCTTTAAACCTTTGGCATGTTAAAATATCACAAAATCGACGATTTTTCGCCAATCCTGGCATCCGTGTAACTAACGACAGCCCAGTTTCTAAAACCTCTATTTATTGGCTAAACAAAGGTCCCATCGAGTTGTAAGGGATACACAGAAGCTTCAATGAGAACTTGTTTCCAAATGGGATGGTATTAAATGGAACTCTGAAATGGATCGATGTAAAATATATATAAAAAAAAAATGGGAAATCGTAACCAAAGCTGGATTTTACGAGGGTCTAATTACAGGTAATAGGAAGGATTCTGCCTCAGTAAATACTTGTCGCACCTCCGTTTGAAGTGGATCGTGGAGCCTTGTTTTATTTCGGAAGAACGAAAAAGACGTGTTTGCAATGTTAAAAAAAATTCATTATTACTTTGCATTCGATGAATTTTCTACGAAAAGTTAGTCAAAAAAATATCGAACAACGTAGTTTTTAAAACTAATTAATATACAACAGTTACTCTTTGAACGGCAAAGAACATATAAAAATTGCAGAGACTAGTATTATATGTTTTTTTTTTAATTTTAGCTATTTTTTAATGATATAGCTTTCAAAATAAAGTACTATTATTATGAATTTAAAAGTTAAGTGCATTATTGATTAAACAAAATATTCTCAGACGACAATAGATGTCTTAATCGCTTAAAGGAGCTATATATATATATATAGGAAAAATACAAGATCAGTTATATCCAAAACTTTGGAATAGCGAGTAATTTTTGAATTTCCAGCCGATGCCACGCGTTTCGAATTGGTGCGCAATCACCTCTACCAAATCCGTTCGTATATTCTGCTACCTAGCGGCACTTATATTGAAACTGTAGTTGCACTGACATCCGAAGGCATTCTGACTTGTTTTCGACTTTGTGTTGTCAAGTTTCTAGTTTGTATAAACTTTCATAAGCGTTTAAAAATCAACAAATGCTTAACTCGAGACAGGTATGTATTTTGAGAAGTACATCCTTTGGCATCTATTTCATGTGACATGTAGTAATATTTTTAATATTTGTATTTTATTTTATAACCTCAACATAGTATGTTTTCAGCACTGAGCGGGGTAACGTTGAGACAACAATGAGACAACTTTGAGCACAAACAGAGAGTACCGCGGCAGAAAAATCGAAGAAGAGAAAGCAGCAGCGATAAGAGGAGTTTCAAATTTTTTTTCTACAAGGCTCTGAAGACAACGAAATACCCAGAGATTGGAAGAGGCGCTTGCTCCATCGATGCCAATAATCACACAAAGTACAGATACAACCTCTTGTAATATGGATTTTAATATTATGTATGATGTCTAACAAAAAACACTTATGAGTATCATTGGGATAGATTAATTCCTAGTATTTCTAAGCGAAAAACAGGAGTCCCAAAGTTACCCCACTTAATAGAGAAAGATTGTAACAACTATGGAAGACGTTTATTTGTATGGATGTCATTGGTCGTAGAGTAAAATCAAATTCATAATTAGTAATAGAAAGGTTAACTTCGTTTTTTACCGTATTAATACTACAGGAGTAATAAAAAAATCGGAAAAATGTCCTATAAAGTTATCCTTATTTACGGTATCTGAAAGGAGATTCAACGCATGATTTTTACAATAATCGATATCTAAATGCATAGATGTGATAAGTGGCCATTTCTTAAGATTTTTAGAAGATCCATTTCAAAGTTTGAAGCGTTATTAGAAAAGAACACAGCAAACGCCAAGGGTATCTGTCAATTAAAATAGATTTATTTCACCTATACCCTAACTAGATATTCTATAGATTTTTTTACACAATTACTCTGTACGGACCCTAATCGTTATTCAATTGTACCCATAATATTTGTTAACACTTTGTGGTTGAGGCCTTTTTCGATCGGGTGAACCAGCAACTCGAGACAATTTCCCGCAAATTTGGCTAATTTCTTACAGTGGTGCTTGAGAATCGCCTATTGAGTTAATGCTTCACACCAAGTAATGCCTGAAAAAAACTAAACACCAATGTTGGCGGTGTTGGCGAATATTTTGGCGCTGATCAACAGCCCTGGTGCCGAAAACGGATGAACCCCAGAATGAAAAATGTAATGGTAAAAGAAGGTCGTGTGTTTTATTATGAAAATGTTTGTATCGTTCTTTCCTTAATATGTGTGTTGTCAACTTCGAATAAAATAATAATGTGAATCAAAAGAATAAATTGTGAACTCTCTATCCCATGAGTAAATAAGTACATACAGGATTTTTTAAATATGATATTCTACACCTCCCGACCTCAATGGGTTAAGAATGTACCTTTTTCACTAAACAGATAGTAAGTGACACATTCAGTTTTAAAAATACCTTACACTTTTCATCGGCCATTACCAGCGTCTAGCACAATTTGTTAAATAAGTAAAACGCATAAAACGATACTTAAAACAAACCTTTACAATTCACCCAGCTCATCCATAACCACTCTCCATCCAACCCCCTTTCAGACGCACTAACAATAAAGAGACGCTAAAATTGAATGAGCACCGGATCGAAGATCGCGTGATCCCGAGACCCGAGTATCCGTGAAAATCGTTACAATTTTAATTACTTTTCGTCCATTTGATTCGTTCCGGATACTCTCCGCCATGAATCATTTTTCCGGAGATTCCTTTCCTTCCTTCCGGACTGTATCGATAGAGAGTATCCATCGATAGGCTTCTCTCTCTCTCTGCCTTCATCGTAATCGTGATTGGAGGATAGATCTTTTTCGTGTTCAAAAACTTGGTGTTTGATGATCTTTTTAAGGATCCAGATCTTTAATTAAATTAATTGCGGTTTGGTGAATATGAAGTGTTCGCTCGGGATGGTTTCGGTGTTTGTCATTGGTTTTCGAAGTTTTGTGTCGCATTTTTAGGGATGGAAGTTTTCCGCGTCGGTGTTTGTTGGCTGTGATGATGATGATGAAATGGTTTTCGGAAAAAGAATACTTCCTTTGCCTGTAAATGCGTTTTTAGAAATGCGTAATATATTTTATAGGTTATTGTTTAAATTTATTTATTTTAATAGATATAGTTTTCTTCTAATGTTTTTTAATTACTTTATATAAACTAAAAATATATATTAACAAAACTGTTGCTTTCACGTTAAAAATAGTAGTTGAGATGTTGTTTCTCTACACGTTTTAGCCCTACGCGGTCGAGGACCGTTTAATATTTGCGTTCTTTTTATGGAACAACCACTGTTTATTTAGAAGAGGTAATGTTTAGTGTGGTTTTTTTACATTTTGGGTGGATAATTATATATGCAAAAAAGTTATGCGTAAATATGAATATTAATCGAAGTATACCAAATATATTTAGTGGTTAATGACATGTCAAACAATAAAAAAAAATGGGTTGTGATGAATTTTTAGATCATCAACAAACTTGGTGCTTCTAAATGACAAAAGAAAATTATATTGTCCCTTTGTACTCCGTTGGCGCCGCTCAGGCGACAACATATTATAACGACTCGTTCTTTTGGTTCCCTGTTCTTTAAAATAAACGAGAACAGCATGATCTGGTGTTTAAAAAACATCGATATTTTTTTTCAACTCGTTCTTTTGCAGATCCAAAACAGATTAGGTTTCTTTTTTCTATAAGCATAACAAATTATAGGGAAAAGAGCATAAGGATGAATAACTGTTCCGTAGAAAGAACGGAAAGAGTTCTTGGAGTATAAAGGGTTAAAGTTTGTGAGAAAATAACTATTAAACTGAAGAATAGGTTGTTCTCTTTCATTTTTGAAGAACATAGAAAAAAATAACACCTCGTTATTTTGGTGACTTAAAGGTAACATTCAATGCAAATGGTTAAGAAAATATGTTGATACTCCATTTACTTTAGATTACAAAAAAATATATTTTATAGGTTATTTTTAAATTTATTTATTTTAATGGATATAGTTTTCTTCCAATGCTTTAGGGGAGCTCTAGTTGCGCAGTGGATAAAGGCGTTCAGCTACTAATCAGAGGATTGTTGGTTCGAATCCGTGCGATGGACTTGACAAAGAAAAGTAAAAAAGTAGTGATCTTGCGATTGGAGGGTTGCCAACTTCTCTACAAAAATACTAGAAAGTCGTCCAGAACATCCAACAAATTATACTGGCGTGTATACGGGACTGGTGCACGATACATCTGATCGGGGTCCAATGTTCTGACGCCTATTGAGGTTGCGTCGGGTGCCAGCTCAGGTGTTGTCCTCGTCATCTGACCATAGTTCAAAAATACGAGGCATCGTTCCCGGGTCTTTCCTTCGAGATAGGCCCCGAACCGTCGCCAATAGCCCACTGTGCAGCTCTAGTGCGACGTTTATTAAACAAACCAAACCAATCCAATGGTTTAGGATTGAAAAATATTTCAACATAAAATATTTGCTTATTTTTTCTTAAAACTGAAAGTCTGATTGTATTATTTCCATTTTTTAGCAGAAATCTCATTTTTTATTCTGCATTTCTTGCTAAATCTCATCCCACGTGTACACAACGCGATAAACACGAGCAGGTGATGTCGTCCCCCCACCTGTGGGAACCAGGTGAAGGCATCTTCACCGAGGGGGGTCCGCCGCAGATTACACGGCCCCTTGTAGCATCAGAGAGAGAAAGCCCATCTTTCTGAGCAGTTGACGCCCCTGAAAGGTGATTACAAGAAGTGGGGGGGGGGGGGGGGATATTTTTCAAAATAACTTCATCTCGTCTGACGGATGTCTTTGTTTTGAGATATTCCTCTAATTAGGGTAGGGTTTGGTGTTTTTTTTTTATTTAAACCACCCAAGATATAAGGAGGTGGTTGCGGTTGTGAGGTCAGTTGTTTACTTGGTTTCGTAAGTGCTATTACATGGGAAGTGGGTGTTTCTGTTTAATTGGTAAATGCATTGTGTAACTTGACTTCGTATATCATTTAAGGAAACAATTATTGTCTGTTGAAGAAGTATGCAAAAATACGATGTTAGGTTATTTTACGTTTTTAAAGTCGGTTCCGGGTAAGGCTGCTAGTACAACTACACTGTTACAAATTATTACGACCTTGCACCATAATTTGGTACCCATTTAGCTGCAACCATAATTTGTGCTTAGTTTAACCATTTCATGGCTACCACGAATACCATTTAGTGGTGAAACGTTGCACTAAAATAGCTACATAAAATAGCTACATGCATACTAAAAATTTATATTAGATCAAATAATCTCATGTTTTACCCTCCGATCATAAGATCAATACCCTTTTTTCTTATCTTTGTCAACGCAGGGCTCGAACTAGTAATCCTGTGGTTACCAGCTAAATGCCTTTACCCACTGAGCAACCGGGCCATTGTACCCCTGTCTGTGGGTTTGTTGATGTAGATTCAGCAAAGGTTTTGATCGCAGTTTAGGAGATTACATGATTTTTTTGTAAAAGATGTGCTATTCTCGATCAAAGATTTTTTGTTAAGCCCAGATCGCACCATAATAATATACATTTATCCGAAAATTAATTCGCAAAAAGTGAACTACAGTTTCGTTAGGATAATTAATACCTACCTTTCCATCAGGGCAGGCGACGGAATGCGTGTGAAAATTCATTAAAAATATACATATAAATGGTCAAGGGGAAAAACGATGATTGTCATCATTTTAATAAAATTTAAAGTTGCAGCGCGTTAACGTTAGCTATAGTGTGTATGTCTTTGAGAAATAAAACTTTTGCATTACATGCACATACACTCCTTAATTTGCCAAGAAGAGCGATAAATGCCAATTGTGGTAGGCTGAGGGGAAAAAAGACAATTGTCGGCCTGTTTGGCGTGGGAGGAGTTCAGTGGCGGAGGGTGGAGCTCGCCATTGTCGCCTCGCAGAGGACGGGCGACCGCGGGGGCGGGGTAATTAATTCTACTTGCTCACCCTGCCCTTCTATAATCGCTCTATTGATTCGTTGGGGTTTTTGCTTTGATTTCGTGCGCTCCCTTTTCCATTCGCCGCATTGTCCAGATATTCAGTTTCACGTATGGACACCGAACTACTACGAATTTTTGTTCTTTTTTAGGATTAGAATTAAGCATTCTATTTACTGGATTTTTTTTTATCTGTGCGATTTATACGATATTTTAAAAAATGAGATTCAATGGATTACATCAACGCCCGCTGTATAGAAACCCGTATTGCACAAGTATTTTACGTCATAAACTGAAGGTTGAAAGGGGCGGAGGATGACAAAATCGTAACTCCTGTTGGTCAGTCACTACATACTCAGAAACTGAAATCGCCTTCAGTTTGTGACGTAAAAAGCCACGCGCCATACGGCTTGCTATACAGTGAGCGCTGATTTAATCATTTTATCTTCAAAATATATTAAACATATCAAAGGTTCATGGCAAAACCACTTTTATATAACATAAGTAGATTTTGAGAAAAATGTATTTGATAGTGAAGTAAGGTGGTTTGCTCCAAACATCTATATATTAGTCCAAACTTTCCCCTTTTAGGTCTTTTTAAGTATTTAAATTTGACCACTTTCATTTTAAATAAAATACATTCACAGTTGTCGGCTGGCACCCGACGCAACCTCAACATGCGTCAGAACATTGAAAAACGATGAGATTTAACATTTAATTAAGTTGCGAATAACTTTTATAAGTTACGAATCTGGAAACCCTCCGATCACGAGGTTGCAACATCTTAACTTTTGTCAAGTCTATTTTGATTCGAACTCGCAATTCTCTTATTGCTAGTCGAATGTTGTGCCTCTTCTCGTCCATCGGGCCGACACTCAACTGTGTGAGAGAGAATTGTTTGAAAAAATTTCGCACTAGAGCTATACAGTGAGCTAATGGCGGCGGTTCGGGGTCTATATCGAAGGAAAGATCCTGAAACGATGCCTCGTATTTTTTAACCATGTTCAGATGACGAGGAAAGACCCGGAAACATTTCCCTGTCAATTTGAACTTGTCCTTGTCAATCAATTGTCCTTGGTTAAATGACAAGGATAATCTCTAAGCTATCACCCCGGCGCATGCGATGATGAAAAAAAGTCTGGACTACGACATATTTAACGTGCACCAGTCCCTTTACACAGAGGCTGACCAAAAACGAAGTTGGCATCCTTCCGATCATAAGTTCGCTGCATTCCCAAAGTCGAGACTTCAGCCCACAACCCTCCGATTATGGGTCGAAAATTCTACTGTTAACCGTTGGCCATACGTTGTCTGGAAGGACGGTTTCACAGAGAGCATCACAAATTAAACTGTATGATCAACTCACATGATTCTTATACGGAGGGGTCCATGGCCGAGTGGATTAAGGCGTCAGCTGGGAATCCAAGGGTCCCCGATTCGAACCTGTGCGACGGACTAGACTAAAGAATAGTAAAAGTAGTGATATTGCGATCGGAGGGTTGCCAACTTCGCTACCAAAATACTAGAAGGTCGTCCAGAACATCCACAATAAATTGTCGGCGTGTATACGGGACGGGTGTACGATACATCTGATCGGGGTCCAAAGTCCCGACATCTATTGAAGGCGTTGGGTGATAGCTCAGGTGTTGTCCTCGTCGTCTGACGAAGGTTCAAAAATACAAGACATCGTTCCCGGGTCTTTCCTTCGCGATTGGCCCCGAACCGTCACCAATAGCCTACTCTGCATCTCTAGTGCGACGTTAATTAACCAAACCAAACCAAAGATTCTTATACGAAAACTCCACCGGAGAAATAATCACTCTACTGTGAGAGACAGAGAGAGCACAGAAGATATAAAAAAAAAGATTGGATCGAAGTCCTCTTGGACGAATAAATCTCGCTTGATAATTGCGTGCCCCGCCGTAATGGCAGTGCTTCTGGAATCATGATTAACGCTTTTCGATTATTTGCGAAGCCTTCGCTTGATAGCTTCATTACTCCTTCCGTTCTGGCTTCCGAGAAAGGGAAGGGAGGGGAAAAAAAGACTGGGGTAATATTTTTCATTTTTGAAAACCCCACAAACAAAATGTATTTTTTTGCTAGTTTAAATTAGGATTGATTAATATAGGCTGCTCGGTGATTGGGCTTGATAAGCTGGTGAGAGTTTAATTATTTGGGGTGAAATTAATTAACGTATGTAGTAGATTTTTTTATATAACTGAGTAATTTATTTGTTGTGAGCTTATCGAAGTAAAAATAGGCCAAATTATTTAAGAATGAGTTTTAGAAGTACTATATATATAATGTATCCACCTATCTTTTAATTCTTATTTCGAGCCCCAGTTGCTCAGTTGGTAAGGCGTTCAGCTACTAATCAGAGGATTGGTGGTTCGAATCCGTGAAATGGACTTGGCATAGAAAAGTAAAAAAGTAGTGATCTTGCAATAGGAGGGTTGCCAGCTTCGCTACAAAAATACTAGAAAGTCGTCCAGAATATCCAACAAATTATACTGGCGTGTATACGGGACTGGTGCACGATAAATCTGATGGGGGTCCAAAGTCCCGACGTGTATTGAAGGCGTTGGGTGCCAGTTCAGGTGTTTCCTCGTCATCTGACCATGGTTCTAAAATAACGAGGTGGATGTATGAATGTGTGTGTGAATGTGTATGTGTTCCCGGGTCTTTCCTTCGAGATTGACCCGAACCGTCGCCAATAGCCCACTATGCAGCTCTAGTGCGACGTTAATTCACAAAAACCAAACCAAAATTAATTCTTATTTCCTGATCCATTCCAAATTACTTCTTTTTTTTCCATGATGATCCTCTAAATTACTATTTAGTTTTAACCGCGCATCGATTCCACTCAAATCGCATTCCATTCTTCTAAGATATATGTCAACAAAAACGCAGTTCATATCCTTATATGGTCACTGGTATTCCATGTGAATCTAAACTTTCTCATTGATGGCAACACCTCTTCCGCAATCATTCCCAACTCAGGGCATTCCTAACCCAACCACCAAGGATGTAAGAAGTGTCTCTCTGACTTTTTTCCATCCATCTTACTCTAATAGAATAAACTCATAGGAAAAGCTTCAATGGATCCAGAACTTTTATTTAATTAAACACGACATTTTACCCAAAAGTGTTTTTTGATGTTTATAAATTTGTTCCAGGGATGGATTTTATTAATTTCTTTCACGTCGTAAGGGTTCAGTAGGAAAACGATCAAGGTCCACTTTATGTTGAAATCGAAATCTTAATTAAGATACAGAGCTGTACTTTCATCATAATAAATAGTGAAATGGGAAAAACACTGAGAGTCCTTATAAAAGAGGGTTAAAAGATCCGAATGCTATCAGTGTATGTCCATGACACAAGAATTTTTTACGTTTTGCGCACAATCACTTCGGATAGGCTTGGACGATGATTCGATAACTATCGAAATTCCGGAAGTAAAAAAATCATCATGATTTTGTATATTTCGCTTTGAAGATTAATCAATTTGAAGATTAATCAATTTGACGACTAATCAATTTGACGGTTAATCAATTTTTTTATTCTTATATTAAAATCTGTTTGCTGACTGAACCTTATTGATGTTTTGCATTTTTAGTCCAATGGTTGTTAATACTCTTATTATACACATGCTGTTATTTAAAAATAGCATAGTTCGATATAAGGTTATAAGCAAGGACATTTGTTTTCTAAGAAGACGAATATAGCAAAATGTGCGGAGGTCGCCAATATCAAACGCTTTTTAAACTGCTCCTTTAGTAATGCTTTAACAAAAGTAGGAAAATATCTATATTATTTATAACAAGGGGGAAAGTAAAATTTTACTATTCTTTGCTTGAAAATAAAAAGTCCAGCTAACATTGCAGTATAAAATAAGTTTAAGAAAAACGTTTATGTGTTTACTTGATGCTATTAAACCAGCGCTCATAAAATATCAATATATCGGAAATATCAATATATCGGAAATATCGATATGTCAAAAATATCGATATATCGAAAATGTCGATATAGTAAAAATGTCGATATATCAGAAATTTCGAAAATATAGAAATATCAACAATAGGTATATATCTAAAATATTGATAGGTTAAAAATTACGATTGTTTGGAAATATCGATTATCGTCGGGCGATTAATCGCGATGGCAGAATGTCATCATCGCCCAAACCTAAATGCGTGTGGTCTATCATTGTTGATTTTTTTTTGGATATTCCTAATTTTTATTCTGTTAATAGTTATAAATTTATAAATATACCTAAAGAAAAATGATTGCTATGTTTGAAAATGAAAAAGAAAAGTGAAACATAGCAAATGTTATGCGAAAAAAGGTTAATGGCGAAGATTGGAGAAATATCCTACATTATAAACCACCTAAGACCACCGACTTCAAATTTCGAAGCATTCAAATGCCGATGAGACGACCCTCTAAGCTTTCTTATAGTACATTTTGTATCTTTCCATATGTAATTTTTAATGCTGAATTGAATGACCCCATTTGCAGGTCGATACGATCAATTATTACAAAGTTACGGCAGGTATTAGGAATAAAAATTAGAAAATTACACTTTATGAGAGAGCACAACTTTATTACATCTATTTTACACGCCATACTCACGCAAAACAAGTTATCATGATCCTTTTGATAGTGATTCAAACCGTTATTAATTTATTATAATCAACAGGGTCATAAAAACTTGTGAAGAGTAAAAATGTTGTTAAGGTGTTACGTAGTTCAGGTATATTTAACTTATTCGTAATATTCAGAGATTCAGAGTTACATAATATTCAGATAGTATTACGTAATTCATATATATAGCAAGATCGTACAAAATATACAACCTCGAAGGTAAATTGAATTTACTGCCTCCCCCCCCCTCCCTGCAATACAAATGCTTGATTGGCTTAAAGAGGTACGAACTTTGAATTTGGCAATCACATCTACGTAGATTTTATTATCGGAAATAGCGTTCGAAAATATTTTTCTAAAAAAAAAATAACCCCAAACATTCGCCCCTGTGAGTTGTTTTCCTGGAACACGTAAACATCAAAGGAGAAAATGGTTTTACAGCGAACCGCATCTTCAATATCGCGCTGCAGAGGTGAAACATCCTCACAAAATTTTTCATGTTTACCAAGTTTGTAACTTTTTATTTAAATTAAAAAAACTAATTGATGCTTCAAGAATTTCTTGGTTATATTACATTTTAAATTACAAATCATGAAACTGATTTTTGTCAAAATTCTATGGAAAAAGCAGTAAGTGTAATGCTAACTGTTGTCCAATGAAGAAGAAGAACCAATACAGAATTTTTGATTATGGACGACCAGAATTAAATTATGTGTGAGTCTGAGCACGAAAATATCAATTTTTTTTATACAATATTTCTTAAACTTTTAATTTTTTTTTTTTTTTAATTCAAAATTGATATTTTATTACTTATCTTTTTGCAATGTTATTAACATAGAGATCTCACTAAATGTACTAAAGTGGCAATCATAAGGTAATTGATGGAAAGCACTGAAGCCATTTTGATTGGGTGCTTGGACCGGTTTCTAAATTCACTATGGAGTGTTTCACTATAGAGTGTGCACGTAGTGAATTTAGCTATAATGTTCGCCAAATTCCCTAATGTTCGATAATGTTCGTGCACTTTATCGGTACCCAGCGATAATGTTAACCATGTGGAAGTTGTTGCACGATTTAGACGTCAGAGTTATTTACTGTTAAGAGCCTTCTATTTTACATTCATGTCTTAGCCGGTATTCGAACCCGGACCCATTGCTTTGCAGTCTAGTACGCCACTAGAGTACGCTGTTGAGAGAGAACATACGGGGAATTTAGGTGAGTCTCGTAAAGAAAGAGAATAAGAAGAGTTCACGGCTTATTCTGTATTATATGGTGTTAATATAAAAGAAAAAAATTATAATTCACAAACTGGATTAAAAAATATTTTGGTTTATAAATTTTATCGTAGTGGAAATTCTACTAAAATATTTGGTACGGAATTTTCAAATTAATATAATTAGAAATTGTTCAAATAAATTATCATATTTGATTATATGCAAAATTTGAAAAAAGTGTTATATAAAATACCTTGTTATTTAAAAGTTATATTCGTTTTTTTCTAAAGAGTGAATAATTTTTTTCCTATTTTATCAGAGCATTAAATGACTTACGTTCTATCATGGTCACAGCTATCGGATAGTCGTTTTCATTATTATAATTACTTCCAACAAATGGAAATGAAAACACTCGTCTATGTATACGAGTCCTTACAATTTATTATTCTAAATGAAACATATTTGAGATATGTTCACTAAGTAAAATATTCAAATATAAACCCGCTTACACATCAATAAAGATCCCTTAAAACAACGTTAGGCTGGGGACATATATAATTCCTTAACGTTGATCAATTCATGTCTTAATAATGATACATATATTTATTTAATATTAATTATGTGACATATCACTACAGATTAACTCGCCAGCAAACACCATTTGTCGATTTTGGCTCCAGAATAAATAACCGAAACTAAATGAGATATGCCCCTTCTAAAAAACAAAACATGGACGGGCTTCTATAATCATAAATTCTTGTTCTATTATTTATATATAGAGAGAAAATATATAAATATATAAATTTTTGCTTGAAAAATAAAAAATAAATAAGGCCTCTAGCAATTTATTACGACTCCAGCAAATAAGATTTGAGAATAATAAATCTAATCCAACGAGATTCCACAATTCATTATTTTATGATACGGCCATTTTTTTTTTCCGTTCCAAAAAAGCCGCCATTTTTTCTTCCCTTCCAGAAAATAGCAAAACGATTTATTTTCTTTCGCTGCCGAGATACGAGGCAGACGACATTAATAAAACTTAAAGTATTATAACATTAGTTTTCGCTCTAAATCGAAGGAGGGTCGAGAAAAAAGGAGACAGAAATAAAAGAAAAAAAATCTTTCGTTCTTTTTTTTTTTTAATGAATCTGATAAATGATACATTCTCGTCTTGCTGACTGAGGGGGATTGGGAGTATCTTTCATAAAAAGTAATCGTCTTCCGCTCTTTTATTGGACCTGTTTTTTGGAGACGAAAATTCATCTTTTTACGTACAGTCAACTTGAAGAGTTTGAAAATGATGGGTCGCTTTAAGTACCCATCGAGCGAGGAGGGGCTAAATTTAGATCCACTTTATCTCTACCTCAAAGACATCAATTTTAAGATAAAATTGTGAAATTATCAGTGACGTTTTTTTAATGAATTTATAAAAATCAGTATCCCTCTTAAAGTTATTCTGTGCGTAAAATATATAATATTATGCGCAAAAA